>JAYRBT010000082.1:3040119-3092332 GCA_036023395.1 Myiotriccus ornatus | reverse complement strand
TTTTCTTTTCTTTTCTTTTCTTTCTTTTGAGGCATAAGTTTTGTTTTAAAGTAGCAACATAACGACCAAAATTTAAAGAAATAATTCAAATGCAAAGTTGCAGTGGAACTGGAAAACTGTCCACAGATTATATCCACAGAGAAAGCACATGCCATTTTTTGATTCATTGAGAAAGAATTAGTCTGGCTAAATACTCAGTACCTGAGTACTTTTGACAACCTTATTGGCAAGTCCCCCTCTCTAAACGCAAGCTGAGATATTTTTATGGACCAAAGTAAGTCAAAAAGGGAAAGCACAGCCTGGAAGAGGAAAAGGACTATGGAACAAAGTTTAGGAAAAATGGTTGGGATTGAAAACATCAATGTGTAAATGCCACTGTGATCCCATGAGCACTGATCTCTGACTAGGAAAAAACCCACACTGGAAAGTATTCTCTGTCTTTTAAGAAAGCTACCACAAAGATTTTAAAATTAAATTGTTGCTCTTCAGATTAAATTGTTGTTTCTCTTCGAAGCCTGTTGCCTTTCCTGACCTGGCTTTTCTCTATCTTTCTTTGTCAATTACGGGGGAGGAAAACGAATAAACCCACAAACAAACAAAAACCCCAAACAAACCAAACCTAAATCAAAACAAAATTGAAGATAATTCAGGAAATAGAACAGATTTTCTTTCTTTATCTAAGGAAATGTTAAAGACAGGCCAATTACTCTGCGGTTCAGAAGGGTCACTGTCACTTTTTTAATGCTGTGGGAACAGCCTCTACAAATCCTGCACAGGATCGGTGTTCCTCCTGCTTGATCCCTCACGTTTGCCTTGCAAGTCTGGCCTAACACACTTGAAACTATCACTCAAAGCAAACAAGCCACCAAAGTACTCAGCCTGACTTAAGAGTGTGGGCTGGGAAAGCTGTTTTAAAAGTCCAGCCTGACACAGGCCAGTCTTATCTCCAGCTCATCCCAGCATCGCCCGGGGGGATGCTTGTGGTGAAGAAGGACCACACAGGAAAGCTATCCGTGCATTTCGCTCGAGAGAAACTCGCAGCAAACGCTTGGACGGATGCGTGGGCTGAGCCCTGCCCTCCGTCACCCCAGCTGCTGGTCCCTGCTTGAGCACATGCTGCGAGAGGCACCAGGGCGAGAGGTCGGGGACACCGGGCACCGGCCAGGGAACGGGGAGATGGAGGGAAAACCCCTCCCCTCCCGGGCAGGGAGCGGGGTCCCTGTGCTGGGACTTCTGGCGACGAAAGGGGACAGGGAGGCGGCTGCTCCACAGGGAAAGGCACACTAAGAAGGGCTGTGGTTGAGCCCCGGGGCTCGGAGCGGACCCAGAGCTGAGCGCCCACGGGCAGGGGGTGTTCCTGCGCCCCTTCCCGAGCGCACCTGTGATGGAGCAGGGAATGGCCAGCGAGACGGACCCCTGGGGCACCCGGGACGGGCAGCTCCTGGCCGGGGAGCCCGTCCAGGGTCCCTCCGAGCCCGGACACCGCAGCACCCGCGGGGCAGCGAGTGACGGTCTCCTGACGGACCCCGGAGCGCCCGGGGCAGCCCCGCTGTGTTCCCCGCGGTCGTGGGGCGTCCCCCTCCTTCCTTCCCTCCCTCCTTCCCTGCCCCTGCCCCTGTCCTCTGCCCCCCGCCCCTTTCCCGTGCTCGGCACTTACGGGCAGGAGCAGGAGCGCGGCGGCGGCCGCTGCCGGGAGGCTGCGCTGCGGTGCCCGCCCGGCCATGGGGGGCTCGGGGGTGTCCCCGGGGCTCAGCCGGAGCCTCGGAGCTGTCCCGGCGCTGCCATCTCCCCCGGGCTGCTGCCCTTGACCCCTGCCCGCCGACCGGGAGCCAAGCCCGGCTCCGCCGGCGCGTCCCAGGGCAAACCCCCGGGAGGGAGGGAGGGAAGGAAGGAGGGAGAGAGGGGGGAGCCGAGCCCGCCCTCCGCCCAGGATGCCGCGGGGATGGAGGCGGCGAGGGGCACCCCCGGGGGAGGGAGACCCTCACAGCCTCCAGGAGCGAGGGGGACCTTCCTCTCCCCCCGCACTGAGCGCAAGAGAGATTCCCCCCTCCGTCAGGCAGTGGGTGCAAGGAGAACTTCACTGCCCACAGTCCTCCAGAAGCAGTGGGGTGACCCCCTCCCCAAGCTCTAAGTGCGGTGGGGATCCTTTTCCCCAAGCACTAAATGCAATGGGGATGCCTTCCACACAAGCCTCCTCCACCCTCCTCTATCTCAGGATAGGTTCCACTACTGCCTCAAACTTTCCAGGCACAGAGGATTCCCCCTGCCCAGGCTCTGGGTGCAGTGGGGACCTCTTTACAAAATTAAGTGAAATGCAGATGCCCCCCACAATCCTCTAGAAGAATTAAAAATCCCTTCAACACCACCCCATCCTGCCAGGCATTGGGTAAAATGTTAACTGCATTGCCCAAAAACTTTCAGGAGCAACAGGTTTCCCCCACCGCTCAGGCACGAAGTGCAATGTGCATAAAGTGCATTAAAGGCGGCTCATAAAAAAGAGGAAGAGCAGCTTTTTACTTGGGAGATAGTGACAGGACGAGGGGGAATGGTTTTAAACTAAAAGTGAATAGATTTAGGTTAGATATGAGAAAGAAATTCTTCCCTGTAAGGGTGGGGAGGCCCTGGCACGTGTTGCCCAGAGAAGCTGTGGCTGCCCCATCCCTGGAAGTGTCCAAGGTCAGGTTGGATGGGGCTTGGAGCACCCTGGAATACTGGAAGGTGTCCCTGTCCATGGAGGGAAGTGAAACAAGATGATCTTTAAGGTCCCTTCCAACCCAAATATTTCTATGATTCTATGACCCCCTACAAGTCTGTAAAGGAAAGGGAGAATCCTCCCTGACACTGTGCAACGTGAACCACCTGTTGATCCTCCAGAAGCAACGGGACATTCCCCAAGCCCGAGATGCGCCCCCAAGGTGTGATGAGGACCCCCACCTCCAAGACAATGAGCAGCAAGACTCCCAGCTTCCCATGTACCCCAGGACAAAAAGGTTCCAGTTTCTCGGTCACCAAAATCATCGGCACACCTTTCCCAAAATCTCCAAGCCTGTGGGGCATCTCCTTTGCTATCCCCCAGCTGCAATGGGAAGTCCTTTTCTCCCCAGCATTGAGTCTTTTAAGGTTCCCCAAAAGCATGCACACCCTTCTAGCCAGGCAACCCAAGAACTGCCTGTGTGGCTGTTCCTGGTGCACTTGGTCTCTGAAACAAGAGCCATTTGTCCTGCTCTTCTCATCTACCAATACTTGCCAGACTAGACCCCATGCAAATAAAGGCAAAACGAGGTCACCCCACATCTTCATGACCACTTGCCCGAGGGGCTTCTGGACCTCTGGTTGCTCCAGGGTGGCTGTTGGTGCTAAGGGAATTGGAGCCTTACAGATTTGGATGCCTGACCCCGTCAGGGCCCGTGAGTTCCTGGGTCTAACCACTCCATGATCCATCCAGCGAGGCCTCTCCATACAATGGATGTGTTCGTGGAATCGTCAGCCTGTGGGCACCAGGCCAAGCCCTGCTCTTCCCAGTGCCAGCAATTGGCCTAATAAGATTATTTTCTCCTCTGCTCCATCCCATCTGCCCAGAGGAGGGCCAGCTGTGTGTGAATCACAGTCGGTACCTTCCCCCAGCCGCAGCTGGGACTGTCCCCAAAAGCCCAGCCGTGTCCTGAGGCACACAGCCCTCAGCCACAATCCTGCAGCAGGAGCAGTCATGGATTGCTCCTTCCCAGCCCAGCAGATGAGTTTCCACAGGGAACAGTGTCATACACTGCCTTTGTAGGCATCTATTGCCAACTGTTTCCTTTCAGGGAGATGGGACCTTTTCCTCCACATAATGGTGCCTTTCCACCATCCTCCTCGTTTGGCTTTTATTAATCAAAATCGACTGGCATATAGGTAATAGTGGCACAGAGGAAAGAGTTCCAACAAATTCTCAGGGTGTACAAAAGCTCAGGAAGCCCTACTCAGAAGCAGAAATACATGGACATTGTTCTTTGAGGCCTTGCTGAATTATTTTGCTTTTTGCCATTGGCTCAGAAAGGCACTAAGACAGCTTCTGACCATCTCCAAAACACCTTAAAGAAGGATTACTTTCCTGATCCCATGCAGGAATCCCATTTAGTACAGCAAAGACATGGGTATTTACACACACTAGAAAACTTGAAATCCTCCACTGGCCAAAGTTTTCACAAAGCAGCATTATTTTCCTTTTTCCTCTGGTTATTCAACAGTTTGAATATATTTAAATATTTAAGCTTGCCCAGTTTTTCCTCTCCTGTCTGTTGCTCACCAACATTTGTTTCCTTTCATTATTAAAAGAAAACAAACCCATATCCCAAAAGTTGCATGCTTCCAATTAATATTGGGTTTGTTCATGAAAATGCAAAAGGAGGAATAAGTCCAGCACAATTTTTTATTCCATTTAAACATCCACCTCCGGGACTGGAAACTCACACGCAACAGGATTATGTGAACTCATGAGAACTGAGAAAGGGAGCCTGGAGCTGCCTGTGCACAGACATTGGTCAAGTGCCCTGGAAGCAGGATGGTTTTCCAGCATGTGGCTCCATGACTTTCTGTTATGATTTATCCATGTTTATTGCTCTATCCAGAACCAGAGCCTCATAATCTTAAAACTTGTATTGAAACAGAGCAAAACAACTCCAAATTGTGACTATCTAAGGATTAAACAAATCATTCCTGCAGTCTCATGCCCAGGGCCTTTCCCCTCACAGCTGGTTGCAGAGTCCCACTAAAGCTTTTTGTTGATGGGGTTGCTTATAAGGTCACTTCCCCTCAGATCCTCTCGAGGATTTAAGGGCTGAGCTCGTCCTGCACCTTTTCCTTCAGTCATGGTGCTCCTGGGGATTCTCCCAGTCATCTCCTTTTATAAAACCTGTAGGATCATTCATCCTACTGCCTGGCTTTATGGGTGAAACTGGTCAAGGTTGACATGGAACCAGAGGCATATAAAGGCACACACAGCCCATGAGTGTGAGTATGGCACGTGAAATGTAACCCTTGCTCTTTTAGGAAACACACTAAGACCCATGAGAGCAACATGCAGAGATTCAGGAACGCAGGAGAAGACAATTCTGATCAGCTGGATGGAGCAAGTCTCCATATGGAATCATGGCATGGATCCAGTTGTTCAGTTCTTGCCCAAATGACTTTCAGATATGGCTTGCAGTCATGCCCATACAAGGATGACTCCCCCTTGCTAGTTTGGTAGTGTTTTTTTCTCCCTCTTTAAAGCTCCTGAAATAACTTATAGCTTCAGTTTTGAGCCCATGAGTATTCCCTCTGCTCTCAGTGATGACAGTGCACAAAGCATCCTCACTGAGGAAGGACAAGGCCGGCTCCTGGTGTGACAGCTAACACAGTGAGGTCCTTGCCGTGTCCATAACCTTCAGGAATTTACACAATACAACTAAAGTAACTTGAAAACCAGTTTCAGTAATAACCACAAACGTCACACAAGACATGAGTAACCAAAGGGTAGAATTGGACTGAATCAGGCACCAGTTTTCTCCCTCTGAAATACTGGATGATGTTTCAGAGGGATGAGGTGTCTCTCACTTAAAGAGAATCAACAGAAAATACCAAATACCTCCCTCTGGGTGAGGTCCAGAGCCCTCTCCCATGGGTCCCCATTTGGGGACAGACTAGCTCCCCATTTGGGACCTTGAATAGATTTTTTAGGTCTCTCATGGAGGAGATGAGTAAATCCAATTTTAAATATGTATCGGATGTTTTATTCAACCAATTAATTAATGAAGTTAAACTCCTTCCAGAGGTGTGACAGCTCAGAACAGCTACATGTCTCTGAAAGTGTTGTGCTGCCCTGTTCCCTTTTGACTGCATTGGTTTCAGCTCAGTTTCAGAGAGGCAGGTGAATCGATCTGGGTATGCCAGATCCGAAAAAGGTCAGGCTGGGAAAAGGAATAGGAGGAGTCCCCCACTGCTTCTTGCAGGATGAATGAATGCCATGATGACATTTGAAACCAGAATAATGTCTGCAAAGGGAGGAAAGTTAGCTGGAGGCTTCTTATTAATAATGAATGTAATGGTTTCCTGAAATAATGGTGGATCAGAGTTGGTAACGAGCACAGCTCAGGAAAACAGAAATTGCTCTGATAAAGCAGGGGCATGTAGCTTCTTCCTCTTCAGTAGCTCAGTACTTGCAATTGCACTTGAATAAGGAACGTAAGAAGGAGTGAGGAAAAAAATGGTGATATTTAAGGAAAGTTCCATTGTTTCAAATGGCTCCTAATTGTGAAGTCCCTGGGGTGTAGTATAAACCTTGGGAGAGTGGAGAGAGAAGGAAAATGAGGTGGAAGCATCACCCCTTAGGCATAAAATAGATTTTCTGGCTTTCTGCACCGTGGAACTCATGTGGATGCTGCATTCTCATGGAATAACACGGGGCTTTTTCCTTGTGACAGCGTGCCCAGCTTGGCGTTCTGCACGTCCTATTGCCAAGGAGATGCAACCAGCTCCTCACTTCCCAGGAGCCCCACAAACCTCAGCTACCAGCGGGCCCATGTGGGCTGGGAGAATTGTGCTGGTGGCTGCAGGCACTGACAGATGTTCCTCTTTCCCCAGCCAGATGTGGGACAGCAAAGCTGCCACACCTGGGCATGCTGATATGAGTCAGACTTTCCGGTGCCTTGCTCCGGGCCGTGAAGGACAACTGGTGGCCTGGATATCATTCTTCTGAGGGGATCCCAAAGTTCCCTGGCAAAGCAGTTTCAGAGATAAATTCTGTGTCTAAAGGAAATTCTGTGTCTAAAGGAGCAGGCACAGAGCCCTCTCTCAGCCCAGGACCCTCCTGGAGGGAAAACAAGCAATACATCCCCACAAGGTTTTAGGATGAGGTTCCCACCCTGGGACAAGGGGAGGGAGAAGAACCTATCACAGACCACAGTGGACATTAAATCATCCCTGTTACCAGCACTGTTCTGTCCTTATGCTGTGAAAGGGACTGTTGACATCAGTACCTGGCAGATTTCTCATGCCAGAATCTGGCAGGGGGTTGTCCTGTCAGGACAGCACTTCACCTTTATCTGGGTGAAAAATTAACCTGGGTGAAAAATGCACTCCCAGCTGGTTTGTATCAGACGTGATGGGAAAGTGGCTGGACTTGTCAGGAAGAGGCTACAATAGTCAGACTTAGTGATCCAACCATCTCTGTATCAATTACAAATGCATTATGCCCCATCCCTGGAAGTGTTCAAGGCCAGGCTGGATGGGATCCTTGGAGCAATGTGCTCTAGTGGAAGGTGTCTCTGCCCATGGCAGGGGGGTGGAATGAGATGAGCTTTAAAATCCCTTCCAAGCCAAACTATTCTATGGTTCTACTTCATGTCTCAAGGTTTCTTCCTCCCACGGCTTCCTTGGTTTTCAAGAAATTATTCCAATGCCTTACTGAAATAATAAGTTACTCCTTTTTGCATGGATCACATGAAGGAGAAGGAGGTACTACTGGTTACAGAAGTGATGAAATCAATCCCAAGTCATTAAATCCTTAATTACACTTGCTTTGGTTAATTCATATTTATCTGAGCACTGAAACTTCTATAAACCTTTGCCATGGTTGCAATTACTTCAGTGGGACTTTAAACTATGGTTAAATGTATTATCAAGAGATGTTTCACCTTAAAAATTCAGGAGGAGGAAAATATGTCATGAGAGGTGAAACATTTTTCCCTGCTGAGGGGCAGTTTCACCCGATGAAGTTTTGGGAGGATCCTTGCCTTTACAGGCTGCTCCGAACTCTTTGAGGTCTCAATTATTTTAGTAGCTGAGTTGTCAGCAATTTCTGGCCCCAGATCTGCCAAGTCATTGGCAGGATTTCCTTCTATGGAACTACCACTCAGCATGGCAGGAATTTCCTTGGAAAAGCTTTTTTTTTTTTTTTCCAATGCAAGTTTTTTTTTTATTTTTTGCCATCATCTGACAACACTGCTTGCTTACCTTTTCTAGTTAAATACTTGGAAATCAGTTCTTTTTTTTTCTGGGAGCTCACAGCACAGCAAACAAACAAACAAAAAGGTTCATGATATTTCTTCACATCCTTGCCTCACACTGTCAGCTTTAGTGGAGAGGCTCGAAGACTTGACTCAGCAGTTGGCAGGTAAATGAGTCAGAAGCAGTTTTACAAATATTCATTTGTCAGTCACAGCAATAATACTCCAATTTTACACTCTGTAACCATGTGGATTTCAGTGAAGTAACACTGGAGGTACACATGGGAGAACCAGTCTTAGAGAGTGTAAGAATGCATAAAATGGGGATTTTCTACATCCACTTGCCTAGAATTCAGCTGTCAACATGACTTATCTCGGTTCATCTCTAGCCTAATGGTGCTGTGTCATCCCTGAAGAAAAGCATCACTCTTTTCCCAGGAATAACTGCCTTCTATTTTGGATTGTGCTCGCTGCATTTTTTCCACGCTGAGTGCCTAAAGTTAGTACCTCGAAGCCACATGGGGCATGGAAGTATCTGCATCTGTGTGGTACTTCAGACTTAATTCAGTGAACTAAACATCACAGAACCACAGAATGGTTTGGGTTGGAAGGGACCTTAAAGATCATCTCATTCCAAGCCATGGCAGGGACACCTTCCACTGTCCCAGGTTGCTCCAAGCCCCGTCCAACCTGGCCTTGGATAATGCCAGGGATGGGGCAGCCACAGCTCCTCTGGGCAACCTGTGCCAGTGTTTCAAGTTCTAAATAAATTAGAATTAGGTATCCCTATGAGTTAGAGCTCTCAGATTGGACACAAAGTTATTAAACTTATCCCGAAGTTACTGAATGTGACCACAGAGTTTGCTCTTGCAATATTTCCATTGGTATATAAAATAACTGCAAAAATCTTTCTGCCAAAAAACTGATAATTAAACAAATAACTTGTTCACCTTCTGTTGGGAAAGAGAAACAAGGGATTTGCATATCATCTTTTTTTTTTTTTTTTTTTTTAATCCTTTTACTTCTTGCCCTTCAGTTGTCTCAGCATTGTGAGTTACTGGAGTCAGCAGCAGCACAATATTCCAGGTGGTAAAGAGGAGGTCTAGAAATTATGTTGATAAATAGAAATAAGTGCAGGCAGACAGGCTGCATACTAATCAGGGCTTCCTGGTAATATTTCAGTCTCTGTGTAACAGGCATTCTTAGGATGTTCAGTGTAAGACACAAAACTTTTAAAAAAGGATGCAGGCAATGAGGTTCTAGGAAATTTTCTGGCTTCACAAACTGCCACCATAGGTAGGATTGGGCTGAATAAAAACCATTATTGCAATGTGCCTACAAATGATCTGGTTCCTCCACTCTCCCTTTACAGCCAGTGGACATAGAGCCAATCCAGTCAAAGAAGTCCAGCTTCACTTTATATCACCCTAAACTCGGTGTCTTTGGTCCGTCTGTTTACTCAAATCCCAGTTCTGTCTCTTCCTTCCCTTGACTGGGAAAGAAACTGAGAGCAGCGAGTTCAGAGGGGAACAGCAGCACTGGAGATAGCTGGAATTAGGTGACATGAATCCCATCCAGTCTTTAATGAGAGAAAAAATTCCCTTGCAAGTGTTATAACTTGCCACATACTTCACTGTCCTTCATGGCCACAGTATTATGGCAGTTTGCAGTGACTGAAGATCTGGTCCAACACCCTTAAATCCTCATTGAGAGGCATCAGCTTTAGGCATGAGAGCATTTGATTTCTGAAGCTTGTCTTGTTCCCAGCAATTAATTAGTGCCACCTTTGGCAATACCTCCCCGCCACGAACATCTGCCTCCCAGAACGCGAATCAAAGCTGCATGTGCTGCCTTATTGTGCATGAGGGCTCTCAGAGGCAGGAGAGCTCCAGGACCTTTTAGTCATTCATGTTAATATGCCCCTAAATATTGCAGCAATCAGCCACAGCAGTTTCAGAGTCCGAAATTCTGCAGAGCAATGCTCCACGCACTCAGACAGTGCCTAATTAAAATACATGCTGGAGGCCTGCTGTGGCTCAGCCAAGATTGCTTGTCTCCATTTCTTTTAGCCCTCCTGACTATCAGTCAAAATCCCTTTCCAGGACAGTTTTTTTGCATCAGATGTTTTTAGCTCACAAGTTCTTTTACGAAGAAACGCTGCCCTTGCTCGTGCTACCTTAGGTTGGGATGGTTCAGCCTTTTCCAGGCTCCATGTCAGCACTGAAGCCTCTCACCTGAAGGGGTAGATGAAGTCAGCAGTGGATCCTCCGAAGGATAAGGCTGTGCCCATTATCAGTAAAAACAATTTGGCTTTTTGGGTTCATCATAATTCATTTCTAGCTGTACCCCAGTGTTTCCATGGACACCGCAGAAGAGGTGGCAAAGTGGGTGGACTAAGCCTGTAGATTACCCAGGCAAACATCTCATAAAATTCCTCTAAAATTCCACCACTTTATTCATCTTAGCAGACATGAAACTATCCAGGAACTAACAGGGATTTCCTTTTAGCTCTCTAGGAAAATGATTTTTACGCTGGTTTTTCACCATTCTGCATTTCTTAACCCTCTTCTCATCCATCTACTCTCCTAATTCTCTAATCCAGTCAGTCCTGAGTTGCTGTGTCAGCTGAAAACAACCCTTTGCACAGCAGCATTTTTGTGAGTTATGGTAGCAGGAGAGGGATGCATCATTTCATGTTTATTTATCAGAGATTTGGTGATAAACAATTTTCTTTTGCTCAGAAATTGAGTTTTCTGGGTATTGGCTGTTTGTCAATAAATGCTGCTTTACATCCTGAGCAATGAAAAGGAAAGGGAGAAATTATTATTGGTGCTAAGGCAATTTACACTCTAATGAAAACAGAAGGAGAGATTAAACTAAAGGCACCTGCAGTTGAAATGCTTAAGGGTGCCTAATTTTTGTCTTGTCTTCTTTTTATAGGTGGAAAGCAAGCCAGACACTCTCTTTCCAGAAAGGCTGATGGGAGCAGTTGACTGAATCTTGAGTTTCTTCCCAGAAAAAAAAAACAAACAAAACAAACCACAAAAAACCCAAGTTCTAGTCTGTGAAAGAGTAAAATTTTATGTCTAAAATGGTTCAACTTCCTTCAGCTCCAAGAACAGGTAAAGAAGGTGTTTGACAGGCTTAACAAATGCTCTATTCATCTCATTTGGAATCTATGAAACAACTGGGTGAAGCATCTAAGGATGGACAGAATAATATTCCCCAGGCACCAGCAGCTGTCAATGTTAGTGGCTGAATGGCAGACAGACCCCACAGACCTTTCTTTAAATCCACACAGAAACATTCAGGATGCTGGTGAGACACCCAGATAAAAGTCACATCCTGAATACAGTGCTGCCTGCACACCAGCCTGGGAATCAGGATAGGTGTGATGATGGAATGCAGCTGGACTGCCAAATCTCATCACACCTTGAAAGGCTTGAATTAAAATTTGGGTACACGTGCAGGTGCTCCACAAGAATTCAGACTCTTTCAGTATTTTATAAAAATTATAAATCTTGAAATTCCCTTATTTGGAGGTAGAAAGATCCAGCAGTAATGAATGAAACCAACATTGCCTCTTACCGTGCTACCACATCCCTCCTGATCCAAATTGGAAAGAACTCCAATGTATTTTACATTTTTTAAGGAAAAAAGAGAATCAAAGGGTTCCTATCAGTGCCACAGGGAACTAATGTCATTAAAGAATAAGTTTGGGGATTTTATGTGGAAAATTTCTTTTTTTTTTTTTTTTTTTTCACAGGAAAAGTCCCTGAGCCTGACTTTGAAGTCAGCCTTGCTTGGAGCAGCAGTTAGACTGACTCGACTGACTCTACGTCTCGAGAGGTTTCTTCCAACCCAAGTTTTTCTATGATTCTGTATTTCACTGCCCTTTATTTTACTTTTATTTTGCATTTTCCTTTGGGAAAAATCTTTATAAAACTCCCAAGGGGGCAAAAGGTGAAGTTCAGTTATCAGTGGATTGTGGCCATTGCCAGGTTAAGCTCCACCTGTGTGATTTACACCAGGATCAGGATGCAGCACAGATGTTCTTCCTCAAATACCTGGACTTGCTTTCCACACCCCTCCCTCCCAAGGATGGTATCAACCAAATGGAGGCAGGGGAAGGCAGAGTGAGTCAGCAGTTCAGTCTGGCTCGTGAGTAAAATCATGGAGGAGACAAACAGAGCTCGTGTAGAGTGAAACACAGACAAAAATACTCCTACTGAAGGAAAGGAAAAGGCATTTATGGCCCAGGGAGTTTCCCACAGCTCAGTCTCCAAAGAGCACTGCCTGCTTTAGAGGATTTATCCCCTTTTCTGGCATGGGACCACGCCTGCCACGGATGTGACTTCTGCAGCTGAGGGAAACAAAAAACCACTGATCCCTTGACCCCACCATCCAAAGGAATCATGTTCAACTACTTCAAGCAGCAACCAGGATTAAAACAGACAGCAGGCTTTAGCCCAGTGAGCCCAGTGGGCAGGTCCTCTACGGGACAAGACTGTAGGTCACACAAGTAAAGCTTAAAATCGAGAAAAGGCAACCTCAAATACTCCTGACATCTGCATTTGTTAATCTGCCGCTGAGGAGGGGAGTGCAGCAGATGAGCCATCCCAGCAGCACCTCTCCCCTCTGGTGCTGTCTTCAAGAAGGGCTCATTTTTCACGGTGTGTCTCCTTGCTGATATCCAAGGGGACTCAGAGGATTGTTTAAAATTGCCTATTTCTCCTTCCTCTGTTCAGAAAAGGAGACTCACCGTGCCAAGCCTGTGACTCGGCAGTGCTGGGTTAATGGTTGGACTCGATGGTCTTACAGGTCTAACCTGAATGACTCTGTGATTCTAATGATTCTGTGATGGGTGACTGTCAAAGTGCCAATGGTAGATTGTATCAAATTTTCCAAGCATTAGGTTATAATAATCTGCATTCTCACACTATGTCAGTCTTTCTGTGTTGATTTTCAGCCTCCTCTAACCTCGGTCTTTCTATACAGCAATACTTTCTCTGTGATGCTTCCCAGCACATGTAGTTCTCATCATTAATCACAAACTAACCAAGTGTCAGATATTTTGATTCTTGGCTTCAGTAAAAAAAGGTCCAAACATAAAATGGAGGAAAGACCACGTTGATTTAATGGCTTAGGCAAGGGCATGAGAGCCAGGAATTCAAATCTCACTTGTTCTCCACTGCTGACATGTTGTGTTTTAAGTCAAGTATTTTCTTCTTTGCTTTCCCTTAGTACAGAGTTGGAAAGAGCCAGAACGCTTATGTTGTTACCATAAAATGCAGCATCAGTTTGCAAAGCATGAAATGTGTGGTGTTTATATCAGCAAACAATATTTTTATGCTTGGGTGGCTTGCAGGAAGCTCCCCTCCACTGGATTTGGGGGGTGCAGCAGTTACTGAATTTTTTGGAAGTGAACTAATGGCAACTCTATGTGCCTCAGCTCCACAATAATTCAATGCTGAAAGCACAGGATGCTCTCTCCTTACTTCATCTGACCTATGGACAGTCCTAGGAAACAAAAAGAGCCATGTGGACAACTTCCTGCTTTTCTTTCAGTCTGGAGAAGAGAAGGCTTCAGGGAGATGTTAGATCGGCTCCAGGGAGATGTTAGACCACCCCCCCAGTGCTTAAAGGGGCTATAAAAGAGCTGGAGAGGGAATCTTTACAAGGGCATGGAGTGATAGGACAAAGGGTAACAGCTTTAAACTGAAGGAGGGTTGATTTAGATTAGATATAATAAAGAAGTATTTCATGATGGGGATGGTAAAACACTGGCCCAGTTCCATCCCTGGAAATATTCAAGGTCAGGTTGGATGGGGCACTGGGCAACCTGATGTGGTTGAAGATGACCCTGCTCATTGTAGGGGAGCTGGACTAGATGACCTTTAAAAATTCCCTTCCAACCCAAACCATTCTACGATTCTTTTTCTTTCAACCTCAGCTTTGAATTTGACATTTCCTGTATTCTTATGGCCAATGTGTTACAATAACTAGTGTGAGTCAGGACCACTGGCATGAGGCCACCAGGATTAATGTAACCAAGTAATCCAATCTTAATGAGGTTTAAAAAGGAGCTTGACAGTAGTTCAAAAGCACTTACTGGATGTATGGCTTGTCTGTGATTACTGAAGCATGCAAAGAATGTTATTAGTAGGTCTGCAGTCAGGTGAATAGGTCTGCAGACTTTGGATTAATTTCATATAGCAACAGGCAGTGGTGATTTAAGTGGAAACTTCAATGACAAACATGTTGCTAAACTTTCCAAGAGCTTGAGGAAACACAGCAATGGAAAATGGATAGGAATAAATGTGTTGAGTCAACAGTTATAGCTCAGATTCATCCTTCAAGTTCATCTGCTCCACTCATCTCAGCTGCACCAAACCCCCTCAGGTGAAAACACACTCTCT
Organism: Myiotriccus ornatus; assembly: GCA_036023395.1. NCBI lineage: Eukaryota > Metazoa > Chordata > Aves > Passeriformes > Tyrannidae > Myiotriccus > Myiotriccus ornatus. The sequence goes on along the minus strand of JAYRBT010000082.1, from coordinate 3,077,949 downwards.
GTAATCTGGAATTATGTATCGTGTTCCTCAGATGAGAAGAGGCATAAAGGATTATGAAAAAAAAAGACTGCAATGAGCAGAAAATGCAGATGTCCCTGACTTCTGGACAGGTCTGTGAGAGCACAGCAGTTTCACAGTTGATGCGCTGTGAAGAATCTCTTTCTACCGCTGTTTTTGAAACTGATTTTTGGTGATTTTATTAAACAACTCTTTGTTCTTCAATGGTAAGATACAGTAAAAAAACATTCTTTGACCACCTTCTCCAGACACTTCAGACACCAAATCCTTCAGGCTCTAAATCTTTCAGACATGGTGTTTGCAATACAGTCCATTTAAAATTCAAAGAATGCTGTTGTGGAAGGAGAAAAAGGACATAGCAAATATGCACTTGGTTTTTTATTTGCCATGGCCATTTGTAGTCCACTGGCTAAGCCTGTCCTGTCCTTCTCTGATAGCTCAAGGCCTAAGATCAATAATTCTTGTTGTCCCAGAATTGAGGACATAGTGACTCTTGGGTTCATGTGTTTAAGTAAAAAGTTCAATGGCTAAAGAGAGGTTGTCAGTACAAGAAATAACACAAACAAGCAGTCGTCTTTTAAAGGACAAAAAAGAGCATCAACTTGGGTTTGTTTGTTTGTTTGTCTGCTTTTTAATTATGAAAAAACACAGACCTTTGTGTGAACATCATCTGAAGCAGAAGAGAGATGATGTTCTATTGCTGGGGCAAGTCAGCTGTGCTGGAATTATTCTGCTTTCACACCAGTTCCAGTGAGAATATAGCTTCAGACTTTTAAAATGCTCGAACTACTGAGCCAAATCTGGCCCTCACTGCGTGCAAAAGGCAGGAATTCTCATCAGTCTCAGTGGGGAGTCTCCGCTTAAAAGCTGAGTCCCAATCCTGCTCACTTGTTTTCAATGAATAAATGCCTTTCAGTGAGTTCATTTTACGCCAATAGTAAATTCAGTCTGCTCAGCTTCTGAGCTTAAATCTGGAGACTTAAGTGATTAGTAGGGGAATGCTCATTAAGAGTCAAGACATTAAGTCTCACATTAGGGATTTTCTAGAGTGCCTGTGTTCTCATGATGAAGAGGCATCAGGTCACCTGCTGCATAAAGCCCTGGTATTTGTTTATGGATTCAATAAGGAGAGATCACAAAATGCAGTGATCTGTTTCCCCTCCCCCCCAAAATTATTATAACTCTTTCCAGCATCCCACAAGTTGTGCCTTTACTTTAAGAACTGCAGATCATCTGAAACAACCCATCAGAAACACTCCTATGGAGTTTCCCACAGGGAAATGTCAACCTGTCAAGAGAAAATTGTATCGTGGAAATATGTCAAGTTTGATAAAACACCGCACTGAGAAATCAGAATAGAACACATCCGTGGAAATATTCTCCTGTCAGTCTTCCAGGAGCAGCAGGGTTTCATTCCCATTTTAAACCAGCTTTTAGTTTTACTTTATTTCCCATGAAGAAAAGAGAGGAGAAAGCATAGAATCACAGAATGGTTTGGGTTGGAAGGGACCTTAAAGACCATCTCTTTTCAACCCCCTGCCACGGGCAGGGGCACCTCCCACTGTCCCAGGTTGCTCCAAGCCCTGTCCAACCTTGTCTTGACCACTTCCACGGGTGAGAATTTCATAATGGAACATTTTTAAAGGCCTCAAACAAACAGCATTCAATGTTATTGTTGATTTCATTTCACGGGGAATTTTGTTGTTCTATTATCCATTTAAAATTCAATTTTGTTTTCCCTTGTCAGAATTACAAGCAGAAAAGAAAATCTATTTCCCTCTCTGTTTTTAATTAAACTGTGTGTTTCCCAAGTGTTTAATCAGAAGTGGAAGGTTAAAGTCCTTCAAGCATTATTAAATTGGGTGGAAACAGGTACTATGAAGTTGTGGTGGGAAGGGAGGGTCAGAAAGAAGCAGAAAAAAAAAAGAAAAATAGTCTAAATGACAATGACCATATTTGCTCCTTAAACTGTGCTTTTGAGTCCATATCCCTCCAAGTCATTTTCACATATGGATTTTATCCTTAAGTGCACTGATGTGCAATTGCCATGGATTTTCACATTTAATGTGCATCTCTGGCTGCGTGGCAGGACCTGCTCGTTCTGTGCTGAGTTCCCTGGATGAGACAACTCCTTACCTGCAATTCAGTACCTGCAGTCAAGGTCAAAACTAAAACTGACTTAGAAGTATCGTGTTTGTGCTCAGGAACCTAGAAATGGCCTAAAATGTCACATATTTTCCTGCTCCCACTCAGCGATGCTTCAGTGTGTAGCTGTGGCAAGAGTCCTTATCTAAGAAAAGGGGAAGACAATTCAGATTCCCTTTCCCTGTTAAACTGAAGAGAACATGTAAAAAATTATATTTTCCACATAATTAGACATTCCCAGAAGGAGAAAGGAAAATTAGAAAACAAAGAAATATATAGAATTATTAAGGAAAATAGGAGTAAGTATTGAAATATCAGGGAAAATTCATAGAAGAAAAATTTTGCAGGGTTTTTAAATACAAAGGCATACCATCTGACCTTGGGAATCTGCATGTCTGCACAGAGATCTTCATGGGTGCGAACACCTTCAGTTTAGCAGGGATGGGCTGCCATCAGGGCTCAGTCCAGTGCAATAACCAGCATAAATTTAGGTTAATTCTAGCAGTGAAGCAAGAATCCGTGATTAACCACTGGGTGATTTGGCATAATTTACTTCTTCTGAGACTGGTTTGCTTGACCCATGGGTGCCCCATTGTTGTCTCCTAAAGCAGGGTGTGCTCTCCTTTCTGTGGGAAGCTCAGGATGACAGTCATGGAAACTCCTCATCTCCGTATCCCTCTCGGAAGGGAGCAACGATGGGTCAGCTACAAAGGCTGAGTGGAACATACTAACACAGCTATATTGTTTCCATGTCCAGAATTAGCTTGGTTGAGACCAGACTGAATATCTGAGCCTTGGCAGCACACGGCAGAACGTAGATATTTCCCAGGAGACAAATCCATAATCTATCTGCTCCGGAGACAGATGCTGTCAGCTCTCACAAAAATATGTTATTGCTTTCCATACGGGATCAAGAACAACAGCAGGACTGTACAGATTCTCTGGCATTTCTCCTTTCTGGGATTCAGAGTGTATTTAAGGCTACAAGTGGTTTTTTTTTGGCTGGGTTATTTTGTTTTGTGGCGGTGAGAGAAAGTGTGGGAGAAGTTCAAAGTGGAAAAGATCTCCTCTGAGATTGAGGTGTTGGGATCTTCCGTGAAGAAAATCAGGGGAAGGAGCTGCTTGAGCTTCTGGAGCAAATTGTCCCATAGATATCAGTGGCACACAGGAGTTTATCCTGGGATTTTACAGAGATTGGCTGGGGAACCACAGAACTGTCAGAGCCCTGGGGAATACAAAACCATATCCTTTACTAACTAGTGTACAGATGACAGTGAGTCAGTCACTGTAGTATCACCTAAAGGTAGTAAATGCATGGATTACTGAGGCTCACCAGAAGGAAAAGGTGGCAATCATCACAAAGGATGAAGTACAATAAGAAAACCTGGATCATCTGAGACTTAGGAGTCAAACTATGCAAGAAGGCTTCATACCACCTTCCTAAATAATGCCTGTTGTGCTTTTCAGGGAAAGAATCTCTAGCTTGACTCTTTGATTCTAGGATTTCAGCAGCATCAGGTTGGATTTTGCAGACCTGAGCTTGCTTCCTGCCCTTCAGGCAAGAGCGACCTGATCTTAAAAGATCCTGAGGAGGGATTGCCTCATTCACTCACTGTCTTCTGTGTGCAGAAACCAGTGGAGTCCTCCTATGGAAACTAAACTATCGAAAAACTTATATTCCAGTTTTCAAAATTGCTCTGTTTCTAACTGGGATGACAAGTTTCCTCCGAAGAAGGGCTTCATTTTAGGCTGTGCTCCACCAGAAATCAAGACAGACTCAGGGAAACGCTGATGTTAGACCTGATGTGAGATCTATCTGCTGAGCTGCAGGTGTCTGAGCTTGCTGCCTCTTGTTCCCTTTACAATCAGTGGACAGAAACAGGCTGCAGGGTCCTGAAGGCACTGATGGGCTTTATCAACCCTGACCAACCTCTCCTGAGGCCTCTGTGAACACCCCCTGCTCACGGGCTCCACTGGAGTTCAATCCTGGTCCTTCAGCCTGGGACTGAGTTATGCTGTAGGAATATTTGTCTTCTGTCAGTGTTTGGGCATGGACACCACTGATTTAGACTCTGACACCTCCCAGCCTGACCTTGGACCTACCTTGTCACCATGGGCCAGCCTTGTCACCATGGACCAGCCTTGTCACCATGGGCCAGCGTGGCAAGCACAGGACTATGTCTGACAGGTTATTGTTGCTAGACCTGATCCTAACCTCGACTTCCTGGCTTAATCTTGGACTTACCTCATCAGTGTGAACTTGCCTGGAGTTTTGGACTGTTGGTTGAACTGTCTCTGGATTTGTCTCACTTTTGTCGTGCTGCAAGGCAGGATCTTGGCCAGAGGAGTCCTGGTCCTGCTGTCTGGTTTATCACTCTTAGTTCCCAGCTCCCTGCACGTCAGGGAGCAACAACGGCAGCTGCTCCCTGACAAAGGCATTTTACAGCTCGTGCTGTTCCATGGCAGCTGTCTACTACAACCTGGAACCACACCAGCCCTTCACAAAAACTGCCAAACCCCCCAAAATGGGGACCAGTTTTTCACTGAGATGTGGCTTAATCAGCGGCTCATAGTTCCAAAGCCCTGAGGTGACCAATCCCACCACAGACAAAACCTCACCTGTGGGGAGAGAAACCTTTAAATGAAGGAAACAAAAATTATCTTTTGCCATTGGGTAGCAGTGGCAAGAAAATTGTGTAACAGTGTGAGGACGAGCATATATTCAATGACTAGTTAGAACCTTGCCTATAAAGGGCTTTTCTGCCTGTGTTACAAGTGAAACTGATAAACTTCAGGTGTTTAAGCCAAGTATTACTCCACCAGTAGGTCATAAGAGAAGCTAAATACATAACTATTCATTAACAGGTATGTTTTTTTCCCCCTCTCTTGCCTCAGCCAAGAGTCACTACCTGAATGAGCTCAAGTTGATTAGGTTTGGATATCCTTATATCCACAGCAAATGCAAGAACTGAATTTGAGGAGGAACTGTAATTCTTTCATCCCATGGAGCAGCTGTTTAGTTCTGCAACACGATGAATGAAACTCGAATTGCTTGGCACTTACTGGAAGAAGAGCCTGTGGTCTCTAATTTTTTCCTTCAAAGGCTGAGCTGATGATGGAGCTGAAGAATATTTGGCAAATCAGCCTGACCCATGGCAGAAGCATTTTCCAGATTAAATACCAAAGCATTTAAGAGTTTACAGTAAAAAACCCCCAACATTTACATCAGCCTCCTGAAAACAATGCACCTGAGGAGCTTTTAGCTGGCATTTTAGAAACGTAGAGTAGTAGAAACAAGCAGCAAAAATGTTTACCTGTGTTGGCTGGCTTTTCTTCTCACCCCAGTGATCTGGTTTCAAAGAGTTGTAACAGCTCAGTGAGGTGCAAGTGAACTGACGTGAAGGTGGAAGTGAAAAGTGAGGGAGCACAAACCATCTTTGCTACTGCAGAAAATGCCATATGGGACCAGGACTTCTGCTTGGATACAGCTATCACACCTCTGAAACACTGATCACAGCGGAGGTTACTGAGTACCCAGCAGGTAACGAATCAACTCCAAAAAAAAAGAAAAGGTAGGTTGAGGTTTTCCCCCCTTCTTCCATTGTACATCATAAAGCAGGGTTTGCATTTATTGCTGGAGAGCCTTCAAAAGGCTTTTCAAAAGACTTTCAAAATAACAAGCAAATGAAAAAAACCCAAACAACTAAATAAAGCAAAAACCTCCAGTCCAATGCCAAGTCTTAATTATTAGGGTTAACCGATCTTGACTGTAATTATTAAGATCTAATGAGAAGTTATCAAAGAACTATTATTATTATTATTAAAGAAGCAAGCTAAGCCAGTCCTTAGCCAAGCTGACCCAGTGTGCTTTACACACTCTCTGCTTCTTGGGTAGTTTCTGGTCAGAAGTGACTTTTAAAATTGCTCCTGTCAATGCTACTCTTTAAGAAAACATGAAAAGTCCTCCAAAAGGCAGAGGTTGAAGATGCTTATTCACAAGTTTCTCCCTGTACTTACAGGCATTATCTGATTTCTTTGCACCAAGTGTTCAGGACCCACTCCATTAACAGCCATGGCAGAAAAAATCCCAGAGGGTTCCATGGGTTTGGTGCTCTAAGTTCCTTTCCAATGGCTTTGTTACAGAGTCTGTAGAAATAAGTCTAGTGTGAACTAGTAGGATGCTCATAGTGAAAGGTGTGAGTTGTCAGGGCTGAACTGTGGTGTGGCATGAAATTAATGTGCTCTTCCATTGTGGTGGGTAGCACAGAATTATCAAAGAATTTATGCAATAATTTGTGAGTCACTGATGGCTTTCTGCAGTGTGCCAGCCAGGGAGAGGAAAAAAGCTTCTTGGATCAGGTTTTCAGAGTTTGTAATGGATTTATAATAGCCATGAAAAAAACTTGAGGAGATCTAGGGGTGTTTTATTCATGCAGGATGTTTGTGCACTGACTTGATGCTGCTCTTCTGTCCCAACAACCCTTTCCAGCCTGGCGTGCCGTGTCCACTCCAGTGTCTCTCCATTTCACCCACAAACCCAACAATTAATACAACCTTTCTCCTTACCCAGCGAAGAGAACACACATTCACACTTCCTGTTCGAAACTGCAGCACTAAGTCATATGTTTCATAAGACAACCCTCCTTTAAAAATAGCAGGGAGTGTTTGGGAACGCTGCCCGCTGTCCCTGCCACAGGATACTCCCTCACCAGCGCATTTCCCATTGTGTCAGCACGAGGCTTTTGACCCTGAAGGTGGAGCCAAACTTTCAAATTCTTCCTTGAGATCCCAGCAGCTGCAGGACCCTCACGGTGAGTGCTTTAGTCGGCTTATTTTTAGAAAGGCAGCTTTAAAGGGTCTAAATTAGTCCTCCTTCACCCAGGAGTAACTCGAGGTAAGTTCTAAGTAAAGGAAGCTGAAGATACTGAACCAGTGTGTGCCACAGCACATCCAGGGCATCACAATTCCCTTACAGCTCAAGTCAAAGTCAGATTTTGTAATTGCTGCTGGTTTTGTACAGAGGATGTTTCAGTGCTGTGGTGGCAGCAGCACAAAACAAAACGAGGCAGACAAATTGCACCTTTCGCACTGGCTTCACCTGGAGTAAAGTCAGGTTGTTTCCATCTGAACACCAGGAAAGAGCACAAAGACAAGGGATGAGTTCTCAGAGCAGAGAACAGTCAGGATGGTTCAAGCATACAGCTGTGACCCAGATATTGCTGTAATTACCTACCAAACCAATCATTGTGCAGAGCTTGGGGTGGAAGCTTTGAAAGACCTTGAAGTCAGTGGATTATTTTTTTTTTCCCATCAGTATTTAATGCAAATTCTAGAAAGAGTCCAAAGATATGTTCCTATGCCTCCCCTTGCCATGTGAGATTCAGACACCCATCCCCAGGGATCCTCTGGGCTCTGAACCCTATTTTTGTGGCAGTATTTAACTACAGCCAAAAGTGACTGAATCAATGGGAGAAAGTGTTCCTGCTGTGTTTTCTTCAGCATTTCCTACTGGTCAGCAACTGGTGCATGAGAAATGTGAATAATCTCAATATCCCAACACTTATCCCAACCTTGGATCCGTCCCTTTGTCACTGAATTATGCCCTGCACCAGGAGGCTGACCTTTTTAACTGAATAATCTTCCCAATCCTATGGATTAAAAAAAACAAACATGTGGTATCTTCCTGGTTTCTTTCCTAGTTTCATAAGCTCTAAATTGGGCAGCTTAAATCTGCATACTTGTTTATACTTGCTAAACCACAAAGCTTACTGTCAGCTCTGAATGCTCAGCTTGAAAGCCTAAGCAAGCCTGATGTTTTTACAAGACACTTCACACAAGATTCTTGGAAAGGCGTTCCTCAATCCAGTGGATTATTGAATTAATTGTCAGTACTAATGCCATTGCTGTGTACAGATGGGAAAAGGAAAGCAAAGCAGCTCACTGACTTGGAGTGGAGACAGTCCCCTGGGGATATTAATGTCACCGAGTCCATGAAGGGATTATATGGATCAATAAAAATAGAAACAAAGTCAACGTTGCCTTTAAAAAGACAAAGAAGGTCAAGTATAACTTGATCGGGGCAATACAGGGAAAGGGAGCACAAAGGGGATTGTAACACATTTATCAAGAGTGAACAAATACCTTTAAAAGCATGATTTATTCCCTTGTTTCTCTCTGTAGATTGCCCTGGTCCAACAGCTCTTACCTCCTTTCTCTTCTCCCCTTTCCCCGCTCCCTGAAATTCCCATTAAAACACTTCAGGAATTAACACACAGTCTTTAACTTGCTCACCAGCAGTTTGTGCCAGATGACATATGACATTGCAGAGTCAAGTCAGCCTGTTGGCACAGGTTGTGGTCGGTTTTTGTGTCCTCCTCAGAAGAGGATAACAGATGAGTTATCCTTGTATTGCAAAGAGCCATGTTTACAAACCTGAAAGGCACAATTAGCAGTAAATAGTCTTTTCTGGGTAATGAGCCTTTATGCTCCGAAGAGCTAGGTTTAATTGAAGAACAAGCAGTTGTTTTGTCCTCCAAGCCACTGGAGCCTGCTGAACTGGGAGGGGTTCTTGTGCGTGATGCTTTATGGCAGTCACTGTGTAAAGTCTCCTGTCAGCTGGGTTTATTAGGCTATTCTTAATCACAGAATCACAGAATGGTTTGGGTTTGAAGGGACCGAAAAGATAATGTAGTTCCAATTCCTCTGACATGGGCAGGGACACCTTCCACTAGCCCAGGTTGCTCCAAGCCCTGTCCAACCTGGCCTTGAACATTTCCAGGGATGGGGCAGCCACAGCTTCTCTGGGCAACCATGAGAGTTTCCTCCTGACCCACGTTCCTCTGTGGGGGTAAAAGCTTGCTCACAGCAGTCCCTGGGGAGGTGCAACTCCCAGCTCCCCTCATACTGTGGTTTCCTTACATTCAGAGAGGCAGGAACATTATGCAATTTAAAGAGTTGGCAATTTTGGGCTCGTTGGACAGGCTAGGGTGGCTGCTAATCAAACCTGGCTGTTGTCAGGCAGGATTATTGCAGTGTGTCTCCTGACAAATTTCCCTCCAGGGTGTCCTGCGGTGATAATACTGACAACAGAGCTGGTTCCTGTCAAAGTGCCTGTGTCAACCTGATTCTGCCTCCTCCCAGAGAGCTTTTCTCTGTTGTGTGAATGTGTTTATGAAATCAGGACGTTTTTTCATGTACATTCACTCTTTATATTTCCAAGAGCTGTGACTGACTGGAAGAAGAGCTGTCATTTCTCTACTGCTGTTCAGACACACACATGCCCACACAATGCTCTCTCCTGGGCAGTGGTACAGCTGTTCTTTTATGTCTGATAATTGTTTTATTATTGTTGTTCAGCTAACATGCAAACTGGGTGGCTGAAAACAAGCAGAAAGTTAAGCAGATAGTGTCTAGAGAACAGTGAGTGGATTGGAGAAAAAGGAATGATTATACTAAAGTGTTCTTAGATAGTATTGACTGATCAAAGAATAAATCAGCACCAGCACACCTTGGTGACACAGGAGACTGAGTGCAAGTCCCTGGTCTAGATCTGACAGGAGAAAGATTTGAATTGCAGTCCCAAAGCTCGTGGAGTAAACAGTGAACCATTGCTCCCTTAGTCAGACCCTCCCTTGACCAGACATTACAGCCCTGTCGAAATGCTATTCCAATTTCCATAAGACGCTGGTAGTTTTGAAGGGAAAAATTAAATTGCCAGGAATTTCTTGATCAAGCCTTCTTGGGATCACGTTAGTGTCTCCCAGAGTAATCTCTTCTGTAGGGCAGTTCTCAATCCAATTTATTTGCTGGTGTTATTTACCAAATGAGGAGGGTTCTGACATGATTTGTTCCCATATGTAAACATTAGCAAGGCTGCAGCACAAACCAGAGTTCTGCAAACAGATATGTAAATGTATCAGAAATTGCCTCTTTCCTGGAGTCAAGAGGTAATTCACGTACACAATCCATCGCTCTCTCATCACTGAACTTTCTGCTGACAAGTTAAAGAAACTTCTGCAAGAAACCAAAATCCAGAATGAAGACAGTAAAATAATACAGCTTTTAAAGTGGTGGAAGGACTAGAACACAAGTTTCATGCAAGGCTGCTGAGGGAACTGGGAGGGCTCAGCCTGGAGAAAAGGAGGCTCAGGAGGGACCTTATAGTTCTCTACAAGTCCCTGACAGGAGGTTGTATCCAGGTGGGGGTCAGTCTCTTCTCCCACATAGCCAGTGACAGGATGAGAAGAAATGGCCTCAAGTTGCACCAGGGGAGGTTTAGATTGGATATCAGAAAAAATTTCTTCACTAGAAGAGTGATCAGGCATCCCTTGAACAGGCTGCCCAGGGAAGTGGTGGAGTCACCATTCCTGGAAGTGTTCCAGAGACGTGTGAATGTGGCAGGACTCGATGATCTTTTCCAACCTTTTTGATTCCATGGGTCTCTGATTCATGGGGCTGATGGTTTCTGGGATGGCACCAGTGCAAAGGGGTGTGAGGTGTGATGCCAAGGTACTCACCACCACCAGAGAACCCAAAGGCATTTACTCACCCATAATAAAAGTACACGAGAGGCCACATGAAAAAATCCAGTCAGAGAGAAGCTGCAGCTCCTGGCCATGTAACTATTCTGCGTGTGCAGCCATGGCCTAGAGCACCAAAGTGAAACCTGGGAGATCATGTGTTTGTTGAACTGCAGGGTTTCTGGCAGTGCTCAAAGGATACTTGTAATTCCCTTCCATAATCCAGAGCCGACCTCTGAAAACAAGAGTTGCAACAAAGCCCCCGTGTCAATACAACCCAACACCCAACCCACCCATTCACCGGCTGTGGAAAGATGGAGGGACTGTGTGGATCTGTAGGTCCTCTGACCCTGCCAGGGCTGTTTTCCTCCCTGCTCATCATTTTAAGAAGTGGATGTGGGAGGCAGCTGGCTCGGATTCCGCACCCACCCACAGCAGTAGCATTTTGCTGCCTCAGTGTCAACAGTTGACAAGCCTGAATTGTGAAGTGCTTTAGGAGTAGTGTGAAAGTCGAGATTGCTATGCTGAGAAAACCTTTATTCCCCTGCAGGAATGATGCATAAGCCAAAGGTTAGAACATTTTATTTCAGATATGACTGACTGTAGCGTAAATCAAGCTTTTTAGGAATACCAAAAATACAGTAGATTTGTTAATATGAAGAATTTCTAAACATCAGAGCACACTGAGTGTGTATGCTTTTCATTTTTGGTCCTTTAATCTACAAATATTCAAGAGATGTTCAGCAAATATTCAAACCTGGTTTTAAATAAACCCTGGTTTGTCATGATATTCATACTATGTTTGCTTTGTGCAACAGTCCAGATAATGAATATGTTTGTCAGTTCTGTGAGTGATTCTCAGTCTGCACTTGCTTTACAAACATTCATTTTGTAGGTTTGAACACAGGCATTCAAAGTTCAGGATGTGTTGGGTGGCTGCTGTGCATCTTGGTTGCTTGCACAGGGGACAGAGCCATCAGAGTGGCTTTTCCTCAGGGAATAATTCTGTTTACAGATTTCAAACATGCTCCCTGCAAACACTCCTGAGTACTAGTACAAATTGGTTTGTTCCCACAAGCACAGGAGATGATTTTATCTTTCCCTTTGACATTGGATTGTCCAGTTAGTCCCTCCTTTTTCATGGTTACTCTACATTATTTCACCACCTTCTTGAAGCAGCTACTTAGCAGAAGCAATAGATAGTTTATTACCTCCCATCTGACACAGAGACAGACTACAGAACACAGCCTATAGAAAATATTCCAGGTCAGTAATTCAGCCTGTTCAGCTTAAGGTCAGTCAAATTCCAATTTATCCCACAAGGAAAGCTTGCCACTCTCTGCTCCCCAGACACTCTGTGCTTCAACCAAGGCCTTGTCACAGCTTCTTTTTCCCTCTGTACTCCACTGCCACTGTGGCTAATTGGATATTTAAATCAGCTTCACGTGACAGAAATAACTAGAACTGGACTGAATTTAAAAGGTTGTCTGCCAGAAGGGGTTGGGAGACTCCACTCACTGGCAAAAGGACCAGCAGGATCCTTTGGAAGATTTCCATTTCCTAAGGGCACCAGGTCAGGCACAGGAACAAGTTTTGAAGAACTGACCTAAATCTCATCTTTTTTTAAGGTCTATGGACACCAGGTAATAGGATGGACGAGGTAAGAGTATTCCTCAGAAGACAGTACATTTTGGCTGTTAAAATTCAGTTGTTAACGTTTATTATCTAAGAAGCAGTTTATTGGGATGCTGGATCGGTCTTGTTTTTTCTTGGAGAAGAACAGTGAAGACCCAAATATGTTTTCTGTCTGTGATGCAAAATTGTCTTTTGTTAAAAAAGAAACCAGCACTGCTAGACCAGATATTGGCTGCTCCCATCAGGGAACCACCCTGAATTCCATGACACTATAGAAAGGGTCCTGCTTGGCTTGGACTGCATTCATGGGATCCACTTTTGGGAAAGGCTGCAGGAAATGACTCAAATATCCTCTCCACATCTCCACCTCAGCTGAATGTATGGCCAGTGTGCCTGAGATTTGATGGTAGAGCAGAGGTGAAGGGATGGAAAAGAAGATGCTCTTCTGTGACAAGCACCAGAAGGACAAGCTTGGCCACTGCTGTCCTGCCTTCGTCTGTCCTTACTGTCAGACAGCATTTCATCATTTTATCTGCACCCAGAAAATGGCAGGACATCTTCAACAGCATCAGGACCAACAGGAATTCCTGAAAACTTCTACAAATATCCTATATAATAATGATACTTTACTGAAGGACACTTCCAAGTTCTGACATTTAACTTGTTCTTCATTTGTGAGATGTGTCTTCTGGGACATGACCTCTCTGACATTTTTTTTCAACAAGAATGACATGTAGGATTAACTCAGCACCCTGAAATCTCTGTTGATTGTACCACATAGCTGTATTTAAAAAAAAAAAAAAAAGATGTGGAACAGTAACTTTGATAAAGAAACCACTTAGATTGTCTGCCCAGACATTGCTGGGTATTAACTCCTAACATAGGCACTGTATGATACCTCTTTTTCTCCTCTTTCTTGGCAAGCTTAAATGTCAGACACACAATTAAGATGATTTAAAAAGTGACAGTGAGTGAGATTCACAGAGCCAGATGACCACAGTGCCTTATTTCTCTCCGTAGATAATGGGAAGGAATTGCTGCTTGCTTGGTATTATTAATCTTACCCTAAATAGACTTTTAAAACAAGACAGGTGACTTGTGCCCTAAAAACTCCCATTTCTCTGCGCTGACAAATGAAGCAGCAGGTAATGTGCTCAGCTGGAGATATTTCCAACCTTGCCCAGTTTAGCTGTGTGGTTACAGTGCATATTTACAGCCCCTGGGATGCAGGAACTTGTTTATTTTGGTGGGGGGATGTCAGTGAAGGGAGTCTGGAGTAATCTGTATCACCTGCCGTTTGCCCTGGGATAAGAACAAATGCATGGACATCTCAGATGAATTTGACAACCTATCCTTGGCCCTGGCACCTTGATGGCATTTTAAAGTCCCCAGGGTAATTACAAGAAAGGAATATGAACAAAGATGCTGTGTTCTGTATCCTCTTCAACAAGACACACCTCTAAGAGCTGTGTGGAACGGAAGTGCAGCGTCAGCCAGCAAGATAAAAGAACACTTTTGCGCATGCTTTTTCTTGTCCAAAACTGCACCAATTGAAAAACATACAGGTCTTTAATGTGATATTTGTCGAGGCCTTTCTCTCTGAGGACCAAAGGGTCACTTTGGCCGCAAGCCAGGCTGCAGGATCTGCAGCTTTTCTGGTCAGCTGGGGACTGCAGCGGCTTTCTCTGTCCCACGGTGGTCAGGAACACCTTTGGCAACCTGGATGTAACCATTCCCAAGGAATCACAGCGCAATCCACCTGGCAGGCACTGGGCTCCAACCACTGTTGCCCTTTAGCTCCTCTGGGACACCGTCTTGGCTTTAGGTGGAACAAAATTCCTTTCTTCTGCTTCCCATCACAGTTAGAACAGCATGGTTGACCATGTGCCACCAGAGAGACATGGACAGAATGCAGCAGATCTTTCAAGCTGACTCTTTTTAGAGCCGTGTGGAGCTTTTAATTTCTGTCATGTCTTTATGCAGCCTCTTTGCTGAGATCAGTATTTCAAAGCCTTCTCCAGCAAATAGCATCATGATTCTCTCTTCCATGTGTGCTTTACAAACCTCTCCTGATGGGAGCTTGCACTGGAGTGACTTGTCCAGGCTGAGGGTTGCAAGTATTTTTGGTTGATTCCTTCCCTGTCCTGTGCTTAGAATTCCTAACCAAGCTTTACAGCCATTTTTAACACTGAAGTGAGCATATATTTTTAAATGCTGGTGTCTCCACACAGCTGAGTTTATGGAGCATGTAACACTACACTCCAAATGGAATAGGCTTAATTGAATTATCCACACTCTCATAAAGCCACTTATCGCCACAAGCTGCATGACATGCAAACACTGCTGCATGAATTCCCACAACCCCTCCTGCAACGTGGAAAAGGATCCACTGAGAAAACTTCCTGTGATTTATACAGGATATTAAAGGAGAAGAGCTTAAAGCCACTGGCTAAGCCAAGAGCTTAACCCAGATCCTTTGTGTCCTATAGCAGGTGCAGAGGTAACCCTTGCCCAAAGGGAAGGCAGCCAGGCAGAATGGGGCAGTGTTGGGGTCTGAACTTCTGAACTGCCACAGGTAAGCATTCAGACCACTATTAAATACATACCCAAATCCCTTGAGACTTCTGTGGTTTTGTTTTTCATGCAAATTGCAGAGAAGTTCACCTGCTATTTAGAGAAAAAAAAATAATAATTTTTTGTTTTAAAAGGGCTTTCTGAAAGCCTTGAGGAAAAAAAACCCCACAAACCAACATGTTATTATTCTAGAACTACAGAATAATTTACGTTGGAAAAGACATCTGGAGGTCTCTGAACTGGCTGCACAGAGCAAGAATAATTTTTAAGTTACAGCAGGTTTCCTGTGGTTTTGTCTAATCGAGGTCTGAAACCTTGCAAAGATCCCGCCCCAGTGTCAGGACACATCACTGTGGAGAAGCGTTTGCTGTTCCTATAATGATTTGACTTGAGGTAGTCAAATCCCTCTTTATGGGTAATTCTTGGAGCCATTCTAGGTAGAACAGGAGGTTTTTAACCCATTCATCGTTCCAGACATATGGACAAGGGTTCTTTCTGGAGTCTCAAAAAGTGGGTAAATACAACCATCTATTCCCCCACCCTCTGTTGTGGTAATTCCCACCTCCCTTCATACCACCCTCTTCTGAGCTTGTACCTGGAACTTTTATTGAACCTGTTATTACTGATTATTAACAAATAGGAGCAACTATGTAGAATAACAAACCTATAAACAATTAAAAAATAATGAAGTTGCCACCCAGCTTGACAAAACCCTGTTGTCTAAAGAAACTTTGCCTTGTGAAGATGACTTGGACTTGCTGTTCAGGAACTAGAATAACCCTTCAGCAGGAGACTGTGGTCATGTTCCAAACGGAAGTTTTTGAGAGGAAAGCTGTAAATTAATTTAAATACCAGACCTTTAAAAAACCTGTGTCAGTGATGTTCTGACTTCACTCTTGCAATTGTAAATAACCTTTACCAAAAGCTGGGTCAGACTGGGAGGGCTGATACAACCCAGTATCCAGATCCTACCTTGGACTTGCAGGAATATCCCAAGCATGACTTAAATTCCCTTGTAGTTGCACCATGTGTGCTGTACACTCTATCGAGAAAAAAAATTTATCTCTGTCTGAGTGTCTTGGGCTCACACCTACAATATTTTAGCAGTCTCCTGATGGAATCTCTCTTGTGCATCCTCCTCTGCAGGTTTACTCTATTAAAATGAAGCCTAATGGGCCCAAAGATAATCGGATTTTGTGTGCTGATCACATCCACCTGCCTGGAGTCCCTGCTGTTCTACTTTGCAGGATTTATGTCCTTCTCTGCTTCTTATCACTTAATTTCTGTTTAAGACAGGGACACCTGCCAGGAACAAGGAGGTGAGGTGCCATTAGACTCACAAAATGCCCTCTGCTGATATAATAGGCTACTCAGTAATTACCCCAGCTTAAATTTCCACCAAAAAAGCCACATGGACACTTGATAATGGAGTTTTCTGTAGTTAGTTCTTTGTATGATTTTTTTTTTCCCCCCTGTTATACCAATGTGATCTCATGGAAACTTTCCTGGAAAATCAGGTTTTGGACCCAGCAACTATTAAATTTTCAACAGAAGTGGGAAACAGAACCTAAACTTCTTTTCAATTGCAGATTTCCACGAGGACATTTCCACGAAAAGTGTGTTCCACCTGTCTCAGCAAGAGCTAGGAATGGCAACTTCCCTGCTTGGGAATGCCATGTATTTTCTAAGACCCACAGGTGGGAAAAAATGGCCAGAGACAGCTGTTGGCTGTAACGTGGTTTCCTTGGAATTATTCCCACTGCACTCTCGTGAGTCCTGCAGACACAAACAGCCTCCATGGCTCCTGCCTCTGTATCCAGCTCAGGGCCTGGAGTTTCTATGGACTGAAGTGGATATTGAGATTCAGCCCTGATTTAGGGGCAGGAATGCTCCTTGAGAGCTGGGGGAGAAAATCAAGACTTGCTCTAAGCAAACAAAATGAAACAGTCTATTTTTTCCTAAGGATTGCTGTACCAAAGCCTCCACTTGCTAAATGTTTATTTTCTCTGGTATATTGACCCCTCTGCTGGAGGAGTGAAAGCCTCCAGTTTTCCCCTAGACCTTTCCTAGGTCTTTGCTCTCCATGGGCACCTGGCAGCCTTTCAATGAAGAACTTTTCTCTGCCTCCCTGCACTGCTTTCCTCCAGATTTCCACACTTTGCAAACGCCAGCTGGTCGTCGCCTCTGGTGCACGCCAGAGTATTTCAGAGAACATCCATCTAATCCCCAAAGTCAGGGCAACCTGATAACACAGCACAGTAGTGTGATGCAGGGCTGGAGAGGAAACATCTGCCCTCAGCAGATACTCCAGGAACAACAAAGAGGCACAAAGTGTTCTCTGGAGCTGAGGATGAACTGATGAGGACAAGAGAGTCAGCTGGGAGCTCGGGGTGTCTGTGTAGCACAAACACTGCTGGGTGGAAAACTTTCTCTCTAAGCAAGGACAGGTCTGTGGGCAAAAGTATTTCCTGCCCTTCCCCATATGAGAAGAGGAGGGTGCCCAATGTTAAACATTTGCCATCTTCTGTGCAGTTTAATGTTGACAGGCAAAGAGATGCTGCTCAGTTGAACACCCAGCTCTTTCCACTGACCATGCACAGTGACATCATGCTGTATGGTGATTACTAGGGACATAAAGCACTTTTTTCATTAAAGCTCAATTTACAGGTATATTTATCTGCTGGCCTCTGACTCCAAGGTTTTTTTCTCTTCTGAAGCACTGACACTGCCAGCTGGACTAACTAGGAAGCCACAGACCTTTTGCTCCTGATTTCACTGAGCCCATCTGCAAAATGAATTTAGCACTGAAGTTCAGGGAAAGAAGAACAGCCCTTTAAAACCTCAGATCTTTGCTTGAGACTGAGATACCCACTAATGCCAATTAAAGGAATCATCGATATCATTTAAAGGAGTAGCAGGACAGAAGGAAAAATACAAACCCGTTGTTGCTTTTTTTTGCATCTGCATCTTGACTGGGCTTCACAGACTTCATGGATGTTTTCCTCTAGCAGGTAAGTAAGGAGACCAGGAAACCTGCTCCATTTTTAACTCCCCTCCGTATTCAACAAAAACATCAGCAACACACACAACATCCATCACTACCACTGTCATGAGCCGAGAGTTCAGCCCACAACTCAACAATTGCAACAGTTTTCTTGGACATCACCTGACCTGAGCCCTTAAATACCTCTCTGTGGTCTTTAAACAAAATCCCCTGAAACCTTTAAACCCACAGCAGATTCTTCCACAGCATTAAAAACAAAACCCGAGGATAAAAAGTGCATTATGGTGAAGACTTACTTCCTGGAGCCTGGCATTCCTTCCCTCATTGCTATTCCTGCTTCAGGAGGGCTGGGATGAGGCACTGGGGCCTTTCTCAAGAGCACTGCATGGAATTTTAGAAAGGGCCAGCACGTGCTTACAGTTCTGACCCAAGACAGGCAAAGCAAACAGCAAAACAGGCAGGAAAGGGGTAAGAAAACGTTCCTGGTCAACAAGAGATTTTCTTCTGCTCCTGTACTTGGGACTGGAGTGTCTGAGTCTGTAAAGGAGTTTTCCTCCAGCAACTCTGCTTCATGTAGACCCATGTCCCTCTCCTCATTCCTGGTGTTTACATGTTTATCTTTAAGGCAGAAGCAGATATTTATAAAGGGAAGAGAAAAGAAATCACTCCTGCAGAGGGTTGTGCTTCACCCCAGACTTTTGCAGCCCAGTCTGAAAGAATTTTAACAGCACAGACTGTGCTTGTAGCTGGGGATCTCGAGCAGCAGTGACAGGTTACACCTCCCTGAGGGCAAGAAAAACTTCATTTTCTCCTGGGGTGAAGGTCACAAAAGGTTGTGGCGCAGGAACAAGTCAATCTGCTCAGTTTGGGTTGTTGGAAGACAGCTGGGCCCATCACAGTTTTTGGGGCACCACCAGTGGATCAGATATTTTTTAAACCAATGAATGTTCTATGAAAATACACTGTTAGAAACAAACCTGAAACATCCTGAGGTGACAGGTTGATTTATCAAAAATCTTTCTTTTTTCTTTTCCCCCCCCAGAAAAAAACCCCACAAACCAAACAAAAAAAGCCCAAACAAAAAACAAAACAAACAAAAACCCCACAAACCCCCCATAAACAAACAAACAAACAAACAAAACCACACAAAAAACCAAGAGATGAAAAGACGGTTTAACATTGTGGAAACATCCTATTCTTGCATTTGTTGAATGGAATGTTTTGCTTTTTTTGCTTTGTTTTTATTTACACTCTCATATATATATTCTCATATATATATATATATATACGGGGTTTTTTTGACAAATTCTACTTTCAGGGATTATTTTAAACCACCCATCCACATATCCCTTGGGAAACCTGGGAAAAATTATGCAAACCGCCAGGATGTTGCTCAGTGACTGACACTTCCTTGTATAGTAAATCAGTGAATTAAATAGCTTCAAAAAATAGTGCCTTTTCAAAGGAGAAAAAAGAAAATAAGGAGCATAAAATAAATTAAAAGAAACGTGTCCCCCATTTCCAACTGTTTTGGGTTGGCAGGGATGGAATTACCCATCACATGCACAGATTGATACTGAGGGAGGACTCCAGTCTAATGGATTGTTAAAGTTACACAGTTTCCTAAATTTCATTATAAGGCTGCAGAAAAATATCAGAAATGTCATAAAATATAATAAAATGTAGAATACAAATTGACCAAAGACTCATAATAATTTAGAATAATTTAGATTGGAAAAGAACCCCTGATGTCTCTGGCAATGGATTGGGTTCAAAGTCAGGTGAGACTGCCCAGAACATTATTAACTGATCTCTGAGTGTCTCCAAGGATGCTGATTTTCATGTTTCAGACCAGATTAGTGATCATTTCCAGCTGGCTCCCTTTCTCCCCAGCAGATGCCTGATAATCCTGACTTCCAAGTTAGGAATTTATCAATGTCTTGTTCAAACCAGGTGGCAGAAACTTTGGGCTCTCAGGTGTAGACGAACATTTGTCTCAGAAATTACACAGTTCACACCCCTGAATGTTACTGAATTTCTGTTACGTGTTCTCCTCCAAACGTTTCCAAACTCTCAGCTAATATGGAACCTATAAACACAGATGGCTGTCTAACCAGCCATGGCTCTCTTTGGAAAGCATTTCTATTTCCTTCCCTGTTTCCATAGCAGGAATCAGAAGAAAGGAAGACAAAATTAATCTACAGCAATTTATCAGAAGTTGCCCAGAATCTGAGAAGACCCATTTAATATTTTTGACTCTCAGGTTGCTGTCCCAATCTCCAGACAGCATTTCCCATGTAAGAGGTGCATAACCATCCTAAATCCAATATATTAAGGCACTTAAATAAGTGCTCAAAACGTTTGTTGAATCAGAAATAATAACCTGAAACTGTACATACAACAGTCTGCCCACACTGGTGGAATAAAGAAATGGATCCTGCCTCTTTGTATGGAATTTTGTCCACCAGTCAGTTAAGCTTGTTTTAGGATAAGAAGCTGAAAAATATGACAGAAAAGCTCAGTGATGCGTTCTGAAACATTAAATGGTTTTACTTCATAAAAAACAGGAGGAAAAAGAGAAAACTGATAAAAAGTGATATTAAATTCTTAATTTAAAACATCCCTATCCAGACAACAAAGAGCATTAGTTTTCAGGAATGAAATTAGACAGAGACAGCCAGATAAATATCTGCCTGAGTAATTCCTTCTTGAGCTGTGTCCGCCTCCAAACCTAAAACCGCCCTCAAAAATTGCAAATGGATTTTCAGCGCTCAGAAACAGCAATTTTACTCTCAGACGGTGGGGAATTATGTCAAGTTGTTGTTTATAACTTTCTCTGGATCAAACAAGCTGTGGCAAACAGCTTTTGGCGGCTCAGGATACAACTAGGAAATAACCCAGAGATACCTGGTGTCACTGGTGTGGTATTTCTGAAGGGACTCTCACGGAGGGGAGGGCACCAGCAGCTGAAAACAAGGCATTAGTTGTTAAAATTGTTCAAGGGGACTGAGAGATGACAGATTTTGGTCGAAAAAGAGAACACTGGGTGGTGGCAACTGGAAAACGTGACACTGCAAAAGCAGGAAAAGAGCAGTAACTCCAGTACAGGAAACACATTTCCAAGAGCAAGATGACTCCTGCAGTGATGCGTGTATAAAATATGGATCCCTCCAGTGACTGGCCTTGGAAACTGCCCACCCAGCAGCTGCCCTTGGATCCTCCCATCCCCGGGTGCCTCATGCACAGACACGTAAGAAAGAAACCAGGTCTCTCAGCAGACCCCCAGACCTCGTGGTCTCTCTGGCTTGGACCCCTTTATCCCTCCAGCTCATCAGTAACCAGCTCATCAGTCTCATGTCTTTCCCATATCTGGCCCAGATTTATTTATGACCATCCCAATACCTGGCTTCCAAGCCTCTTTTCTGTGCAACCTGTCCCTTTGTCCCACTGTTTTTCCGTGCTTATTCCTCTCCAAACCAGCCCAAATGCTCCCTTTTCCTTCTAATTCCTCCCCCTAACATCCCACAAGGAGCCTCTTGTTTTCAGGATCTGCTGGGATGGGTGTCACCCTTGGCACATGGGGTTGAGGCTCTCCTGGGATGAGCAAGATCCTTGGGATTGTTTCTCTGTGTAGATTATTGGTGTCTATCACCCCCCAAAGTTTCTTTATACTCCTCTATGTGCAGTGTAAAAGCCACTAATCACATAAAAAGGTTCCTTAAAATCAGTGGTCTCCTTCTCTGCCCTCAGGTACCTAAAATGACCCTCCTGGCTCTTCACCTTTGTTTTTGTTTTTGGTTTTTTTTTTTTCAACAATGCAATTTCTCTGTGTTTCTGCCTTTCATTTTATTGACTGCCAGAGAAACATTAAGCCCAGTTCAGCTTCATATGAAGACTCACATCCCTGAGACATCTGTATTTCAGACTTCTCTGAATGAACTGCCTGAAATCTGCTTCAAAAACCAAAACCAGACCCCTGAAAAATCCCCACTCCCAAATACCTCAGATCTCCTGCTCCCAGAAACATTATTATTTTTCCATATATTCTCCTTGGTCTGTAGACAAGCACCACACAGATATTCAATTCCTTCATGTTTACAGAAAGCTTCATTTCTGATGAGGCTGTAAAGTGTTTTATTCAGCACATGCCTATTTATTGACTTGTCTTTTTTCCTGCATCAGAAATCCCCCCAGTCAGAAATCTCCCGGGTGTCACCATAACAATTCCTTTTTAGGTCTCAACAACCCCAAACCCGCATCCCCCTTGGCCCTAAATACTCACTTGTTCTTGCACATGCTGTTGCCAGTGGGAAGAAGCTGGGAAATGTATGATTAATGCAGCTATCTCACATCCCACATCTCACACAGAAATCAAGATGGTGTTGTTGCATCCTACAGTCCTTTCTGGTGAAGCCTGGGAACAAGCAAATGAAGTTGGAGGCTAAAGACGTGCAGAAAAGTGGCCGGAGGTGACCATGAAATGGCACCAAAGCTGTGAGAGTCAGTCACAATCAAGGCTAAAGTTCCAAGGAAACCCTTGACTCTTTCTTCTTGGAAGAAGGCAGCTCTTGGAATGATCTTGGAAAAAAATCTAGGGCGTCTCCAACAGGATTTGGGACTGAGTATAAGCTTTGGGTAAAATAACTTCTGACCAAGTTTTAAGCACTGTTATATGCTCTAGATTTTGGTGGGTTTTTTCAACTCTTTGTCTACTGACAAACAAGCTGGTGACATATTTTTAAAAGTTCATCCAGTGTAGGATAACTTGTGTCATTTCAGGAACAGAAGAGACACAGCCAGATAAGCATCCATTTAGCTAAATCCTCATTAGGTGCTTTCTGCCCCTGGGCCTCAATGAGATTCCAGCATAACCCAACCAGGAATCAGTGGACTAGGGAGCAAAAGCCATTTCTGGTTTTAAATTGTTAATTGAAAAAAGGCACCTCGGGTGGTTTGACATAGTGGTTTGACGTAGTTTGAGATAAAACCTTTCCTCGTGCTGGTTACCCACAGCCCCACAGTCCCACCAGCTGCCAAAGAGATGAACTTGGGGCCACACAGTGTAAATCCCGGGCTGGCTTTGTATCAAAGGCTTGTTAAGGGGAGTGATAAATAAAATAAACTGACTGTTAGGACTTCTGGTGAATCTGCTTATGCTTTTGAACCCTTTTTTTCACCTGGTTCCTGCCAAATTCTTTGTTAAAAACTGGGACTTGGCACCAAGTCCTTGTCGTAGCTGAAGAGAAGCTGAAATACAGTCGGGTGGAGGGAAGGAAGAGGATCTCTTCTCTGTTAGGCCACTTACTGGTGGACAAGAAATGTGTCTGTTTTACACTGGAACATCCCAACAGAGGTCCAACAGCACGACTGGGACTGACTGAGGGATGGAGCTGTCTCCCCATACCCCTAGTCTTCCACTCTACCAGAATTGGCAGCAGGACAAAATGATGACACAGGGCTCTGATTTTGCTTTTAGGTGTCAAATGAGCTGCTTATTGCCCATTGAATGCAACAGAAATCCAAATGTCTCTAATTCCAGAGGATGCAAATAGCCAGGATTTACTGTGTTTTCGTCATGGAGTCAACAGATCTCCACTGCCTTGGTTGTCCCCTCCTTTCTGGACTTCTCTCCTTCTGCACTCTGCTGTCGACCCTGTGCTAGACTAACGCAAATGTGATTGGACTTTATCCCTTCTGGAAAGTATCAGACCAGCACTGAAACCCGTTTGGGCTCAGCCTGTGGCTCCACTCCTGACTTTCTGTGCAAGCCTGGCAGATCTCTCAGCTTTTCTTCATCAGCTTTCCCTTTATCAGGTCTGTTGGCCACGACTGCAAGCCCTGTGAGACAGGAGACACCTCTCACTGTGTTTCAGCCCCACATGGGACCACGACCCTGGCAGGAAACCAACTTTCATAGTGCACATAATACATTTTCCACACCAGTGAGGGCTGGTGGCCTAAGGGTCCAGATATTCTCCTCAGCTTGAACAACTCTAGCCATTTTCCTTGGCTTGTTTATCATCTCTTTTGGAGATAACACACGTCAGAAGTAAAAAGTAATTTTGGATTTCCTCTCACTTTGAGGAGGATTTGGAAGAGATTTTGGACCTGTTTCCTAATGCTTTCTCAGAGGGAAATATGAGGGATGTGCGTTTTCCAGGAGGCCACAGGTGATGTAACATTAGGATTGTCAAGAGAGTCTATAGCATCTATGTACTCATTGAATTCCCAGTATTGTTAGCTTTGTGGATTCCAGGGAAGTGTCTCAACTGTGTCTGAAAGACCTTGGCTTGACACTGAGAGCTGATACGACTCACAGGGGAGGGCATCAACCTCCCCCCACCCCCAAGACTAAACTCTTTAGTTTTTGTTGGCTAGACCACTGAGTTTAATTAAAACCTTGGTTTTAAGTTCCATAGTTTATGAGGTTTGCCTCCTTCAGTTAGTGACACGTGAAACCTGAGGACAAAGGCTGGGAGAGGTCATGGAGGAGAGGAGAGTGCAATCCAGGAAATAGCAGGGCTTTTTCTACTGGAGATGAAACGAAACCAGAGCTAAGCCATAATGTACAAATAATAAGGCCAACACAGAGTTGCAGATCTTGGCAAGTCTGTATGTTTTTACAGCAGCCTAAGGTGAGTTGCTCTTCTCCATTAAAATACAAAGCCTGTACTTCACATTCCTCTATTTTGCCTTCCTCTCTCTGTTACAAACTCGAATTAGCATCTCCTTTACCATTATAAGTTACATTCACCACTTCACATTCAAGATATATAGGATAACTGTGTGTTGAGTATGTGTCTGTGCATACAGATATATATTATTATGGGAGATTCCTGTTTTTCAGCTTCACTTTGCCAGCATTAAAATCCGATGCACATTCCTCATTCCTTTATTTGCATGATTACTTACAGGCCTACATATTTTTTATTAAAATTTACTTCCAGATCATAGAACACTGGCCAGGCTGCTTGTACTTCATAAATCACCTCAACCTATAACTGGAGACATGTTTTTTAAGGCAGATTTTAGCCTCAGTGTTGAAGTTTTTCTAATTAGCTGCACTCTCCTGTTTGTTAAGAGGAACAGAATGAAGGACAAGAGGAAACGGCCTCAAGTTGTGCCAGGGGAGGTCTAGATCGGATATTAGGAAAAAAATCTCCACTGAAAGGATGCTCAGGCATTAGAACAGGCTGCCCAGGGAAGGCTTCCAGGTCAGCAGCCCTGGAAGTGTTAAAAAAATGCGATGATGTGGCACCTGGGGACGTGGTTTGGTGGTGGACTTGGCAGTGCTGGGTAAGTTTGGACTCGGTGACCTTACAGGTCTTTTCCAACCTAAACAATCCTCTGGTTCTATGAACGTTGAGGCTTCAAGGCTGCACTTAAGAAAGCCAGGTTTGAGCAGACCTGACCATGTCTAATCCAGAGGCTTCTTTTTTAGGGCTGGCTTTGGGATCACCAAAGACAAACCCTTTGCCCTTCACACAGCTGCATATGAGGCCTGATCCTACACACAGGTGAGCTCTTTGCTGTCACCCTGGCAGGCTGAGGGAGCATTTTTTCAGGGATCTGTAAACTTCTGTAGAGACTTTCTGGGGTTTAATAGGTTTACTGCAAATCTTCCCTTCCTTCTCCTGCAACAGCCAATAATCCTCTCTCACTGTGGATGGAAGCTTCGCATTAGGGGGCTAGAAATGATTAATTTTAATTTTTAAAACAAATCCACCTCTGATTTGGTGTGAGGCTGGCATGATGCAGAGGTTGCCACTCAGAACAATACACTGAAGTTCCCACATTCTTAGACTTGCTCTTTTTTTTCAACAGTCCTGCTCTCCTGTCTTCCAGTTTCAGGACCTAAGAGGGCAATACAAGGAGGAGAGCAGGTATTTAAGAGAATACCAAATTCCAGAGCTTGCATGAAAGGACACCCTACTGCAGAATTAATTTTTGCTAAGAAGATGCAGTTTAGATCCCTTATTATAAGGGATCACAGTTATTCCCCACACGGTTTAACAGCCACATTTGTCTTGACCTGATATTTTGCATTTTATCCACACTGTGCTGGGAATTCACAAAAAGGGTGAGGGAGGGGGAGAAATCCCTGTACATGTTCACAGTTCATTATACATTCAAACTTCCTTTGAAAGTCTCTCACGCTGAATATTAAGTTTTCCAAGCTTTCCCAGTGCTCCCTGTCTCTGAGGCCACACTACAAATCGTTTCCCAGTAATTATGGAGGGGAGGGGGAAAAAAAGAAATTAATTATAGCAACTTGAAAACTCCAGAATGACCTTAAAAAAAAACCCTCCAAGGTCTTCCAGGATAGTCTCCTTGTTGTCCTAAACTGGATCCCACCCTTGTTATTCCTAGGAGGAATAGCCCAGTCTCTTCCTGGGTGTTTTTTATGAGGATGGAGCTGAAGACACCGTAATGGGAGCACGGGGGAGTTGCTGGGGAGCTTCCTAAGCAGCATCTGCCACATGGATGGGCCCCTTCTCTCTTCCTGACCTACAAACTTTCATCCACCCATTGCTGCCTTCACAGTAGTGTCATGTGCCCTATTATTTGGCAGAATAAAACCACCCAGGCTGGTGATGGTGATGTCTGTAGATCCCCATTGCCAGACATGGATTGTCAAATGTTTACCCAGAAAGAAAAGAAATACATCTCAGACACGCCACCTGTCTCTTGTTGTGGAGGAGTGAAGAAGAACTGCGCAAAAAAATAACCAAAATATCAAATTCAGAAGTGAAAGAACAGAACAATTTTCCATTTGATGAGCATGTAGGTGCAGGAAACCAGTTGCAACAGGAGACACACTGGCCAGGAATCAAGGAACACTCAAGGAGGCACAAAGATAACATGGATATCCTGCAGCATTACAGCTACTGCAATCTTTATTTTTTAAGATGATACAGTGAATTTGAGATTAGGGGTAACGAGGATGTGGGCAGATTATATGACATCTGCTCATCCCAGGACAATCCCTTGGCCCTGCTCATGAAAAAAAATGGTGACAGTCTTTGAGAGAGGCTTCTGGAGATGGGGATACCAGATCACAGCCCAAACTGCTCAGTTCCCCCATTTTCTGTTTTGTTTTTTTTTTTTTTTTTCCCCAATCACTGCAGAAGAACCCACATTTCTCATTCTGACCATCAATTTTCAAGCCTTGTGACAACTTCTGAGCACCTGAAGGAGAAAGTTTTGATGTTTTCAACGTTTTCTGCATCAGGATTGGGAGGAGGACTGGAGGTTGCTGTTTCTCACCTGTAAGCATGGAGCAGCCAGGGCAGAGCTTGCTCCCTCCCTTCCAAGCTCACCTTGGCACAGCTGGGGAGAAGCAGAAAGTCTTCGTGCATGTCTGACGTCTCAGAGGGCTCTTGGAATCCCACAGTAATTCCAGCTTTGCCTGCTAGGGCTGCTGTAGTGCCTCGCTGAACCCTCAGGACTCATTTGGGTACCAACCAGAGTCATTTAGGCGACAGGATCAGACCTCAGCACGAGCCTGAAATTGCTCCTTTAGGTTCCAAACTCAACTGCCGGTCACAGAGGGCGAATCAGAGGGAGGCAGATGCCCACTGTCACATGGTGGTAGGGCATGAAACTCAAGGCAGAGGTTGTGCCAAACCAGATGGCAAAGGGAACTTCCAGCCTGCAGGAAGGTGCAGGAGTGGGACTCTGCACCCTGCTGTTTTTCCAGGCAACTCACACATCTAACATCCCACCTTCTCTGTTTCCCCCACCATCTCATCTTGAGCTGTTATGTATAACACCCTTTCTGATGATTTGACATCCTTCCTTGTGATTGATTTGAGCTATTCTTATCTTATCAAATTAAAGAAGACAGAAAATACAACAAGAATTAACCATCACTCCTTGCAGAAGGCTAAAAGAGGCTTCCTGTAGAAACCTGTGAAAAATAAGTGTGTGAAGTCTCTAAAACAGGGCATAAGACACATGCTGATTGACAAAGGGCTTTCATTCTCTTTGGTACAATGAAGCATTTCATTTTTTCTCCATAGAATAGCCAAATATCTCACAAATGTCAGCAATGCCAAATTGATCTTTTGTTGTTTCCTTTCTTCTTGTAGCTGATGCTTTTTCAGGTGCAGGCACAGCTTTTCCCAGCTTTCAGAGAGAACCTCATAAGAATCAGTATGGATGAGGCCACCAGATTTTGGAGAGGAAGAGCAGGGCTGAGTTCAGTTTAAAGCCAAAAGCCATGACATTCATCTTCAAGGAGAAAAAACAGTCCCTGGCTCTGCTTAACTCGGGACCCCAGTTCCAGTCAGGTGGGAAATGGACCTGGTGCTTCCCATGGACAAGCTCACAGCAGCCTCTGAGGTCGTTTTTTCTCTAATCACTGCAAAAGAACCCACATTTCTCATTCTGACCATCAATTTTCAAGCCCTGTGACAAGTTTCAAGCCCCTGAAGCAGAAAGTTTTGAACTTTTCGACGTTTTTTTCTACATCAAGGTTGGGAGACAGAGGGGGACTGGAGACTGCTAACGTGGCAGGAGAACAGCTCATGACCTTCAAACTCATTTGATAGCACCAATTACTTTGGTTTTTTCCCCCCTCTGGAATGGTCCATTTTACGCAGCAAATTGCTCGAGAATACTGATTTTCCAGAAATCTTGTGAGCAAGTCTTATTTTTTAAAAGTCAGACAGGCATTTACGAATCTGAGTCCCACTGAATACCAAAAAGACATGAGACTCCTGGACCACTTCAGCACACTTTAATGTTTAAGTTTAAAGCTATATTTTATGGCATTAATTCTAACACCTGGAATCTTGGAGTTATATCTGGCTCTGGGAGCATTCACAGAAAGACACAGTTGTTACAGAGGCAGTGAGGAATTATTCTCTGTGGGTAAATGGTACAGAACTGGGCTCCAGGTACTCAGATTCATGTGCTTTTAAAAAATATGAGTTGATTGCTGACATCAAAGTATTACAGTAATGATCAAGCATAGCAGGAAACACAAAAATCATAGACTGAGTGCAAAGAACCCATAAACAGCAAACTATGTACAAATAATATTATGACATTACCAAAACAATGTAATACCAGAGTGAAAAACTACAGCAACTGCATTTTGACCTTCATCGTACAATTCAAAAGGAAACGTCACTCTAAGTGTTTATGTGTTAAATTTCATTTCTTCCCAGCCATGGAAACAAAAATGCCAGCCAATAACTCAGTAAGCTGCGCTTCCAGAGAGGAGTTTGAATGGAATGAATCATTAATTTTTCAAAGTAGAAGCTTAAATGATCTTAATTTTAGTCTTCATTTGGCTCAGGAAAAAATAAATCAGATACCCAGTAAGGACAAGTGACAAGTGAGACCTGAGCAGCTCCAACAACACTTCTGTAAAGAACTGCGTTGTCTAAGTTTCAGCTCAGGGGATGAGCACAGAGATGCAGGGTCTTCATTTCCATATTATTTATTTATTTATTTATTTATTCATTAATTCCAACCAGCTGAAATGAAGAAGTGAACAGAAAACAAAAAATAATTTGAGCTCATTCTGAATCATTTCATTTGACCTCAAATTAAATGTTCCGTGAATTTAAGGGAATTAAAACAATTATTTTTAGGGTAATTTTTCAATTGAAAGCACTACTTTTGAAATGAACATTTTGTTTAGCAAATCTGAGAGCAACACTTTGCTATTCGTGATTTTCTAAAATTTTTCAGGCCAAAGTTACTTGCCAAATTTGACCAAGAGCCAGACA
This sequence comes from Myiotriccus ornatus, assembly GCA_036023395.1. NCBI lineage: Eukaryota > Metazoa > Chordata > Aves > Passeriformes > Tyrannidae > Myiotriccus > Myiotriccus ornatus. Next base: position 3,048,313 of record JAYRBT010000082.1, on the reverse strand, counting down.
TAGCTTTAGTGTCTCTAAATTTCATTTTCCAATAAATTCACTGCCTGGTTTACTGAAATATTTGCTGGACATAAAGCCACTTGTCTCTTCCCTAATGCTGGCAATAATTATAGTTTGTACAGGGCAATACAAAAGCACCAGGAACTTGTTTATGAAAACGTAAATGATTTTTAAATTCAGTGAATGCAATGCCTTGGAATAAGTGAAAGAAAAATATCAAAGCAGCTCAGTGTTAATGCTCAGCACTCTCTGATGAATGTTAACTCCCAAGAAATGTGCTCTATCTCACGTCTGTTCAGGCAGAAAGTGTGAGCAGACCTTTCTGCTCCTACACTTCATTTTCTCGAGGGCTATAAAATTTCAATTTATCTCCAGAATAAACCTAATCTCTGAACAAAAATATATGATTTCTTAGTCACTTCTTTATGCCAGGTATTAATGCTTCTTACAGCTGCCACCTGCAGCCTGCTGAGCAATCAATAATTACAGCTCTCTTTACATGTTCAGCCATAAGCCCCAATAATGAATGGCAGTAGCAAAGGTTGCTGTCACTTGAGAACTCCCAACAGAATTGGGTTTAAATATCGTAATTCCATCTGCTCTCTCTCCTTCTTATGCATTCCTGAGGCTCAGGGTGATGTACTGAAACCCAGGCAATGATTTTCCTGTTACTGATGAGAGCAATCACAGAGAGGGAAAATATATTTCAACTCCTTTCTGAAATACTTTAATGAACACCAGTGCAGGCAGAAAAAGGAGGTGGTGCCATCTTCCCTGAACACTGCCAAGTGTTTTCATAAAGGCACAAAAGGAAACAGAAGTGGTGCCTAAATTAGACAATTGCCCATGGAGGTTTTCCTAATTAATATCAGTGATTTGTTCCGAACCAGCTCACGCAGTAATTGCTGCTGAGTCCGTGAAGCCAAAGGGATTTCTGATGGATTAGCAATACACAGGTGATTTCAAACCTCTGGGAGATTTGAATCATTCCTCCCTGAACTGAAATCAAATCTTTTCACAGAAAGAGGAGCATCCATTTGAAGTTCAGGGGCTGGAGAAGGCACTGGGATGCCTGGATTAATGACATCCATCCGTTCAGCTTATCAGAGGGGACTGACTGCATGGACTTGCTCTGAAGACAATATCTGTCACTGAGTGACATTTTATGCCATCACGGATCTCTTGGTGCCAGCAAATGAAAACAGACAAGTTCAACTATTAAATACAAAATCAGCTCACAACTATAGGGTAGTTAATAGTGCTGCCTGAGGTCACATTGTAATGGCTTTTTCTAAATGGGAAAAGTGTTTTGCAAAATCACATCGTTCTCTGTGACATTTTGCAGGAGAAAAAGAGCATCTCACTTTATTTTCTATTTTGCTTGATACCACTTGTTTCTTGCTTTGCTCCAAGGCAAAGGCACCTCTGTCTCACTGCCTCGTGTGGGGTTTGACCAGCCAAAAGCAGGCAGGGCTCCCCTCAAACCACATAGGAAAGTTCTGTGCCTTAAAAGCACCACACATCCCTACTTTTCATGTCAGATGGAGCTGATTCTAAATTAAACTTCTGAAGATCTCTGTGCTGAGGGAGGGGAGTGTCATCAGAGAGCAGCACAGACAAATGTGGCTGCCTGGTTTGGCCTCAGAAATGGTGTGCTGAAATTCCCTGCTCCGATATAAATGCTATCCAGGTTGAACCCATTCCTACCTGCAGTGAGACCACGATCCTGGGACAGAGGCAATGAAAGGAGCAACATGCTTTGCAGAGAAGCCCGAGGTAAAGCAGTGAAAAACTCATTAAAACAATCTAGCAAATGGCATAATGATGGAAATGGGCATTTTCTCTCTGAACAGTGCAATTTCTCTATGGAAATAAGGATAATGACTTTCTTATACATTTTAAGCAGGTGTGTAGAGTGAGGCACCCAGCAGGGAAGGGCCCTGTTATGATCTATTAAAGTAATACAGCTGGATAATAAAATGAAGCCAATGAATAACAGGATGAGGATCAAAATAAGAGCTCTTCCAAAGAGCTCCTCCACCTGAGTCACCTTGGATTTCCAACAGCACCAGTGCCATGGAGTCAAGGGTAGTGCCTGTAGAGTAACACCAGCATAGAAACTGGGGTGGTGGGGACAGAGTCATGGAATCCTGGGATGGTTTGGGTTTGAAGAGACTTTAAAGCATCCAGTTCCAACCCCATGCCATGGGCAGGGAAACCTTCCACTAGACCAGGTTACTCAGAGCTCCATCCAACCTGGCCTTGAAGACCTCCAGGGATGAGGAGTCCATACCTTCCCTGTACAACCTGTCGCCAGAACATCTGACCAGCACAGGGATGGAGACATGAGGTCCTACAGGTCAGCCTACAAGCCTCAACCAAAATGATGTGGCCAGAGCTGAAACCCTCCTCGTTGTCTTGCAGCAATTAAAACCCCTGTATCCAGAAGTACCTCCCACTTTTGGCTGTGGCTGCAGTAAAATAAGGCAGGGCAAGGAATTTCAAAGACATATTTTGCTCACACAGCTCAGCTTGAATACATTTGCACTTTCAGAATTAAACACTTCTCGTTTCTCACCCAACTTTTAACATGCTCTCTGTAGTGAATTTACTGCTGTGAGTTGCCTCAGCTAAGAACTGCTGGGAGTGAAAAGCAAAGCTCTTCATCCAGCCAGTGCCATGAATAATGTGTGCATGTGCTCTCACATATACCCATGTGTGCTGCTGTCATTTTTGGACAGTCTGAGATTTATGAAATGTAAAATGCAATCCCCAAGTGCTGGCAATTCTCACTAAGAATAAAATCTAAGAGTGAAAAATGTATATGAATGTCAAAGAACAGAAAGATCTTTAGGAGGGAACACATTTAGGAAACATAAGTCATTCACCTCTTAGGAAGTTTCATTTCTTCACTCATCTGTCATCCTTATAAATTGCTTTTTTTTTTTTAACTTGTAAGAATGGAGAGCACAAACAATCACAAAACTTCTTTGAGGGAGAATTTCCAGAAAACACCATAAAGCAAGATTTTTCCCAACATCTCTGGTAGCCAGTCAGCTCATAATCCTTTTGCAGAGCCGAAATGATTCCACATGCCTAATCCTGCACACTGCAAGGGGGCTTGTTTGCCACAATTCTTGTTCCCAGTATAAATGTTTTGTAACAACAAATAACAGGTGTTATGAGAATGAAAGGTCACTTTTAGTGGGAGTTAAGATGTGTTTTTCACTGAAAGCTGGTTACAAGCAGAACTCAGAGAAATGAAGAAAAGAACATGTGGAGATACTGAGTTAACCTGTTGGCATCAGAGTCAGGTCAAAGCGTGGCTCTTCCACAGACATAATCTGTGACATCAGATTAATAATTTAATTTCTATGTACGGTATATTTAGATAAATTTTTAACCTAACTGCTCTCTGTCTAGACATCCATGAAAACAGTTACCAATCTGTGATACAGAGATAGGGCTCATTCCTATATTCCACCCAGGCTGGCTCAGACACACATAAAACACCCCAAAAAAAGCATTCGGGGTCTTAGTTCCCAGTCAGGACCTGTCTCAGCATCTGCAAGGCTGAGGTTTGAGGCTTCAGTCATTTCAGCCATAATGTGGCTGTTCCTTCCTCAGTATACACTCAGGATCCAGCTCTTGGCCGAGGACAAGGGGGTTGGAACTAGATGGGTTAAAGGTCCCTTCCAACCCAAACCACTCTGTGATTCCATGACACCCCCAGAATATGAACAAACCACAACAAGGAAGGGATTTGCTTCTTTTCTAGATTTTGTCTGTCCTAATATGTGAATCCATCGTGGAAGGAGAACATGATTCAACCTGTAGAGTCTGGATGCTGTGGGGAAATGAAATAGGAAACACCAAGGATGATATCCAGGAGAAGGCATCCTGGGCTAATGCAAAGTTACACATCTCAGCTACTCTTGGTGAAGTCACAGTGTCTGGCGGGAGAGATGCAATACAACAGTGGCTGATTCTTTAAACCAACAACTTTCAAATTGCCCTGGAGAAACAACCAAGAGCTGTAAACATGATAAATTTTCACCAATTTTTGGTGAGGACATCAATTAAGGCAGGACAGTGTTATTACAATGTTTAATTACAGAGCCTGACACAAACATAATTCCAGTCAATCCCAATTTACTTTCAAATACACACACTTCCTAGCAAAAAGATATCTGTTTTCTTCAAAGTTCATATCTGTCCCACTCATACCATGAGGTATTAGGCTGAACATGGGGCCAAATGTTCAATCTTTGGGTTCCTGAAGTTAAATGGATGAAGTGAAAAACTGAATATTTGAGTCACCATTGAAGTTCATGGGTGCTGAGACACCCAGGCCTTCAGATTCAGTGGAAGGTGGAGTGTGGGAGTTTTTACAAGGGAGGGAAAGTTAAATATTATAATGGAAGAAATGCTTTAAGTGATGCTCCTTCTTCCATTTCTTATCCCCCAGCCCTCCATTCTGAGTACAATCTCAAATCCTCTTCATCTCCTCCTCCAATCCTTAACCCTACAATATAATGGACTTTTTATCCAGTCAGCATCTTTATCAGCCCTCTGAAACCATATAAAGACTTCTAAAATGGGAAGATGTTAAATGCTAATACCTAATACTGGCCATCTTATTCCCAACAGGTCAAGAATTCCTGAAATGGGTCTCTCTTTGGAGCTATTAATGTCTTCTATTTTCCTGAACGTGCTTTCCACTGTGCTGAATAAAACCTTTAAGAATCATGTAACTTCTTTTGTGTGATTTCAAAAATATATTGAGGGAAACCTTCCCGCGCAGATTCCTTTGTGGGCTGCTGATGTGCCTTTAAGTTGTACTTTAAATTTTAAACTTAAACTTAAATTTTAGAGGTCTGGAACCTCCAGCAGCAGATAAATTGTGAACTGCTTCATGTGTGGGACATCCTTTACATTTACAAATTTGAAGCACTACTGTTTTAATTTCTTGAAAGGAATAAAAGTAGCCAGAAAAACTCCAAACTAAAAATAAACCGACCGTTTTGCTACCAAACCCTTAAGGGCAGTATAAGGGACTTTGGGAAATCATATAGGTGACTGGAAGGCATCATCCTATTTGAGCTGTGGTGCTTGGAGATTCCTTCATCAACGAAATATCCTTTTCTTCTTTTTCTTCTTTTTCTTTTTCTTCTCTTTCTTCTTCTTCTTTTTCTTCTTCTTCTTCTTTTTCTTCTTCTTCTTCTTCTTCTTTCTTCTTCTTCTTCTTCTTCTTCTTCTTCTTCTCCTCCTTCTCCTTCTTCTTTCTTCTTCTTTTAACATTTTTTAAAAATAGTGGACAGAAGTTCTGGTCCTGCACTGAGACCCCCTGAGCAAACAGGGCAGAGCCCCAGAGGAGCAGCCAACACAAGCTCCAGGGACAAGCATTGGGCTTGCACTGGGAAAAGAAGAATTGACTAGAAACAGGCAGGTTACAGAGAATGATTCAGAGCCTTGTAAACTCAGCAGAGAGGTGATCTTTAATTCTGTGAGTGCTGGGGTGGTGAGGAATGGAGCACCACGCTGGCTGGGCTGGGGCTTGCTGGGAATGCAGCAACTTCAGGCAGCTCTGTGTGAATAAATCTACATGTCCAATTAATTTAGCACCAGCCCCGCCTGCCTACGCAGCTCAAAATTTTTACACGAGATGGAAATAAATGATTCCACACTCCCTGTTTAATACCAACAGCCCCTTGTGCTGCCAGTGGACCTGGTTTGTAAGAACAGGAGGTCCAGACAAAAGGTGTGGGTGTAATCCTCCCTGCAAACTAATCTCCAGAGCACGGAGATGAGAAGCCTTGGCAAAAGAGATTGAAATAGGAGCATATTCAGATAAATTCCACTTTAACCTCTACAAATGTAAAGAAACTGCTGATATTAACCAGAAAAAATAATTCCCAAGCGAGGATCGACATATTTCTAATATAACAGACAATTTTTTACTCTTAATAGTCCCCTTTATGCTTGATTTTAATGAGCAGAAACATTATGCAGGCAGATGTAGGTGGAAAGGGCTTGGATTCAATCCTCAGGTGTCACTAACAAATATCATCTTGGGGTTCCACCCACACCCATCCTGGCGCTGGTTGAGGTGAAGTTCCTACTTGCAAACGAAAAAATCAAAGGACTGAACCAAACAATGTTTTATGGAGGGAAGAAAAGGACAATGAGGAAGAGAAGCAGGCAAGTATGTGACAACCACCAAGCATTTTCTGGAGTACAGTGGTGCTTTGTTAAAGCCCTCCTCTCATTTTTAGGTGAGGCAACTGCCCTCCCACTGCCCACTCCCCACCTCTTGTAGTAACACAGCATTTCCACCTGGCAAGTCCCTGTCTCTGACCCAGTGAACCCTGCTGCATGGAATCACAGAATATCCTGAGCTGGAAGGGACCCACAAGGATCATCAAGTCCAACTCCTGGTGCTGCACAGGACCCCCCAACATTCCCACCCTCTGCCTGACAACATTGTCCAAATGCTCCTTGAGCTCTGGCAGCCTTGGGGCTGTGCCCACTGCCCTGGGGAGCCTGTTCAGTGCCAACCACCCTCTGGGGGAAGAACCTTTCCCTAATATTGTGGCATCCTTTTTGGTCTCCAGCACAAGCCAGGATGGCTGGAGGAGGACATTTGCATTATCCTGCTCAGCCCATGAGGTTCCCCTGCAGACCTTTAGAAAACATTCCAGATGCCTTTTGTCTCCTGGGATATTCAGTCATTTTAAGGCACATTAGGCAGTGATTTGGAAATGCATCAATTCTTTTACAAGAAAACCACCAAAATGACCTTTACATTTAATGTTTCAGTTTGTCATGTGCATTAGCAGCAAATTATTTCCTCTCACTGCACAACAGTCCTTGGCCCTCTAAACTATCCTTTATGGCTTCTTTAACCTCACCCTGGCAGTGCAGAGGGAAGTGCAGACACAAGAGAGCCTGACAAGCTGTCAGATTTTTAATTCATGCTGAAAAGTGTTAAGTGGAGGCTGGAAGCATTATTTCCACAGACTGAAAGAGTCAATTTGGAATAAACCCTTGATGATAAACCCTCCACCAGAAACTACCTGAAAAGGGATTATTTTCAACCAAATATCAGGTTTGACCTCTGGCTTGGCAAATTGCATATACTTTTCCCCTCCATCATCACTTTCCCCTCCACTTGGCACCAAAAGATGTGCATTTCAGTGTTCAAAGTACCCTCAGATCACTGCCAAACCTCTGCCCACTTCCTTCCCAGAGACATGAGCAGCCCCATGGTGTGGAGGAGCTGCTTCTGCCTCCCGAAGTCAGCTCCTGAAATCACCAGAATTATTTCCAAAGGTTGCCACGCTGCTCCTCCTGCTTTTCCAGGCAGCCCTGCTCCTCTGGCAGCCACCTGCCTCTCCGATGGGAGAAGGATTTTCCTGAGGAGGAAAATAAAGAAGTGGTACCTGTGGAGCCAAATCTCCTCCAGGTTTGCAGCCTGTTTCCCTTACACCATCCCACCATAGCCCCCCACAACCCACCAGCTGTCCCAGTCCTCCCCACCAGCCCCAGCACTGCAAGGACTCCGGAGGGACACAAATGCCAACTGGAAAGCCACAGACACTGAAAATGAAGTGTTAAGCTGAGAACTTCCTGTTGTTTTTTTTTTTTTTTTCTTAGTGGCCATTGATTGGGTTTCTCACCCTCAACCACGTCGTGTGCTGATTTTCACAATACTTGAAAGAAATTCTCTGTTAAATTTATTTTATGTTCAAAAATTACTGGAAGGAAGACTGGCAGACAAGTGGACAGGTGGACACAGAGCCTTAGGAGGCTGACTTTACCTAGGGACTCAGCTGAAATACCATTTTCACTTCGGTCACCCAGAAGCTGTTGAATTTAGATGATGACAAGGTCTGAAATTTCAGCATATTCCAACAAGTCTGCTTGGAACCCGACCATTTCAAAACCATTTTGGCCTTTTTCTGACCTGTGTGCCACTGTGAAACCCTTTGCTGCAGTAGAGAGGGGGAAGATAAATTCATTGAGCCAAAAAAACCGAAGGAAAATGCCACCTGAACATTTAGATTGGACCCAGAGGAAAGTTTTGAAGGGATAAACGGCACAGAGGAGAACAGGTGCTGTCGTGGTTTTGCCTTGGGTCAATTTGTTTTTACACCCCCCACACAATTACCATTAGTAGAGAGAAGGTTTATGC
>JAYRBT010000082.1:2972230-3033911 GCA_036023395.1 Myiotriccus ornatus | reverse complement strand
GAGATGATTGGTCCTTCTTCTTATTCCTATTTTGGTTTGGCTTTTGTTCTTCCCCATTTCAGCTCTGCTAAGCACACAGCTGGGAAGAGCTCTGTTGCTGCAGAAGTGCCCAATACCTGGGAGTGCCTGAGCTGTGGTAATTACTTTTTCTGGCACTGTTGTCTTGAATAAGGCTTTTCTTTCTTTTTTTTTTTGTTTTTTTCCCAGGTGCTTTTATTATATTCCACGTACAGCTGCAATTACTGTGCTGTTCAGCCTTGAATGGTAGACTATTAGATTCAAATCCTACTTACAGATGATTTAAATCACAGGGTTTTAAAGCTGCAGTTTGTTCTCATGATTAAGCTGTCATCATAACTTGTAAGTCACTTTGGGTCTGAGTTTATGCAATTTGGTATAAATAGCATGTGCAAGTGAGGGCAGGCTCACACCTTTATATCAAAAGGAGTAGCTGTCAGTGAGAACTTAGATCCCTCTAACTCTGGTGTGCTGAAAATACTATGGCAATACTACGGAAAACAACCCTGTGAATTGAGTTTTCCTGCATAACAGCCCAGTGGGACTTCTCTGGAAGAATGAGAAGGGAACTGGGTCTGACTACTGCTTGTACACAGAGTGACACTGCAAGGAAAATACCACAGGGTTTGCAGGAAGAAAGCAAGAAAGAGTACTATGAATATGGCCCTGATCTGAACACAACTAATAAAGTGTTATCACAGAATCATCAGATGGTTTGGGTTGGGAGGGACCTTAAAGATCACCTCGTTCCAACCCCTGCCATGGGCAGGGACACCTTCCACTAGACCAGGTTGCTTCAAGCCCTGTCCAACCTGGACTTGTTATGACCATAAGATCTCACTGGTACCAGATGTTGCCAAGATTGAAAGCTGCTTTTTTCTCTTTCCCTAGGACCTCCTCCCCTTTGGAGACACACTGATGTAAAAGTATCCTGAGCAGCTTTTTACACAGGGATTTTATCCCAATCCTCCAAAGATGGCTGTCAGCCTGCATGACCTTCTCTTTGGAATCAGTGCCTGCCTCTGCTTTAGATGTGCCGTGATGGCACGCGAGAATCTAGAAGATTTTTGTTTGTTCATGTCACCAAAAATTTACTGTGGGTACAGAGCCTGCTTAGGCATCTGTTGATGGTTGGATGTAGATGTTGCCAGAGCCTGAGGTGTGTAAAATTAGGTGGGTTTTTGGCTCATCTGTGGGTGTGCTGGGCTCTGTTGGGTGGTAGACAGCTGGGACCTGAGCCAGTGAAGTTCCTTCTGCTCAAGGTGGCAGGCTCAGCCTGGAAGAGGTGCTTCCACCTGCCCAACATCTGCCTGCACAGCTGGTGTTGTCAGCAGGGATTGGCTTTGGAGAGAGTGGGAACGGAGCTGCCTCCCTGGTTGTTCTGAAAGGACAAGCCTCTTTATGCAACCTTGTGTGAGTCCCATCAGTAATTTATGGATTTTTCAGCAATTTTGCAAATCAGACAGCTATTAATCCCCAGAGAGGTGCTGGGGTAAGGCTGTTACTGCTCTGAAAAGGTGAAAGTGAATGTTTGGCATTTATCTGGGTGACACAGTGTCAGTGACACAGCCACCTCCTCCCCAGGGGCGCTGCAAGAATTTCCTTGACGTGACTCTGAAATGCAAATAAAAATCTCTGCAGACACCAGATATGTCACCAATCTGCTCCCTGTCCCAGATTTAAAAAAGGCCAAATTCCTTGCCCTCCTCATGCTGGGAGGGCTCTGAGGAGCTTGAAGGGTGGAGACCTTACATTTGAGGTCCTGCACATATCGCCACGGAAAGGCTCCGCAGATCAGAGCTTGTGCAATAAGACAGACTGTCACGTGCCCACCCATTGCTTCCATGACAAAGGAAGAAGAGCTACCCCAGGAGCCAGCAGCAAGGTACTGTATAGATTCTCCAGGCATTTGTCTGTTGAAAGGGTGTCAGAAACACCTCCACTGCTCCACCTGCCACTAACAGCGTTCCAAGAATGAGACCGTATCCCTTATCCTGGGAAGGATATGAAAGGGGAGGGGGTTCCTGAGGTAGAAAGGTTTTAAAAGCTGTATTTCAAACAAACACAGAATGTGCAGCCAGCTTAGTATTTCATGCCTGGCTTTGTGTTTGAAAGCAGCCCACCCTGGAGTGACTCTATTCCGTATTGCCCATTCCCGGTGCCTGATGTTTAGCAGAGTTCTTCAAATCAGCCTGTGCACCAGGTTTTTCCTAATCCTTAATTTTCTTTCTGTGCCAAACGCTGACAGTTCATTAAAAATAACTGGTCCACGGAGAGGAGTGGGCATTTCAAGAAGCCATGGAGGTAACTTTAATAATAAGATGCGAAAGTCTTGCCCAGAGCCCCTGTGAGCGTTCTGTGTCAGAGCTCCCCAACATCTCCTGCAGGTTTCTTCTTGCAACATAACTTGGGAAGGGTGAAAAAGTGCTTAAATTACATGTCAGCAGTCACACAGATGGTCTCTGTCAGGCCACAAGCTGCCCACAGTGTGTTTCCCTCTCACCTGCTACGTGGCAACGAGACAGCGATGCTGCAGCTACAGAGGAGGTTCTTGCTTTTAATTCAGTGTAAAATATGAGCTCAGCCTCCTCACTGAACACAGCACAGATGGAAAAAGCATTGCTGCTCCAAAGGGTGTTTCCAGCCTAAGGACAGCATCCTAAACACAAATAAGCCTGCGAGAAGGGAACAGATTTCATAGAGTCAACAAAGAAACATAAGGACACGACAAGAGGAAATGGCATCAAGTTGCACCAGGGGATGTTTAGATTGGAAAAATGTCCTCATTGAAAGGGTGATCAGGCACTGGAACACACTGCCTGGGAAACTGGTGGAATTGCCATCCTTGGCAGTGTTCAGAAAGGCCTGTGGCACCTGGGGACATGGTTTAGTGGTGGAATTGGAAGTGCTGGACTTGGTGATCGTGGAGATCTTTTCCAACCTTAATGATTCCACAATTCTGTGATTAATGGCATGTCAATAAGAATGTCCCAGCTCATGTAAAGCATCTCCACCGATGACCCTGGATCCTCCCAGCACATGTGGATGCAGTTTAGGTGCAAGCAGCGACAGGATACACAGATCCAAGCCAGAGACTAAGAGGTTTTACCTAAACTTCCAGTAGACCCAACAGTGACCTCCTTGCTGGTCAGGAAACCAGGACAGCACATCTGACTACAGCCCTGCTCCTGCCACAGTTTGGTCCTTTCCCCTACAAATATAATTCTGAATATGGGAATAAACGGGCTGATTTCATATCATTTTTGCAATTCTGTTGATGTTAGAGGACTTAGGTGTGGGTGCTCTGGAGCCTCCCTATTCTGCCCTCGTGCCAGCTCATGTGGGATGAAAAATATACACGTTATATGCAATATATATGCGTGCAGATACATGTCCCAGAGTTCCCTCACAAAGATGCTGGCATTTCTCGTGGGAAGGGAACTGAACCAAAGTAACTTTAGAGCCAGCAGTCTGAAGTCTCCAGATCACTTCATGGGCTGGAGTCGAGGTCCTGGAATCACTACTGATTTTTATATTAAGGATAAGGCAGGGGGAAAAAACCCAAATATGAATGGGAGTGTGCAGAAAACACACGGGCTACAAGCCCATAAGCTGAAGGGTGAGCCAAGGAATATCTGGGTGGAGGCATGAGGCAGTGGCCAGAGCCCTAAACTCAGGGATTGCAGATCTGAGACACCACATAGCCTGTAAATGAGGGAAAGGAGCAAAGAGCTCCAAAAAGTGGGAGCAGAGCAGAGAGGACTGGGGGGACATGGGCTCTGTCTGGGGTTTGTGCAAAGTGAGGGATTGAGCAAGGGATGACACACCAGCTGCTCACTTCAGGGAAGCACACAAATAGATCCAGATCTGCCTGGCATTAGCACCAGCCTTTACAAATGAGCAATCCAAGTGCTCTGCTGAAAGCCCAGCAGCCTATGGAATTTCATTCCCTGTCTCTGCCAACAGCCTGTCTTGCCTCTGGCTATAAATGTGTAAGACTCCAGGGACCAGGTAACACATGGAAAATAAGCTGTTACAGCACTGGAACAGAGAGAGCAGTCAGAGCCATTTTCACCACTTGGGTGTTAAGTGGTCCCAAAGGATTTCTCCTTGCGTGAATCCCTCCAGTCCCACTGGAACAGATGCCTTTTGGGAGGATCAGAGCTGGGGATTTCACATGGAGCAGGGAATAAGCTGTGTTTGTTGGGAACAATATGGGAACAATATAAGAACAATGTGTGATGTCAGCCTTGACAGTCACTTTTCCACCTACATCAGTGGTGTGTGACACTCCAGGTCCCACTGCAGCCATAAGGATGTTGGAAAGATTCATTCCCTTGCCTTGGCAGTGGTACAGGAGAAGGAAAAAGCCGTGAGGGAGGCAAGCACGCTGCTGATCTAAGTGAGCTGGGACAGCAATCAGCTCTATTTTGACATCAACACCCTGCTGCTCCGTGACAACACGTTTTGCTGAGGTAATTTTCCATTGCCGTGCAGATGCATGGCCATCCAGAGGCAGATCCTCGCTCCAGTCTCCTTCAGAGCTGCCCAAATCTGCAATTACGGTGAGCCTGAAATGACACCGAGAAAACACCAGTGTCCTTAGGGATACAATCCAGTCTAACTCCTTCATGGTGATGCCTCATGCTGTCTTCCCTCTCACACTCTCATTATTTCACACTGATTACCTTTTCAAGATGAGAGGTTCCTGCTGAGGAGGCTGGACCCAAAATCGACAGGCTAAGAGAAAAAACACTTTTCCCATACTGTCAGAACCTAAAATACTCTGGTTTGGGTTTTATGCAATGGCACCAACAGCTTAAAAAAAATGTGCAGCATATGCACAGTCACCACACACCACAGCGGCTTGAGGAGACATATTCAGAAAGTATTGGGAAAGCCTGGTCAGCTTTGGTTTTGTTGTACACAGCTGAAGCCACAGGAGGCTGTGACCTTCTAAAAGTTGAGAAGATGCACATCAGCTCCAGATCTTGCTGCAAATCTGATCTATAAACTGGATTTACAGGGTAACCTGGAATACTAAAAGAAGTAGTAGGGAACAGAGCTGGAAGCTTGACCCTGTCTCATTTGGTGTCATGGTGTTGATGAGGTAGATCCATCCCAGAAGATAACAGGCCAGGAAAGGACTCGGAGTCCTCTCCTGGGTGCTCTGCCCTGGGTGCCCCTCTACCATCCCACATCCACACCTGAAATCTGTGAGCGAGAAATGTCCTATGAGTACGGTTTTCTTGGAACCATTATGTCTGCCCCATCATTTATTTTTTTAATCTCCATTCAGATTCGAAGAGTAAAATCATAAGTTTTTCTCCAAAATGAAACAGGAATTCCAAAAATACATGCCTTGACACCACTGCAACCGCTGCCATTGGAATGCACTTTGTTTCACCACTTCCACCACCCTAAATCCCTGCTCCAGGCTGTGTTTGGTATTTGATGGGTAAGGCCCAAGATTCCTCTTTCCAGAATTCCTTCATGTGCCAGTGGAGGAAGAGGAGTTCCCCCAGGAGGTGGTTTAGAGCTGGTACCCCACAGAAGCTGAAGTGGCAGACTAAGGAGATGAACTTTTCACTCTTCGTGATCAACTACCACGTTACTGTCTCCCACTGTGATATTCTCATCAGAGAGTATCACAAGTGGATTCAAACAGTTCATCACTATCACTGCAGCACATCTAAATTTAAAGACAGATGTATTTTTGCCAGAAAACTCTCTTCTTTTTTTTTTTTTTGAACATGCGTTTTCTAATTAATTTTTATTTCATCATCTCTCACTGAGCTCCAGTTTAATTGCCTTTTGGTGCTGACACTTCGCAAAGACATTTTGAAGGTGGATAAATCTCTTGCAGTTGGTTCTGAGACTGGAAGAAACAAGCAATAACTTCAAGTCAGTTGTATTTTTGGACAGCTTTAAAAATGAGTGATAACTACAGATCTGAGTTTTATCGTGGAGGAGAGGATTTGTGATCTCAGAGGGTACTTACTGTTTCTTCCTTGAATATATATATATATAAAACCTTCAGTGGCATTTTTATGACTCCATATTTGCTGAAGGAGAACGAACTGACACAGTTACATGCGTTACAAAGAGCCTTGTTTGAACACATCCCTTCTCTACACAATTTTAATGGTAGTATAACCACGATATTTATCCGTTGTAACCATGAAATCTAGATTAGGAACAGGATTTTCTGGAATTCCATTGGGGAGTTTTTGTGGAAATCACTTCTGCTTAATGGGATGGGCAGGAAGACAGAGCTGACAGAAAGAGAGAGTGGAAGCAACCAAACTTTGGAGAGAAGTTACTGATGTTGGAGCCGGGGCAGGATGTTGGTTGTGTCCATCCCCTCCTGACCCCACAGCCATCCTCAGTGCTGAGAAATGGGAATTCATCAGGAAAAGAAGTTTTCATGTGAAAATCCTGCTCAGATTGTCCTAAATGGGCTCATGCTGATGGAACAGGAGGGAAAAATCCCCGAGCACACATAACATACTTTTATCATCTCACTGAAGTCCAAGGAGACTGGGGTCTGCAGGAGAAAAGTGGGTATTCCTTGGATGAAGGCACATCCTGTACCAACAGACAGGATCTGGGATAGCTTCCCCCAGTTCCCCATGTGGAAAAAAAAAAAAGTTGTCCTGACTCTTATTTGCTGCTGTAATTGTTTATATAAGGGCACTTGGCACAAGGGAGATGTGTCCACTGCTGCTCAAATTACTGGCAGCTGTTTCAGAGACAACACTCCAGTATCTCAAGCTAAAATTCACCTTTGGGTAATCAAAATACCCCTCTCCTCCTGTCTACATGACACACCAAAGTGGAAAGAGCTGAAGTGGAGATACCTTTAATAGGGTTTACTTCTCCCTGTTTGGAGAAAGGGAGAGGCAGGTGGGCATTTTGCCAGCCTTTCACAAGGGCAAATGTCCCCTGTGGAGCCCTGCCCAGAGAGTACATTTCTTCCACAATATTTGGGAATTCATGTCAGATACCCAGGAGCAAGATTTAACACGTGATTCCTAGAAGGTGGGATGTGGACAGCTATCTGGGACTGGTGTGATCACTTGCCACAGGCTGACACTTCTCTCAAGTGCCAGGAGCAGGCACGTTGCCCAAAACCTTATTAATTTTACAGCCAATCAGTTTTCAATGGAATTCTTTCCCGCTAAACTGTAATTTATTTGTGATAACAACAACTTCATCTCACCAAATGGCTTTTTAATGCTTCTAACTATATTTAAAAAAAATAAAAATTAATTTTAACACATGTCACCCCTCATTATCAGCTCAGCAGTGGATTATCCTAACTTGGACTGAGGCCTCCAGGGCCTAAGTGTGGATATGTGATAATGACCACATGGTTTACCCGAACAATGGAGATTTACTAAAATAAAGGGAGAGAATTACATCCCTGTATGTTTTCAGTTATCTGCAGAACTGAGGGCTTTTTTTCTCACAGCATCCATCACCGACAAGCACCAGAGAGCTGGAAATTAAGCACAGAGTAATAATAATCACAGTGTAATGGCCTCCTGGCTGGGCTGAGCATCTGTTTTGCCTCCAGCTCAGCCAGTGAAAACTCTCTGCTCTTAAACAGGAATTCATCTGACTAAATATAGGCATCTCTGAGGAAGCAGAGCCTCTGAACTAGTTCTCCTGGGCTTTCCATACTGCAGAATCCAGGAGCTGGTCATGGATCCGTGTGCCCAGGGACTCTTGCTGCATGTCTTTTGGCATATTCCCAGGTCTCCTAGAATTCTCCCTCAGTGAGGCAGCTCCTGGCCTGGCCCCAAGAAGGGTAAGCAAGGGCTCCTCCTGACTCCTCTCCCAGTCCAGATGTCCCAGTGATGTGACTGTGCTCTCTGGTGTCACTCATATGCCCCTGGCAAACCTTTCTCCGTACCAGAGCCCGTGCTGTGGTGGGATAAAGCCAGAACAGGCAGCCTACACCTGGAAATTGTAGGTAAGAGGAGTAACTCCAAAGCCCTACTCAGCCTTGCTGCAGATGGGCTGCTCTTCCCCAGACTAACCCATTCATCCATGCCTTTTTATCCCAGCTCCTCCCTCCGAATTACTCTTGATTTACTGTAGTCCTTGTGTCAGGTAGATGGTGTCCCAGCAGCAATTTTCCCATGGTTTCCAGTCCCAGCAATGGAGAAAAAGCATTGTCCACTGCTCCTTCTCCCCCATTTTAGTAGCAGAGAACTCATGTGTAACCACTGCAGGGTAACTGGATGCATCTGCCAAGGGCAAGGTGATGGGACAACGTGGCAAAGAACATCAGGAACAGAAAAATTAACCAGGATTTCCCACCACATGGGCAGATCACTTCCCAAGGTGCTCCTATCTGAGGACAGATTTAGCCTGTCCTTGCAGACAAAGCCTTACAAAGCTTTTACTAGGGAAGATCATGTACACTCAGGTGATCTCAAGCACTGCAAATCTACCCCAAGAAGCCCAGTTCTTCTTCTCCTAACAGGAAAATGTCCCCCTTACACATTTATTACAGACGCTCCTGTCTGAGATGTGTACAATTAAAACCACAATCATCAACACAAACACCTGCTTTGGTATTGCCCCGAGCAGCAAAACATTAGGTGTAATTAAACATTAATGCCTTTTTTCTATATCCCTCTATATAAAAATTAATTTACATAACAGGAAGATTAGAAGCTTCAATAAAGAACAGGCTGTTATTAGTCCTGATTCCTGTCTTTCCCTTATCTTCTCTTTACACAGAGGATGAAAACGGCTGAAAATTAACCTTCTGAGATTTGTCTGGCTCTTCCCAGGCCAAGAGATTGCCTTTAATTTTAGTTCCAGGAATGGTGCCAGAGTGTGATCACTTTTAAAGGCTGTTTAGCTGAGATAAGTCATGCCTCTGAGTGGCAACATTTTCAAAAGAGTTATGTCTTATAGGACCTTAAATCAAATTTTTGCTTGTGACTTATGGACGTGGGTGTGGAACATCAACTTGCAACAATGTCCCAGGTCCCCCAAATCAAATTCTGTCAGCAGGAGCCAAGTCCCTTTGAAGATCTGGGTCCTGCACTTATTGATATTCCAAGGATTTGACCCACCAACAAGATCCCGCACATCGTCTGCTCTGTGGCAGTTGTTTATGTTCTTGGGCACAGGATTGGGATGTAAACAGAAGGCAGTTTATCCCTTAGGAAAAGAGAAATTCAGATTGTCTGTTATTTACCATCACTGTCTTCTGAAAGGTAAAGGCAAGAACACAGACAGTCATGGAGCAGCTGATGAAGTTTATTTACATAGGAGCCTGAGGGCTCCTAAGTGACAGCGTTGTAATTAAAAGCAAGATGCTTGGTCTTCCTCAAAATGATTTAACCAAGGTTTAAATCACACTGATTTAATGTGTATGGTCTTAAAATGCTTAACAAATAGTAGATATTAACTGTGGGCCAGATTAATTTCTGTGTTACTGCAATTTACTTCGGGAAAACTTTCTCAGCAAACTTGGCTGCATTTTGTTTCAATATTGTTCCTCTTTTGCCTGTTTGAGGATATTAAATCACATCTTTAAAAAAAACCTGTAGGTGAGAAATTACTCATTTGAGGAGTTAAATCAGTTAATTCAAATAT
This sequence comes from Myiotriccus ornatus, assembly GCA_036023395.1. NCBI lineage: Eukaryota > Metazoa > Chordata > Aves > Passeriformes > Tyrannidae > Myiotriccus > Myiotriccus ornatus. Next base: position 3,024,272 of record JAYRBT010000082.1, on the reverse strand, counting down.
TTGTGGTCAGTTTGAGAGTCCAGGGTCAGGAAGGATTAGGTAATTCATCTTTGTGGTCCAGGTTTTCCAAGATGGGACTTAAATATTATTGCTGCTCTGGGCAGTCTCAGTCAATCTTTTCCTTTGTTTACATGGCAAAACTTTGATTATGAAGTCCCAAGCTGTTCCTGCTGACGTGAATAAATAAGTCCCATCATGCATAATAATCAGGATAGTGGGTAGAAATCCTCAGCAAATTATTGGCAATTACACAAGGATGCTCCATCAGCACTACAGCAACACCAGACTATCAGGAGGATGAACTGACAGCAGTTGACTTATACCAAGGTAATTTTTCATACCCCTCTGTGGCAATACTGGGCTAATTGAGAATGTAATTAGGCCAGATATTAAAAACTGTTGTAGTTTTTAGTGCTTCACACTCTTGTTTTAATCCTGGAATCATAGAATGGTTTGGGTTGGAAGAGATCTTGAAGATCATCCAGTTCCAAACCCCTGCCATGGGCAGGGACACCTTCCACCGTCCCAGGTTGCTCCAAGCCCTGCCAACCTGGCCTCGGACACTTGCAGGGATGGGATCTCTGGGCAACCTGTGCCAATGTCTCACTAATTAACTCCAGAAATACGGGGTAGAACGAGTTCCAACTTATTAACCAGGGGGATGTTGGAAGAAACACGTGCTTAGGAAGGGATGAGCTTGTTTGAAACAGCACCAGAAGGCTCAGCAGCAGCAGACCTTCACCTTACTGCGGAGAAGGCAAAGCCCCCTGCACAACTGAGCCCAAAGGCCCAGCACCAGAGCTGTTTTAGGCACTAATCTGCAGAATCTGACCTAGTAGCACAGTTCAGCTGCTTGAACAGCCACTTTAGTGTCATCAAAAAATAAGCTGGGCTACCCCAACAGTTGCTAGAGATGGGTTCAAATCTGCTACAGGTCCTGTTTCATGCCTGGTAGCTCAGTGCAACGTTTCAGAGGTCTCCAATATTAGGTATCTTTTCAGGTCTTCATGTAGAACCCTGATGTCCATTGACAAAAATGGTGGAGGGCTCTTCATTTTATTGCTGAAAGGAATTACCATGAAAGTTAAAGATGTGGGAATCTCTGATGTGTTAGCTGTGTAAGGCTTGAGGCAGTAGCAGAGCCAGACCATGAGAACAATGTCTGTGGCCTTTCTCTGCAGAACAGCAGGAAAAATCCAGATCTCTTTTTATACCTTTCTTGTGTGTTTTGCATTTATTCTCATAAACTGAGCCACAGCCTTTAAAAAGGTTTCTCTCTTGTCCTGCCAGCACTTGCAAAACAGAGACCAATTCTACAGCAGGAATTGCAATTTTGGCCCCACTGGATGACAAATAAAGACATGTCCCTCTGTACACCTTCTCTCACATTATCTATCAGATATAATGGCTGAGAGATTAGAACTTTTTAATCATGTTTTTGGTCTCGCCTCAAATCGCAGGCACTTTGGGAAAAGCGAGTGAAACACTTTTCAAGGCAGGGGCTGGGAAAAAAACCCAACAACTCCCCTTCCTCTTCAGAAGCACAAAGAAACTACCCGGGCAAAGCTGAATAGTTTGTTTGTTTGTTTGTTTGTTTTTGCCTAAAAAGGAAAAGCCAGAGTGTCTCTGAGGTCCAGTAAAGACTTTTATATGGAGCAGACGAGAGCCAGAGAGCAGGGATGCAATGGAAGCTGGAAGGATCCGCAGCTGGTAGCACCAACACCTCCGGTGACTGGCAAGGCAAATGTAAATCTGATTGCCCTGACCCCCGACTTTCTGAGAGTTGACAAGGCAGTGTGTAATGCAGGAGCCTTCCTGCATTAACCAGAAGACTCAGTGGCTTGCTTTTTTTCTGGGTTATCACAATTAAACTGGCTGCTCCCAAGACAGTAGCCCCAGGCATCTTGGCTTTGGGATTTACTGCTTGAGACTGCACTTGCCAGATTGGGGAAAAAGAAAGGTTTTTCCAAATCTCTGTGTGACTCCTCGTTTTATAGAGCTGAAGTAAAGCTGCTCCAGCTTCAGTTGCTTTGTGTTTTAGATATCATTGAGTTTTATGACTGCAGAATGTTTTCCCATTTATTAGGTGCTCTGCCTGGAATGTAGCAATGGATTATTTATTGAGCACAACAACACCCCCCTCTGCAACTGCTGATGTGGTGTTTGTCCAGTGATGAAGGACTGGGAGCAAATGAGGTCCAGCTGTGTCCCTGGATCCAAAGCAGCCCCAGCCTTTGGAAGGGGTTGTTCTCTTTCCTGGGATACGCAGAATTTCAGAGCTGACCTTTGTGCTTTTACTTCTCAGACGGGAAATAGTTGCCCATTTCATTGCTCAGATTTTGGAAGGCAGCTTACAGGGTAATGGCTGAACACCCACAGAATCACAGAAACATTAAAGCTGGAAAAGACCTCCAAGACCATCAAGTCCAACCTCTGAACTAAAACCACTGTGTCCATTAAACCAGATGGCCAAGTGCAACATCCACCCATTTGTTCAGCACTTCCAGGGATGATGACTCCACCACACTTCCCTGGGGAGCTTGCTCCAGTGCTTGACCACTCTTTCAGTGAAGAAGGTCTACAGTATTAAGCCCTCTAAAGGCAAATCAGAACTCTTGTTTCCACACACTGACTGGCACCAGGATCTCCAGCTGGGGGACGACACTTGGCTGGGAGCAAGGCAGGACGATTCCCCCGCCGCTCCCTCCTGCTGCCCAACGTGAGCTGCAATTCCAGGGGGACCAAAGTTTCCCTTCAACAAAAGGGCATTGTTCTAAGCCAGTCCCAGTGCAACTATCAACTTCCAAATATTAGATGATGCTGAAGACCTTTTTCAAGCAACTCTTTCCCAGCTATAACAACATGAGCACAGCCTTTGCTGCTGAGTTGTGTTTTTCCCCTTTAATTGGCCTATCTAGGGGTTGAATAATCTGTCATTTTATATTTCCCGTGCTCAAATTTTGCTGGGGGTGGCAGGCAAGCGCTTTGCAATGCATTCTGTCTTGCTTCTGGAATAGATGGGAAGATTTTTGAAGGTCCTCAAGCACACTGGGGAGCCAGCTCACCTTGCACCATGACAAAGAAGAGCAATTATCTCCAACTGAAGCTGCAGGCACAAAGGAAAAATAAATACAGACTACAGAGAACATGCCAGAGACCCCACAGAGCTCATGGAAAACTTCTTTTTAAAGGAGCAGATTGGTTATGGAGTACCATCTCCCTCCAGTGCTAAAGAGAAAGACAGAGTGCAGCTTGAGGTTTGTAATTCCTTTGGGGAAAAAAAGCCCTGATGGGTTAACTGGGATAATATCGTGTAGCACACCATGGGTTTCTGCTCTGTGAATGCTGCAAGAGAAGTGGTGAAGAAGTCACCCCCATGCCTGATCCCAGCACAGCCTCTCCTTGCATACAGACCGTGTGGAGGAATGGGAAAGATGCTCTGCCTTCCTGTGGGATGGAAACCTGCCCAAGCAGGGAAATGGCTGAGCCAGGAGCAATCTGGGCTTTTCAGAGCTGCCAATTCACCTGCTGGAAAATTAGTCCTTACCTAAGAGCAAGGGCTTTTGTTATGGCACAGCTCAACACGGCTCCTGGGATGGAGGTTGTTGGTTTTTCCATGCTTTTTTTTCCCAGCAGTATCAGGTAACAGCAAGTCTCCCACGACACAAATGCCCCAGAGACCCCACAGAGCAGAAGCCTGACAGGCTCCTTTCTTGGCATGGCTGTGTTTCTGCTGGCAGCTCCCCTGGGATCATGCTCCATTCCAGGGTGAATTGGCTTCCAGTGGCCCTTCAAACATTAGACAAAAGCAAAGGCCACAGCACTAAAAAAGCTGAATGTGGTATTAATACTCCTTTAGGAGGAAATCAAAACAGGTGGTTTTTTTTTTTCCTTGGAGATTAGATCTATCTACAAAGCATAGCCAGGTGGAAGCCATTCTCTTCTCCCAGGTAACAAGTGACAGGATGAGAGGAAGTGGCCTCAAGTTGTCCCAAGGGAGGTTTAGATTGGATATTAGGAATATTTTCCTCACTGAAAGAGTGGTCAGGCATTGGAATAGGCTGGCCTGGAATTGTCATCCCTGGAACTCTTCAAAAAACATGTCGGTGTGGCACGTAGGGACAGGGTTTAGTGGTGGACTTGGCAGTGCTGGGTTAATGGTTGGACCTGATGACCTTAGAGATCTTTTCCAATCCTAGTGATTCTATTCTTTTAAGATTTTGAAGGCAGATACCCAGCACAGCTGAGTGCTGGTGTATGGGGCCTCAGAAACACACTGTCACACCAATAAATTGCCATGAGGCCAACACAGCCTACAGAACATTTGCTGGGAGGTTCCTGACCTCTCTGCCCAGGTATTGCCTACTTGGATGACATCTCAGGTGAGAAAAGTTTAAATTGATGGTATGGACAGATCTGGACTCCCTTACACTGCAAGCATGACCTGTCTTTCATCCACCAACACCTAACATAGAACTAAACCTACTGAAATGCAACATTTGCTGGCGGTTTCATCTTTTTTCCGAGAAACCAGAAAGGCTGGCTGCACTTTTATGGCCATTTGCCACCCAGGTGAGCTCAGGGCAACATCTCTCAGTCTCTGGAATCCAAGAAGAGTTTGGACAAGGTGTAATTCTGGGGTTGTTCTGTGCAGGGCCAGGAGCTGGACTCACTGATCTTTGTTGGTCCCTTCCAGTTCAGGACATTCTATGATTCTCTACCTCTCTCACCACACACAGGTTAAACAGAATGGATTCTGGTAAATATACACGGAAAATTCATGCAAGGTCCCAGGGACTGACACTGATGGAGGTGTTGCTGTACCTGCAGTCTCAAGGTGTGCTCTGAGAGCAGCAGATGAAGAACCAGGCTGACTCGGTGCCACGAGGCAGCAGGAGGAAGCTGCTTGCCTTTAAGCAGTGTGAAATCAGGTTTCCTGAGCTAAGTTTCACACCCAGCAAAGCGCAGTGCAGATGGCAGGTCTGCATCTCTCAAGGCACTTCTATAAATTACGGCCTCCTGGCTCGTTAAAATTGCCTTTAATTCTGCTGCCCTCTTAATCCATGCCAAGGGAAAGAGAAGTTGTGGATGCAAAACACTTACCCTTTCTGCAATTGCTGAGCAATAAATATTTTATCTGCCGGAGGGGAAAGAAAAGTAGGAAGAAACCTGTAGAATTCTCCTGTTTTCAGTGGTTAGTGCTGAGGCTTCTTGTGTTCTTTGTCAGATTTCTGGATACTTATTCTGAACACATCCTCTTCAGGAGCTCAGATACAGAAAAAGGAGGGGGATGAGACTGTTTGTAGGTGTTTTGTTATTTGACAGACGCAAAATGTCTTACACGCTACCTCTGGGCAAGGTTCCCAGATAACATCAACCAGCCTCACTGGGTGCCACAAAAGAAAATTAAACCTGTTAATTCACTCTGTGTTGGCAAAAAATATAAGTGTACAGTAAATCACTGCATAATTATTCTGATTTACGGTAGAGGAGCAGCAAAGTGATCTGTTCTCAAAAAGGTAGATTTCTTTTATAGAATGAAGAAAGCCTTTTACTAAAGAAATTTAATTATGGGCTAATCCTTTCCAGCAGCTTGAGGACCAAGTAGAAAGAGATTCCCATTGGTAAGAAGTCACAGGAGTTCACCAGCATTAAAGGAGCTCCACTGGCAGGACAGAGGATGTGGGTCTCCTATAAATAGTGCAGGACGTAGGATTGAACTTGCCATTTCCTGCAGTGGAAAGAACTGTTCTTTCTCAATACACCACTGAGAACAGTTCAGCCCACTAATTTAATAAGAGGGGAAATATTAGGTCTAACATGAAATCCTGGCCCCACTGGAGTCAGTGGGAATTTTGCCACTCATTGCACAAAGATTTTACTTCGTGTCTTCGTGCAGGAACACCAGGAAAGTGAAAAGCAGGAGAGAAAATTAGCCTGGCATCTTGTCAGGCTTTATGGGAATTTAGCTTGGTAACTGAGCCTGAGTGAGCAGGGTCTGGGGGCAGTTCTTTACTGAAAGGGTTGTCAAGTGTTGGAATAGACTGCCCAGAGCAGAGGTGGAGTCACCATCCATGGGAGGGTTCAAAACATGTGGATGTGGCACTTGTGGACATGGTTTGGTGGTGAATATGGTGGTTATGGGTTAATGGTTGGACCTGATCATCTTGGAGGTCTTTTCCAATCCTAATGATTCTGCGATTCTAAATGGTCCCTAAGCCTTCTGCATGCTCCTCACCATCCCTCCCAAGAGAAAGGAATGTCAGAATCTGGAATAACCTTTGTTAATATTTAGTTCCAGGGAGAATGCTTCTAAACCCTAGCTATGGCTCTGCTGATCGTAGTCTGACTGTGTGGTAATTTCAGTGATGCTCAGAGGGGCACAGAAGGTCCCACTCTGCCAACTCTGTCTCTAAGGAGACAAGAAACGAGACTGTCTTTGCAAACTCTGTTCTTGTCACAGAGGAGAAACAAAGATTTTATTTTTACTTCCCTGCAGGAAAGTGATCTGATATAAATAAATTATAGGTGTACACTAAAAGAAAGAACACCTCCTCCCCTTCTGCACCTACAGAAAATTCACTTAAATAACAAATCTGCATAGAAATAGGAGATGCTGTCATACCCGATAGATGAACATGGAACAGGCCAATTGCATTACCAGGAAGACAGTAAACATTCTTGCTCTCCTTTTAAAAATAAATTATGGCCTGTTAACAACATGTTTTGCTGCCATAATAATGCCAAAAATGAAATTACTGGTCCTGCATCAAACACATCAAAGCTAAACACGCTCGTTTTCCGTTGCAGCCGTTGGATGCTCCCAGCTCTCCGAAGACCATTTCATGGGACTCCTTGAGAGCCTCCTCAGAGTGAGTCACCAGAAGTCATCTCCCTTCCCTTGAGATGACTGCTAGAAAGCAGAATTTCGGGGAAGCTGCTGAGCTGAGGGAAGTTTTCACAGCTTGCTTATAGACCTACTGCTGTTATTCCCTCCGAGGCACCACGAAGACCATGAGAAGACGTGGCCACCACAGCTGCTCCTGTGGCCTCTGTGAGCTCAGCAGAAGTCATGGAAAATCAAGCAACTGAGTAGTCATAAATTTTAAAGATGCCTTAGCGTTAGCAGGTCAAATTCCCTGAGTTTTTCTGTGTGCAGTCCAACAAGTCAAGGCTGAAGAGGAGCCTGGTGTGCGGAACTCCTTGCAGTGGGAAAACCTTACAGAGGCTGTTCATGTACCTGCTGTATCCGGTGACCAAAGAGTGCTTAGGAGCTATAACGACCAAAAATCCATTTCACAACTTATTTTAAGGCCACTGAACAACAATTCTTCAGGCCCAAAAGCCTAAAGAGAGATGGACATCGATGCTGATCATCGGGCAATGCCACAGGAGAGAGCCAAGGTCGGAGTGCAGGTGTCCAGGAGAGTCCAGAAGAAATTTGTGCAACCACAGATAACAGGTGGTCTTTAATTTTTGCTCTATTCAATGTGGCAGCTCAGAAGTTCAGGCTTCATTGATGTAAAACACAACATAATAAAAATATACTTAAAAAAGGAACAAACCCCTTCTGTGGAAGAGGCATGGGGTTGAATGACTGGAGCTGGCAGCTTTATGGTCACCCTGATCTTGTCTTTGTTGCAGGGAGAGCATGTAAACAAAAGGTGATTTCAGTGACTGAGCCACCTCAGGAAAACTGGAAGGGGTTTGAAAACATTTTAACAAAATTGCAACCGCTGCCAAGTCACAGTGTGAGCAGGACTCATTATCTGCAATATTGGATCACGGATCGAATCACAAATCAGAGATTGCAAAGGCCCACATAAGAACAGTCCAATGCAACAAAAAATAATCAACCCTTGAGCAAAAAAGCAATCTGGAACATACTTCTATGATACAGTAAGAGCCTTGGAGGCTAGAGCAGTAGGAATAAATCAAATAAATCAACTAAAAAATGAGACCTCCAGTCATTCTCTTCTGGCCCACTTCAAAGTTGCATTACAAGCAGAGGGAGTGGGGGTGAGAGAGAAGAAGTGATTATGTAATCCCTTCCTAAATTTTTCTGAGCTACTCCACTAAAGTGACAAAGTGGCACCACTTATGAAATTAAACCAGAAGCCATTTGATGACAGTGCTGTGTTGTTGTGTGGTACCTCCTAATTATTGTGGTCCCAGTGGTACATTAATTGTGGCGGTCACCAGCTGGTATTTCCCTCCTTTCAGACACCTCCCATGGCACATTGCTCCAGCCTTTCCCACTCCAATTTCCAATAGGAAATATGATTACAGGATGCCTGGTTCTTTGCCCATAAAACATTTGATATCTTCCCAAATACACTGTAAGAGCAGGTGAGGAGCTCTGCACAACACCAGCCCAGAGCAGGGGTGAGGAGAAAACACATTGCAAGGTCACTGTAAGATTAAAGGAGCAATTTCAGGTGGATAGAGCAGTTAATTGGGTTCTTTAGGTGCCCCTATGGATTAATACTTGAAAACCAGTAGATTACAGGTATTAGCATTTTTTGCATCCAATGGCATGATTTACTGATCTTGTTAATTAAGTTGAAATCAACAAGATGAGCTGGGAAATTAAGACTGCGTTGAATCTCAGATTCAGTGGTGGCAGTGGACAGTTTCTGGATCTTTCTACCTAGGTCGATTCAGGATCATGAAAAAATAAGGCTAATGGGAAGGTATCACAAGGTCAAGGGCTGTGTGAGGAAAAAGCTCTTCTGTTTCTGATTAAACATATTCCAACATTTAAAAAAATTTAATTCCCTAGGGAAGCACTGGCTGGATTGTAACGTCCCCTCACTGGGGACACGGATCTGTCCAGGTGTCCCACTTCATGCAGAGCATGCAGGGGCAGTGGCAGCTCATTTCCTTCCCAGAGAATGCTCCTGGCTGCATTTTATTGCTGTCCCTCCACCTGAAGCATTTGCAAATGCATGAGGGGCTCAGGAAACTGCCTGCCCTGGGGCAGGTGAACCCATTTCACCCAGACATCAGGAAGCAATAAGGGTGGGTATCTCTGTGCATTGGAACATGTTTCTTTCAGCAGAAAGGCATCACCCCCTCCAGAGAGAGATGCCTTCATTAGCTGGCTTTGCTCAGCTTGACACTCACACTGCTAATAGCCAGAGAAAGCCAGAACAGGGAGCCTCCAGCTAAAGGATCAGGTCTCAGCTGGTATTTGACACTCAAAGCATGTAAGTAATAATCAAGCTGTGCTAATTTCCAGCAGCCGAAGATTTGACCTTATCAAGGCATTTTTTAAGACTTTTTGCTCTTTCTCATCTGGACAGGACTCTGCCTGATGGCCTTGAACTGCAATTAGGTCGTTCTTGGTTGCAAGTGGTGGGAATTAAGACTGGACATGATTAAATCTTGCTTACTGATTGTGCAAAGCCTCTGTAGAACTTCAAATCAGAGAAAGACAACTTGGAAAAATCCCTCCAGGAACCTATAAATGTTCAGGGCAACACCTCCTAAGCAACTTCAAGACAAGTTCACAGTTCATTTTCTCCAATGGAACCTACACTACTGTAACTCTCTCTCCAGGACTGGGAACAGAGAGATTGCAATAGGAAGGACTTGATGATCTCGGAGGTCTTCTCCAACATTAATGATTCTATGATTCTAGATATTTAGGCCTGAAGGAATAGCAGTAATTTAATTAGTAATTTAAGCATGAAACAGAGCCCCTCTTCCTGCAGGGTAGCTCTTGCTGGCTCTCCTCACAGTATCATTCCCAAACCTAGGCACTGAGGAACAGGGGGCAGTGAGCTGATCACTTTAAAATCTACCAAGTATTAGAGGCTTGTTTCCCACGGCAGTGCCATGGCTGCAGAAATTCAATTTGCTCCTAAGGAGTGATGGGTCTTGGCTACGCAGTGATACAGCTGCAACCAGAGGCACAGAAGTGCTGCACCAGGCGTGGCCACGCCGCTTGCCTTGTCCTCCTGTGAGAGGTGAAGGGATATAGATCCAAACACACCTCCCCTGTCAGGGATTTCGGCTCTGTTCCTCCATTTTTAAAGCATGGGGTGGATCTGGGAATGGTCAGAAGGAGAGGTGTGAGAGCCTGGAGGCAAACCAGGGCCTGACCCTGCCAGTGGAGGTGCCTGGTGATACAGAGAGTGCCTGGGCAGAGTGTGCAAACCCTTCAATGGATTTCAGTGGGAGTGAGTCCCCCAGCCTGCCTGCACACCTCACACTGCTCTGGTCCCAGGAATGTAAGTCCCAAGGATAGGACAAGAGGGAATAGTTTTAAACTGAAAGAGGGCAGGTTTAGATCAGGTATTAGGAAGAAATTGGGGTGGTGAGGCACTGGCACAGGTGCCCAGAAAAGATGGGGATACTCCATCCCTGGAAGTGTCCAAGGATGGGGTTCTGAGAAACCTGGTCTAGTGGAAGGTGTCCCTGCCTATGGCAGGGGGGTTGGAACTGGATGATCTTCAAAGTCCCTTCTAACCCAAACCACTCTGTGATTCTATGCTTCCATGTAAATCACTTTGGAAATTGAGCCTAGAGTTTTTCAAGTGAAAAGGGAATTCACTGTTACCCCACATCTAACACTTGACAAGTTGAGCTGGGCTGTAGGGCCAGCCTGGGAAAAAGGCAGAAAGTAATAAAAACCATCCCTTCTCCTTTGATGAACTTTGATGAATCACCTTAACATCGACTCTTGCTCAAGCAGCCGTGGTTAAGAAGGTGTGAATGTTACCTTTGAGGAACGAGGTGATAACTCAGCGTGCTTAAATGGAAAGACTCAGAGTAATGAGTCTGAGTGCACAAATATCTGTGCTAATCACATCTTCTGCAGTGCCTGACTATGACTCCTGCTTTTTGAATTAGTTATGTGTTTGAGATGAACAACAGGATCCCTTACTCAATTACAGCAACACTCCTGATGAGTTTGTTTTCATATTTGTTAATTTTCCCATGACAGTGTGTTTTGCAGAGTGCACATCCATTATTAATGAACTGGAACTGCCTTGTATTTGACTAGTTATCTTTCACACAGATGTTGGTATCACCTAGAATCAGACTCCATTCCTGAACGGAATCCTCCTCTTTGTTTTGCCACTGACTTGTTTCCATTATGTGGTCCCGGCACTTTACATTAATTAATTAATTAATTAAGCCCTACCTCCTGTCTGATTTTCACTCTCCAGACAAGAATTGCCATGGGAAAGGTATCTCTAAGAGTCTTGATCATGCTGTATGTACAAGTTAGGCTGATTTCAAGCCAAAGGGATTATAAAGCACATTGGATTAAAGGACACACAAGTTTCACTCCTTCCTCTGCCACTGACCCCCTGGAAAACCCTGCTCAAGTCACTTAGAGGACATTTCTCTACCCTAAGTCTAGACTCTGGCTCAAATGAGTTTCCCAGGCAATGGAAAGAGACTTCCATTTCCAAGGAGTGGCTCAGCTGATGCTAAAATGAGAGAGGGAAGAATTGATCATCCCCTGGAAGAGTCTCTCTGGCACTAATTAACTATCACAACTAATAAAAGAAATCAGGCAAACTAACTGGGTGAGCCAGAATAGGTGGCAGAGCTGCCACCCCACTTGTTCTGAACTTCCAGAGAATTACACAATTATGAGTGAAAACCATGTTTGTCAATTTTCAGCCATCATATATCCCCGTTCTGGGGTTTGGTTTGATCCTACCGACAATTTAAGAAAACAAAACCAGAAGCAAACCTGAAAAAACCCCTTCAGTGTAAAGCTGCTCCCGAACATCTTTGTTCCCAGCCAGATCTAGTTACAGGCTCTGAAAATAAATCTCACTGTTACAGGATGCATAAAAGAAAATTTGGCTGCACAAGCTCTGCAGGAGCAATTTAAGAGAAAAGACGAGATGGGAGGGAAAGGATCTTTTCAAAAATGTTTTAACAAGCTAATGTGGCAAGAACTGAAATGCACAGCCCTATTCAACTCCCAGTTCAGCTGCCTAAACGTCTCAGCACCCACTGTAATCTCAGGCACTGTGGGTGGATCCTGCCCAGCCTCTGGAGCCTCTGCTGCTTCTCCTAAATCCTGTCTCCTCTCTGGAGCCACCACAGATCCCCGTGGAGGGCAGTGGCATCAGATGCCTCTGTTCAGGCAATTGAATTGTGCCCTGGAGTCCTCTGGAGCTCATGGAAATCTGCTCTTTGGCTTAAATAGGGACTATTTAAGGACTATCTGAGCATTCTGGGATGCTCAGATTTCGACAAACTTTCAGCAAGTTGCAAGTGTCTGTGGGAACATGGGAAGTATTTTAAGCAGTCGAAGGAATTCACGGTGCCAAAGGCAGGGGAAGCATCTGGGCCCTGAAGCAGATTGTGAGTTTTCACTCAGAGCTGAATTGAGGTTGAAAGTTGTGCAAATCTCACAACATTTTGGTCCAAAACGATGGAAATAGGTATTGCAACACTATCCCTAACTGACACTCTGATAAATTGTTAAATCTTTCCCTGAGCTCAAATGCATGGAAGTGCAGCCCAGGAGGAATAGACCAAATTAGGTCAGAGCCTCTAATTCTGTGCATCTCTGTAGCACATTGAAGACACTGAGCAGAGATAAGCCCATCAGCTCTAACAGAATTTGGCCAGATTGCAGCATTTGTCATATTCTCCACAGAGTGACTAATAAAATCAGATTCCATCATGGCATTCAAATAAATTCATGTTCACCAGGTAAACTAAGATATTGTATGTAAGCCTTGTTGTAACATTCTCATTTTCATGCACGTTATTATTAAAAAAAAAAATGAATGAGGTCACTGAAAATTAGAATTTTCATCCTAAGGGAAACATTTTAAAATGTCTTTTCAGGCTGCACTGGTGCCAGGTATTTCACTCTGACAAAACAGAATGTTATTGTTTGGATTTTGCTGTTACTGAGCAGGAAATGTCAGCGTGAGAGTCAGAAAAAAACTGTTGATTTATTTTTGAAGTGCTTCACGAAGAGATACACTTCTGCTGGATACCAAATTCCACTGAATCAACATGTTTAACTTGACTAATATTGTCTCTGATTTAAAAGACACATACTGTGGGTAACAAGCCACCTTCAGCAGAGTGGGCACACTCATTATCACCTCTCGACATCAACCCGTTTACTGTGCACTTGCAAACAGTCAGAGTGCATCCAAATTGGGGATTTAAACGGCAGCAGGTGTTCACTTTGGTGTCACTTTGCCTTGTACCCACATTTGGAGCTGGGCAGAGAACATTTCCACCTGACTCAGGCGAAATTCAGTCCTTTTCTGTGAGTGGAGCCAGGGCCAAAGTTGCACATCATGGCACTGGGTAGGGCAGCCCATCACAGCGTGGGTTCATGGTACCTCCTCTAGGAGAAAACATGAGTCTTGCTCTTAAAAACCTTATTAGAGAGAGGGTTGAACACCTCTGGAAAGGCCATGCCGCAAGATGACAGGGTGCAGGGATCACTTGTTAGCCGGACAATCCAGGTTTCCATGGAGAAACAACCAATGCCATGCAAAATACACAAAACGGCTCCAAAGAGAGTGAATTCATCATCTTATGAAGGACAAAAACTGGATTTCAGGAGCTGTCTGCTCATCATTACCTTCCTTTTTTTCCAGCTGGCTGAAGCTTTTTGGATCAGTGGACACAGCAAGGTGTGGATCTTGCCTTGACCTCTTCTGAAGTACCTGTGACCACTGCCAGAACGGGGCTGGCCATGGCAAGGCCTCTGTAACAACATCATCCCAGAAGAATCTGGAATTTAGTAGTTTATTTCAGTATCCATGGTAAATTCATAATTCCAACAAAACCAGATTTTGATTTCTTACCCCTCTTTGCCACTGTAACACATCTGTGTTCCTAAACCAGGTGACATGCTGGACAGAGAGGAGGGGAGTCAGCTTCAAATGCTGCTGAAAACAGCACTTACAAACACAGAATCACAGAATTGTTGGATGGGACCTCCAAAAAATCATCTAGTTCTAATCCCCATGCCGTGGTGGGGCCTTTCACTAGATCAGGTTGCTCAGGGCTCCATGCAGCCTGGCCTGTTCCAAAATGAATATTAACAACAGCAGTTCAGTTTTGATGGACCTCCAATTTCCAGTTCTATCCAAGCTCCATCATTATGTGTTTCTTGAGTGATTTCTTCATTGCAAGCCCTTTGAGGTGGTACTCACCCACATCTTTTGTGATATATTTGCAGTTTCTCTGTTACCAGAACCAACACAAGACAGTTTGTTCAAGCACTTTGATCTTGTTTGTTGGGTTTCACGTCTGTAAAATGTGACTGTAATAAATTGACTGAAAGATGCATGTGCAAAGCATAGAACTTCAGAGGGGTCACAAAGTCAGGAAGGACACATATGGCATCTTTTAATACCTCGACAATGCACAGATTTCAGGCATAATGAGTGCTGGATTAAATCAGTACTTGCTTATCTGTTGGTCAGGCTGGTGGAATAATAAAGGGAAAGAGAACAAATGGGATCAAGTCACCATTTGTCACTTTGTGTGTTAATTCCACCTCCAGAAGGCCACCTCCAGTCTCAGCTTGGATGCACTAATCCCTCACACAATACCTTAAAGTGCAAATCCTTTGTTTCTCTGGCATCCAACACACAATTACACTGTACTTACCCAGGTGGGAAATCCACTTGTCATAAGCTCCCAGAAAACAACCTGCCGTTTTTCTCCCAAGTGCCTCTCACAGGAAAACAGCATTTTGTACTTACATGAACCACAGAAAAATGTCCTTGTCAGATCAAAAGAGAGTAAATGGCTGAATTTCTTTGGGAATGTTCTTTGTTTGGCAGGACACCTCAGCATCACATATCTCTCGAGAAAATGAAGAGTGTTACAAAAACAGGGTGTTGGGTGTGAATTTAAAACTACTCCAGCTCAAATAGTGTTTCCTTACTCCTGCCTGAAATATTCCCTGTACCAAAGGTCCGTTACACTGAGATACCTCAACATCGTCAGATCTAAAAATCCTGGGACTAATAGAAATACCAGCTCATGGTGTATTAGTCTGTCTCTCCCCATTAGCATTTTATCCATGGTGGAAAAACTGCCAGTCTTTCCTTTCAAGCAAAACTGATTTCTTCCATGTCCTGTACACATTACAGAGTTTCACTTCATCAAAGCTCTGGCTATAAGGGTGACTTGCATTTTGCCTTATCCTCCTCCTTGGAAGGTGGACTGTCAGCTGCAATGACAAACTGAAGCCACCATTACCATTTACAAGGACACTATAAACTACTAAATGCCACAGGAAAACACACAGTGAGGAAAAGTCAGAGGGCAAGCCCTTGGAATGGATGTATTTTTGACAGCAAAATGCATCTCTCTCTTTTGGGAAGCTGCTGATCAAGGAGAGACCTACAGATTTCAGGGCTTTGCTTCCAAGACCTCACCTCTCCCCAGTTTTGCCTCAGTTACAAGAATTGCATCACACATTCCAATAACACCACTCCTGCTGCTGAAATGGTACGATACCAACTAAACAATGCAAATGGAAGAGTAAACGAGACAGAAACAGTTTTTAGAGCATGCACAGCCCCTTCGCAGCCTCAGTCCAGGGACAAAACCAGCACTGTAACAGGTAACCATTAAAGAGCACTGTAAGGGATGTTATAGGGCATTGCTTTGCTCCTTCCTACAGCCAGTGCTTTCACAGAGTTTTGGCACACAGTGGGTGAGAAATGGCAGAGCATCAATTTTCGTGTGCAGGGAGTTTAGGAGCGGCAGTACTGAGATGTGACAAAATCAATCCCTGAACCAAGTGCAGTTCAGCTCACTGTCACTGTTTAGATGCTCAAGTTTTCACTTGGATAAGCACAGAACTGCCTTACTCACACCTCACTTTCCCCCTCTAAGTGGAAGGTGATGCCCTGCAAATGGCCACTTGTATGAGAGCTGGACCAGAAGCACCAAGTGAGTTCAGACTGAATTTTCCATGTGTTGACTGTACAACTTCTAAAAGGCAGCCCTCATGCTCAAGTGGTTCTGATTCAGTCCCTTGAAATCCCTTAAGGAGGTTTACTTCAGGATGTAGATTAGAGACAGGCATTTGATCCAGCTCCTCTTTATTGCCACTTCACTCCTAAAGATCTTTTGGTGCCAGTCAGGTTGCACCAGCTCAAACCTGGGCTCTGGTTGTGCTGACTGTAGTGGAGTTGCTCTCACTGCAGCCTGTAGACCTGCTCAGCTCACCCTAAATTAGATCTTTAAACCTGAACTGCCAACCCATGGCAGGGGGCTTGGGACTAGATGATCTTTAAGGTCACTTCCAACCCAACCCATTCTATGATTCTGTGATTCTCTGACATCCTTCACAGCATTATCATGGATTCTGGAGCTTGACCTGTCATACTGTAACGGGCAAAGGCTCTGCTGCAGTCTTCAGGCTGGTGAGATCCCAGCACAGCACTCCTGCAAGGGCCAGGAACAGAACAAAGCCATCAGAGGCTGCCTGCTTTGCTGGTCTGAAGTCAAGAACTCTGTTTTTGTAGCTGCCTGCCACTCTCTAACGCTGCCTAGAGACACAAGAGCACTGTGCAAGAGGACAAGGCTGCTGTGTTTGTCTGCGAGAGCTGAACTTCCACCTCGGAGGGAGAACAGCCAGGACCAGGCAAAGAGCTGTTTAAAAACACATCACAAAACCAATTAACGAGAAGAGTCCCAACTCTTGAAGTATCTCAGCACTGTGAGTGCTCTGACAGCTTCAAGCACTTGGAATTGCAGCATTCACTGGCACCAGCTGGTGATTCAGCAAGGAGCAGTCACGGATAAGATGCCTGAATGTGGCTAATATTGCCCCATCACTGATCCTGTGTGACATCTTGATGCCTTTGCTTTAGCAAAGACACTCAAGGTGTGATGGGGCCACGATCCAGCCCAGGTTTCAGTGGAGATGCCCTGAGTTTCTTTTTGGGCTTTTTGACCGAGTGGAATTTGAGGTCTTATTACCCCTGTAGATTTGCTGATGCTTAGTCTGAGGCTGCTGTACCACCAGAAATGTTGGATCTACCCACACCAGATGAGAATTAAGCCCAATCCTTCCTGAAAATGTCAGACTTCCCACATTATAGGCAGTGACAACAGACCTGCACGTTGGCCTTCCCACAAACACTCAAGCTGACAACACCCCAGTGGATTTAACACACCAGACTAGGAGATAACTCCCAAATCTAACACAGGTTTTTCTGTGAGACCCTGAGAGACTTCACTTCGTCTTTGTGTGTCCTCTGTCTCGACAGAGGAAATGCCAAATCTTTTGCCTTGAACCTTCTGGAAATCGTTGTCAACTCTCTGTATTGCCCAGAATAGGAATACAGTTTTCTTGAACTTTTAAAGACATGTTGCTGTAGTGGATCAATAAGTAATAATATGAAATATTCAAACTTCACTAAAAACCTTTGGATTCCAAACTTAAAAGCAGGAAGTCTGGAACAAGTTATAGTTATACTCACCCGGTTTTGGTGTTGCCATTTTCTTTGATTTTTAGCACAAAAAGTTTACTAGGATTTCCTTTAGGTTCCCTTTAGGGGAATGTTAGTAAGAATCAATGAACTTTCTGTTGAGTTGTACTCCAGCTTCTTGCAAACCTGTTGAACAGTCCAGGTTTGCTTCAAATTGGATGCAGATTTCTCGGGAAAGGTCATGAACCTTGGTAATACCTTATAACCATTCCAGCTTTAGAAAGATTTCTGGGGAAAATTAAGTGCCTAAAGGCTAAACTGCATCCTGTTTCAGAGCTCCCATTTTAAGGTCATATTTATAGGGTATAAATTAGCTTTGTCTGTTAGTAGTTCTCTGACCTTTAAGCCTTCAACGTAAAATCCTGTAGTTCTTGGCTTAAAGTAAATTAAAAAAAGACAAACCAGGTAGTTTAAAGGATAAAATGATACAGCAGCAAAGGCACACAGACGCTGTTATGTTCCTGCAAAGAAATGTCCTTTGCAACTTCCAAGCTGTCTATTCTATTCATTCTCCAAAATGTGCATTATATTTAACATTAAAATGAGAGCTTGTAGTGATGGGCATCTTTGCCCATCTGTTTCTGCTCTGAAGTGCTCAGTATTTTAGGAAACCAATAAAAATAACAGAGTGGTAAGAGCCAAGTTTTTGCCGAAGGGACTCGTTGTTGTGGATCTGTTCTGGGAGAACTGGCCCCTTCCCAACAAGGTGCACACAAAAGTCCACCCTGTGCTGGGTTATGACAATATCCAGCCTTGCCTGTGAGCCTACAGAGGCGATAAAGCTGCTGGATCACACCGCAAAGCGCTTGGGGCCAAAGCTGTGCCTAATGTTACCCTCCTAAATGCTCCTTTTGAAGTCTTTGCATCTGATGCCTCCCTAAAACTGCCTTTGGGCCTGATTCACTGAAATCACTCAGAGCTTTTTCCATTTCCTCCATCCTCTTTTTAAGCTGTAAACACATGTCCCAGCGTCTCCTTGGGGGATAGAGGGAATGATTTGGCCTTTTCTGAACTTTTGCTCTCCTCTCACCTCCACACCTGAAGGTGCCTGTGCAGACACTGTGAGGCTCCTGAACATTCCCAGCTGTGGCCCTTCTCTCTGGCTCATCCCTAACCTCCTGGCCCTGCTATTTCTCCACCTTCCCCACCCCCCTTGTCTCCACCCAAGGCTCTGGTATCACCTCACTGGCTTCTTCCTAACCCTGGGAAACTTGTCTTCTAAGCATCAAGAGGAGCAGACCTGACGGAGAAGATGGATGTGATGACGGGGTGGCATCATCTGACTCCCTGGATGTCTATGGGGAGCAACAGGCATCATCAAGGATGTCCTGCTTATTGTCCTCCTGCAATTCTCTCCAAACTCATGTTCAAGACCTTGACCCTCACCCCTGGCTACAACTTCCTCATGAGGGGGAGCAGAGGGGCAGGCACCGATCTCTTCTTTCCCTAACCAGTGACAGGACCCAAGGGAATGGCGTGAAGCTGTGAGGGAGCTTTAGGCTGGATATCAGGAAAAGTTTCCTTGCTTTTGGTGGCTGGGCACCCCTGGAACAGGGGAAGTGGTCACAGCACCAAGCCTGCCAGAGTTTGAGAAGTGTTTGGGCAACACTCTCAGGTACATTGTGGGGTGCTGGGGGTTGTCCTGTGCAGGGTCAGGAGCTGGACTCAGTGATCCTTGTTAGTCCCTTCCAGCTTAGGTCCCATTAGATTCTGTGACCTGAAGTGGGTTATACTTGACACAGGGAGTCATTCCCAGTGGTCTTTCAGGGGAGCAGATGTGTCCTCGAGTGGACGTCTCCAAATACATGATTTACCTACAGGAATTTAGGACTCGGCCTCAGTACAAAAGGTGTCATCCAAAGGCCACCAGAGTGACTGAAAAGTCTCTCTGAAAAGTCCCCCAGCTGGGAGAGGTTTGCCAAAAGCCCGAGTGCTGCAGCACTAAAGATTGCTTATGCTTATTTCTGACATTCCCATCCTGCTGCTGCCATTAACACTATTTTCTCTCTTCCTTTCCCCACTCCTTCCTCTCTACTTTCAGCACAAAAACGGGTCTGCCAGACAATGCATTCACAAGTTAACACAGTGCAACAGACTGTGACTACATTAAGAGCAACTAACAGGCAGGTTTTATATCCCAGCTCTGGGGAACGAGTAATGAAATAGAGGGATGGAGCTTGGCACTGCTGTGAAGCAGAGCAGCTTTAGCTATAAAAAGAATCCTTTTACACAGATATATAAAGTGAAATACTGTCTGAAAGCCTCTCTTCTGCCTGGAGAGAAGCATTAAGCAGCACATAAGCACCAAACTGATGAGAGAGCACCTGGATTGGACGTGTGCAGAAGAAAGGCCACAGGGCTGTGGTGTTCCTCCTAAAAGCAGCCTTCCAAAGGGTGCATCCAGGCACGATGGAGCCAAGGGGGTTTATCTGGGCAAGTGGGGTTACAGGTCTGGCTTGCTCCATGTGGGCAGGTGTTTGACACATGGCTTTCCCCATCTGTAGGTTTGGCAGCTGGTTTAGGATGTCACAGGATGAATTGTGATCATGTAACTGTTGCTGCCCCCCCTCTAAGCAGTTTTAATGAACTGTGGAAAGTCTTTGTACAAGCTCCAGCTCCAGCAGTGGTGACATTGCCCAAAACACTCATGCTGCCCTGTGATCCAGGGCCAGGACTTCGAGCAGGGCTTGAAGTGCAAAGGCTCTGTAAGTGCGAACAGAAGGAAGGGTTTGTCACCCGTCACTTCTGAGCATCTGCCATTTCACTGCTACCCTGGGTCAAAGCCCAGCAACTCCAGGGAACAGCGTTTCTCACAGAGAGTACCTGGAGTTTGAGACATCAAGAGTTCAGTCCCTCATCTCCTCGGCTGCAATGACTGCTTCTTCTGGGGGAAAAAAATCACCTGAGTCTTCCTTTGCCATCCAGCATTGGTTCTTGCTGTTTTGCTGTTAGTTTAAACAGCCTCTTAACTACTTTGCCCTTTCTTGTGGAACATGTACTTCTGGGGTCCAATCAGGTCACCTCTCAATCATCTTTCTGACAAACTGAAGGGACTGAGCTCATTAAATCACTTATCAAAAGTGATTTCCCCAAACTTCAAATCATTTAATGTATTGCTTCTCCTCCTTGATTAGTTTATCCATATCCTGACATCAAAAGGTACCAGTGTAGGTCTGACCAGTGCTCTCAGTTAAGGTGGTTTTTTACTCAATTGCTCCTCTCCCAAAACACCTGAAAGGTTTATCAGACACCCCCCTCCAAACCACACAAACAATTCCCAGTCGGTGCTACCAGGGCAGACTGAATTGCTCAGATTTACACCCACAAGATCGTCTTCAGAGTCGGCGTTTCCCAAACGCTCACATCTATTCTCTGAGAATTACCTGCATTCTCAGAGGCAGCAGATTGCATTTGTCTGCAATAAAAAGACCATTTGCACAGGCCTCCCTGACAAGCAGTCAAAATTGCCCTCTTTAAATGTCTTGTCTTCATTATTATTTATAGCTGCTTCATCATTTTGACACCCACAAATTTTATCGGCCGTGATTGCATATTTACTTTTGGATCATTAATGACACTGTTGATAGTGCTGGGCTCAGTGCCAATCTTGTAAAATGCCACTAAAGCATCTCAAAAAGTCGCTTCATTAGCTACAGGAACGCTGCCACCCTTGTTCTTAATCATTTGAAAGTGTTCCTACAGACAAGAATATCTATTCATATGATCTATTGCTCATTATTGTCCAAAATGTTTGTCAATATTAATTAAAAGCATTTGAAAGATGGTTTGGTGAATTTATGCACAAAGCTTTCCAAGTTCCCTTGATCAAATATCCAACACAGACCTGTGTTCACTAAAGCCACACTGACACACAGGATAATTGCATTGTGTCTTCACTAATCAAATCCCATATCAGCTTTTCCATAATTCCACCCAGGGCTGGAAATCCAATAAATTGGCATGTAGTTAACTGGATTATTTGATACTTAAACATCTAAAATTAGCTACTTGCTGACTTCTCAAAAATGCTATGACACAACCCATTGAATCCAGAAAAGACAAAATGCCTAAATATTTCCAACTGTTTGGGCTTAATCCACTTTCAAAGTGGCAGATTGAGCTGCAGTGGAGCTGCTGAGATTGAATATAAGATGTTCTCAGCTCCTCAGCCACTTAAACACCTCAACACAAACCTGATTTTGTTTACCTATCCATATAATTGTGCAGCCTGCTCATCACCACAGTAACCAGAATACGGCGAGTAACTGCCTTTGGAAGGAATCTTTCATCTGTAAATGTCTCTGCTTAGCTCTGCAGTAATCCCGAGGCTACTCACTTCACACCAACGCTGCAAGCTCAAGTGAGCACATATTGTGTGAACTCATAGTCACGAAATAGATTTCAAGAAATATCTGAAGCTCACCACTTGAATTTATGGATGAGTTATTCCGCTCCTTTCACTGCGAACAGTTTTGTCTCACAGCTTTGTGGGACTCAGGGCTTACACACTCCCTCTCATGAGAGCAGAAACACTTCTTGGGAAATTAAAAGTGTTTGTGACCTCCTTTCTCAGTTGATTTCTGGAATTTGTAATTTTTTTTATTTTTTTTTTTAACAGGAAAAGTTTCAGATCTGTAGATACAGTCCAGATGTAGAGACAGTAAAAAAAAAAAAAAAGAGTTATACCGTGAAAACTGAATTCTGCTGTCCTTAAATCCAGGGTTTGGGTTGGAAGGGACCTTAAAGAGCATCCTGTTTTAACCCCCTGCCATGGGCAGGACGCCTTCCATTAGATCAGGTTGCTCCAAGTCCTGTCCAACCTGGCCTTGGACACTTCCAGGGATGGGGCAGCCATAGCTTCTCTAACCTGTGCCAGGGCCTCACCACCTTCACAGTGAAGAACTTATTTCTAATTTCTAATCTAAATCTCTTCTCTTTTAGTTTATAACCACTGTCTCTTGTCTGCCTGCGTAAAAAGTCAGGCTCTTTCTTTTTCACAAGCCTCCTTTAGGCACTGGAAGGGGCTCTAAGGTCTCCTGGGAACCTCCTCTTCTCCAGGCTGAACAACACCAGCACTCCCAGCCTGTCTCCATAGCAGAGATGCTCCAGCCCTTTGATCATCTTGGCCTCCTCTGGACCTGCTCTACACAGATTTTCATAGCCCCAAGTATTCATGGCTCAAACCCCAAGGACTTCATATGTTCAGAAGACATTCCCTGCAAAACCCAGATGAAAACGAAGAGGAGCCAAATCCAACCACAAGGCTTAGGAAAAAAGCAGGCAAAAAAAATTAAAAATCTGTGGAACATGTTGTTTCTAAACTCCCTGATTTAAGTTTGAAGCCAGTGGAATTTTTAATGTGGCCTCTGGCTAATTAAAAAAAGAAAGTCCAACAATCAGTAGACACTTCCCAATAACTCTGAAGAGAACAGACACATCACTGGAGCCACAGCAAGGATTAGAATAGAGGAAAGGTTCAGAGATTCCATGCATTTTGTGTTGCAAATTCCTCTCTATCAAACATTACAAAATTTACTTGCTACTACATAAACAGGCAAACCTGAAAGTCCTCCCCTCATCTCTCCTTCAGTCTGGACACAGCTGGCCCACCCACACCAGGAGAAGACCAGAAGACAAATCATCAGCCAAGCCAAGCCAACATTGCACCAGGAGTTCTCAGTCCAGGTGCTTCATGGCAGAAAGTATTTGGAACTCAAATTCTGAATATCTGTAAAATATGGATCAGGAAAACAAACAATCTCCAAGGGTTAGGCAAGCTCTGA
Organism: Myiotriccus ornatus; assembly: GCA_036023395.1. Classification (NCBI taxonomy): domain Eukaryota; kingdom Metazoa; phylum Chordata; class Aves; order Passeriformes; family Tyrannidae; genus Myiotriccus; species Myiotriccus ornatus. The sequence continues at coordinate 3,001,024 of JAYRBT010000082.1, read as the reverse complement.
GCCATGCCCTGCACACACCCTGCTCTTAATCCAAAATTGTGCACAGCCCTTGATCCTGGTTTTAGCACCACTTGAGAGAGAAGTTACATAAATAAATGTCAGGTTTTGTGATTGAATAATTATACAGAGGAGGGAGCAGACACAAAAGCCCTTGGTAAAAGGAATAGACACTTTAAATAATTTGTATCAGCTTGAGTGCAGTGAAATTTTTAAACTGGAAGAAATGGCCTTGAAAAGTTATAAACTGGCCCTTTTTATCAGGCCCTGTGGGTAAGGACACACTGTACCTTGGTCTGGATTGTGACTTCTGGGCAAACTGCTGGTTCTCCAACCCAGCCCAGGCCACTGACCTTCTCTGAAAGGTGATCTTGGAAAATCAGCAAGTCCTGGAAACAACAAGTCTTGGAAAAGAGCAGATCTTTCTGCGATTCAGAAATGCAGATTAACAGCTGGCTTAAGGTTTGGTTCAGAGAATCATGGTTTGGAAGAGACCTTAAAGATCATCTTGTTCCAACCCTCCAAACTGAACATGGGAATCCAGCATTGGTTTGCATGTTCTGAACTACTGTAACCATGAACTAGAGCTCTGAGCTCTTTAACTGTGGCCAAAATGAGACATCCAGCACCACCTGCCATCATTAGGTTAGGACAGATACTCCAGGTCCTTCTTTCTGAGCTTGGAAGGAGTTCCACAATAGCTTTACTGTGACCCCATTTCTTCCAGTACATGTTTTTCCTCAACATCATCTCTAATTAGTCATTTTACAATAGTCCTACAGTAAAAAGAGCATTACAAAGGGGAATAATGGGAAAATAAGAGAAGTACAGGGAATAAAGAATGAAAAAGAGGGTTATTAAAGGAAACAGGCATACTGCAAGAACGATTGCAGATGAAATATGCACAGCAAACAGAGGGATAAGATGAGAGCAGGAGGTCAGAGTGGCTTAGGAGAGGAGACCAGCTGAAGCCATGCCACAGAGACTGACTGCTGACATGTGTCAGCATTAACAACCACCTTCCAGAATAAAAAAAAAGGGCATCTTTTGGGTTTTGGCCTTTTCATTCCCATCAGCAGGGCACTTTTCCTGTCAGTTTTTCTGCCCATGATGGCAGAACCCTCCTACTTAATTAGCTCCACACGCCACCACCATGGACAGAGCCACCTGCCCCTGGTGAGACCCAGCTGGTTCCCTGTGGGCACAGTTCCATGCCAACAATGACACCCTCCTCCAGCGCCATTTCCACCCCCACCCAGAGTCCTGCCAGTGGTCATTCCAAGTTCCTCCACCACCAGCCACAGGCAAAGTCCTCCCAGCAGCTGAGGGCCCACCTCTCTCCCTCTGGACAGATGGTGAGATCAGAGTAGCTGACAATTCCCAAAGAGCACGGAGCCCCTCGGTGGTGCTGTGAGAAGGCTGGCACAGGGGGCACTGGTGGCTGTCCCTTGAGGCTGATGGCCTCTGTCCACTCCCACAAACCTCCTCCTGCAGACAGACACCCCTCCCAGTCCCAAAACACAGCCCAGGCAGCTCGGATGCTGTCCCCGACAGTGCCATTGCATCATGCATAGCTGGGATGGCTGAGCTCCTCTTCCCCCCTGTGGCAACAGCAGGGGCTGTTTTGTGTTTATTTCCTGGCTCCAATCTTTCCATTTGTTACGTTTGGCTCCGTTCCCTGCACAGCTGAGGAGCCAAAAAGCCAAGGGCAGAGGGCTGATATTTCACCTCTGATAGATGGGAACTAAAGTTACTCTTGGCAGCTGACTTGAAGCTCTGCTGTAAAGAAAGATTTGGGGCTCGGGTCACCACAGGGCCGTGCTCTGTGGTTCTGATAACAGGGCTAATTAGGGTTAATTAGGATTACCTGAGCTTGGCTTTAAGTCAGCACGAGGATTAGTTTGCTGGAGAGCATTTAGAAATGTCTTGGTGGGTTTAGGTTATGGTCAGAGCAACTAGAGGTTCCATAAACAAACAAATAAAAAACCCCAAACAACAATTAAACAAACCCTCATTTGATCTCTTCATATTTAATCTCAATTTTGCACTGTCAGTAAGTCCAGAACTGCACAAAATACAGAGTCTGATGTGAGAAGAGAGTCTGATGAAGCCCAAGATTTTATATCTTTTGGAGTTTTCCTAATTACAAGGGCTCTAGTCCTTAAAACTGTACAGCCTTTATCCACCGTTAGTATGAATTTTAGAAGCACAGCAAGTGTTTAAGGTACACATATAATATTTCTAAAGAGCAACGTGAAGCTCTGTAGAAATCCACACGGCGTGGGAAATGGGTTAAATGTCATTTAGTTTTTGTATTCTGTCTTTTTATCAGGAGAACTCAGAGACAAGTCTTAAGCAAAGAGTATCACCTTTTGATTTAGCCAGATAAGAAACTGCAGCACCATTGGTTTGTGCAGGATCTCCCACCCCGCTCTTGGAAGAGCCATGACCAAATTGGGTGAGTGTAGGGTTGAGTTTGTTCTTTATCCATCAACCACTGTGGCCTCTCAGACACCTACTGGCTACAAAACCTGTATCCCAGGCTCTGTCAAACCTGATTTGGCTCTTAGCTCATGGAAGCATCTCCCCAAAACCCAACGGAGCTCTCTCTGGGTTTGTCAGCTGAATATCAGGTCCTCTATATTTCATGTTAATGCATCCCTGCAATACACTGTGTCTATCCTCAGTATTTCTTAATCTTTCATTATTTCTGCATCAAGGACTGCAGAATTTTCTAGCTTTATATAATTTAGACATCTGAGAACACCATACCATTCCATTTTAATTCCTCTCTCTAACAGATAAGTATTCAAATCCATTCCTAATCAGTTAGCCTTACTTTCAGGGCCAACTCTGAATAAATAAGCTGTGACAGAAACGAGTTCTGCAGTCTAAGTGCCATTAGATGCCTCTGGGCAGATCTGGACTTTATGACAGACAAACCCATCTCCAACCAAATCCATAGGAGCCTTTTTTCCTGTTAGCAGTCAGCAGGAATGAAACACCATTGGAATCTGGGGGTGTTGGAGACTGGATTTTTTCACTCCTGAAGAACAAAGAGGTGACATGGAAGCCAAGGTCTGCCTTCTTTGCAGGCATCTTTGATGATCTTTCTCTCACAAGTTCGAGGTCTAAAACTGATGTGTGGAGGTGGCAGATGCTGAAATGAGTGTTAGGAACTTGTGGAGCTGTGGGGGAAAAAATAAATGCATCTTTAGTCCTCTAGATACTCTGTTACTTCTGAACTCCAAATAAATGTTGGAAATAGGCCAATGACCCCAGAAGGTGTTAGAAAATCCTTGTGTGACCCCAAAAGCCTGAACCACACAGGCAGTAAAATATTGCCTGTTTTGGAAAGGCTGTGGAAAATTATTCTTTCTTTCCATGTGGCACCTGTGAGGGCACATCTGGGATGCTGTGTGGGTCTTCCTGCACAAGCAAGATGTTGACAAATTTGACTGAGACCAGTGGAGGGCCAAGAAGGTGGTTTTGGGGTCTGCCAAATCAAGAAACACGATGCATGAGGAGAGCCTGAAGGAGATTGTGCAGCCTGGAGAAGGCCAAGGGGGACCTGACTGACTTCTTTTAACTATTAAGAATGGGAAAATAGAGATGAGGAGCCAGAAGGACACGAAACAGCAGCTACAAGGAAGATAAATTCCCATCTGAAAAATGAAAACTGATTTTGCCGTGGCAGTGGTGAAGCGTGGGAATGGGGCTCTGAGAGGCTCATGGAATCACAGACTGACTGGGGTTGGCAGGGACTTCTCCATATCTTCCAGTCCAACCCCCATGCTTAAGCAGGGCCAGTGAGAGCAGGTTGTACAGGACCACGTCCACACGGGTTTGGATAATTCCACGAGCAGAGACTCCACAACCTCTTGCTGCAGCCTGTTTGAATGTTCAACCACGGATCCGTGGTTGGAGATTTTCAGAACTGCACTGAAACCTTGAGCAGCCTGGTCCAGGACAGAAAGCAGAAACTTCTCTGGGCAAGATTGTGGAACAGGGGCTGTAGAAGTCTCTTCCAACCTAAATAGTGTCATGATTTTGCCAATGGTAAGCACAAATATGTCAAGGCTGCAGCATTATGGGGAAGCTTAAGCTTTAGGAACACGAAAGTACATTAATAAGAAGACTCTTGCTCTGAAAACCATAAAACACAGAGTGAGGGGATTCCTCCACACTCATTCCTGGCTGTATTAGATCAAGGATTAGCTTGCTTTCCCAAATTTCACTCCAGCAATTTCCCTGTCACTGTCCAGATCCTTAACTTTCCCTCCTGCTCTTTGTATCAGTTTAAGTTCATGAACTCCAGCTTCACATATGCCTTCAGCTGTAAGTCCAGGTATTACTTTTTAAAAGCAGAAATGGATGAGAAACATGTGCAAAGTAAAAGCCTAATGCACAGCGGACAGCTGAGGTCCTCTATCTGACGCAAGTGTCACATTGTGAGGAGCCACCTGGACGTTTACACGGGCTTCAAGTTGTACACAGAATTAGGGTAAGGTTGAGTGAACATCTGGGTGTGGACTCACCACGACCCAAAAGCACTGTACAGTGGGACTGCCGTGAAAGATTGTGGCGAGTCTCAGCCATGAGGAACTTTTAACTTCAAGTCAAAAGCTCCCAGTTTTGTATCTGCAGCTGGCTGCTCTTGGAAGAGGGGCCAAGGTGACCCACATCTGTCTAGTGCTCTGCTTCAGCACCCCTGCATTTTCCTGGGAACACTGATAAAACCAGTCTGGCTTGGCTTTTGAATTTTTAAGTGTTTCCCAGCTAGGATGGCTTGGGTTGAAGAAGACTTTAAGCATCATCTCATTCCAACTCCCTGCCATGGGCAGGGACACCTTCCACTATCCTCTGTTGCTCCAAGCCCCATCCAACCTGGCCTTGGAGACTTCCAGGGATGGGGCAGCCACAGCTTCTCTGAGCAACCTGTGCCAGGGCCTCCTCACCTTCACAGAAAAGAATTTCTTCCTAATATCTCATCTAAATCTCTCCTCTTTTAGTTTGAAGCCATTCCCCCTTGTCCCATCACTCCAGCCCCTTGTCCAAAGTCCTTTTCCAGCTCTCTTGAAGCGCCTTTAGGCACTGGAAAGGGCTCTAAGGTCTCCCTGGAGCTGCCTCTTCTCCAGGCTGAAAAAACCCCAACCCCCTCAGCCTCTCCTTGTAGAAGAGGTGGATTTAATTTTCTTCTTTCGGAGCAATTTTTAGGTAAGGACAAGAAATCATACTGGCCCCGCACGTTGTTAGAGCCATGAATACATTTATTCCCAGAGAATAAGCAATTTTTAAAATATGCATTCAGGTGCCTACTTGGGAGAGCACAGAAATGAAATTCGGAGCAGATTAGTATCAACAAGTATTCTTACCATTAAGGCAAAATTATATGCACCTACTCAAGACAAAGTCACTGCAGTGATTTTTATCCCATTTTCTAGGTATTTAGCAGGTATTTAACCTTCCTGGCTGAGATGATGTTACCTGGAATTTGCATTACTTCTTCTGTGTCTGTCCAGGACAGTTTATGGTAAAATGGCTGATTTATCAGCACCAAGAGCATGGAGGTAACACTGGTCCTTCAAAAAGTGCTTCAACACCTGCTGTTAGAAATTTCTATGCAATAAATAGCACATTTACCCTGAGAGCAAAGGACTCCCCATTTCCATGCTCATTCAGAAAAAAACCTGAAGGTTTTTCACCCTTGCTGGTCAGTTTTACACCCAGTACTGGCACCCCAAGACACATGGCTTGATAAAACCTCTTTTAAGGCAAAACATTTGGTCACAACTGGCACAATTAACAAAAAGATTAAAAAAAAAAGGAACCATCGCTACCACTGCCTCTGGCTGAAGGTTCCCTCCAAAGTGCTCTGCAAAATTAAACACTTCCAGGGAAGGATGGAAATAGCAATTAATTCTATTAATTATGTCAGCGTCAGGGGTCTTGATGAGATGGGGCTTTGCTGCTCCAGCTGCTGTAGCATCCTTTGGAGAACAGCTTGGTGCCAAAAGCTTGCAAACTGAGTTGGAAAGAGTCAAGGAGAGCGAGACAGGGACAGTTATTCTTGTTTTATACTGGAAGACTTGAGGGGCAAAATGGCTAAAAGGCTTCTGCAAAGGGTCACACAAAAAAAAACCCCTCTATCTTCAAGCTGAGAACAGAGTCCCGATGTCTTTGGTCTCTTTGGAGCAGAGCTTCAGGCTGTTTGTCCTTCATACCCATCTGGCAAAGCTTTTTACGCTATTTTCACTCAAATCAGACAGAACATTCCCTGAAGGCTTCATTTAAGATGTGAAAGTGTTGGACAGCAGCACCTCAGCCCCAACACACAGACTGCCCCCCGTCAGGATGTTCTTACACCAGTGCTACTCATCTCAAAGTCTTCTGCAGGAAGGAACAGCTTCACATCCACTGAGTGATCCTCTGAGTTCTCAGGAGGCCTGGAATAGCAGAGGAGGGGTTTATATCAGATCCAGTGCTAATCCTGCCTGTAAATGTGAACTGCAATTGCATTAGTACCGGTAATTTTGCCTCCTCTTTGCAGTCATTGTTCGCAGGGCAGCTCTAAATTTGGTCTTCCAGATTTGATCAGAAATTGGCCACAAATTCATCCTTGCAAGAATTATATATTTTTTTTTTTTTCCTTTTAACACAACCTGAGAGCCATCTCATCTCACAGTGGTAAAATTTTACTGAGATTTGAGTTATAACAGCCTATTTTCTCAGAACTACACTAAAAATCTGACTGTTATCTCCCTTATCAGAATGGTTTAAGCAACTACATTCAGGGTCTCTACAGGAAAATACTACATCTGCCCCCTGATGCAAATCCAGTCATTCATTTACTATGTCTGCATTTTCTATATCTACTCAAAAGTGACTCACCAGCAGAATGACGATTCAAGTGGCATCAAGAAAACTCTTCTTGGCCAAACATTAACATCTCACTTGACCACATCCCACCACAAACATAATTAAAGCGTCCTTCTGTTTTAAACTAATACCACAGGCAGTTCATATCGATAATGTGAGCATGATAATACTCATATTAAATCAAGACACAAAATAGGCAGGAAAAATGCATTTCCCAAACAGAAATGTCACTCCTGGGGACGAAGCAATTTAGCACTGGCAGCTAAAGAGAGTCACTTCTGTCCTCAGGGTCATTAAGTCATTGCTACTGATGCTGCCATAGCTGAATCCTTAAGGTGTGCTTTGCCTTTGCCAACACACAGGCAGATTTGGGGCTTTAAAACACATGTGGGTTTTAGGTTTTTTTAAAGAATTGTACCCTAGTTTTGAGCTGAAAATCCCTCTCTTACCAGAGGTATATTGGGAATAACCCACTAAAGTCAATGAGAAAACCAGTGACCAGGTGATGGAAGAGCAGAAATGGTCAGTTATTGATACTGCCAAACTGTAAGGAGCTTGTGTCTGCCAGGACATGGCAGGGAGCATTTGCCCAAAATCTTACATTTCAGGGGGGAAGACAACAAAGGGATGAATGAGAAAATGGAAACCCAGAGAGAAATCAGGCCAGATTGACCCAGTGTGACATCAGATGCTTAACTGGGATCATCTTTCCTTCTAAGCAATGCAGAGATGCCGGTTCCTCCTGAGGGCCTGGGCACCCTTCTGCTGACCACACAGACACAGCTTCGGTCTCCAGCTTAGGTTTCTTTGCCAACTACCAGACAACAGGGCCAAATAAGTTCCCCATGTGCATAACAGAAGGTCCTGGCATGCTGACAAGAGCCTCAATCCAGTGGATTGAAAACTGTCTGAGCTACAAAACCCCAAGGGTTATAATCCACCTTGTTGAGCCCACCTGGAGACCAGGTACTGGTGTTATATCCCAGGGGGTTCATCCTGGGGCCAATACTGTTTAATCTATTAATTAGTGATTGTAGGTTGAGACAGAGGCCACCTTCAGCAGGTTCACAGGCAATACAGAACTGGGAGGAGCCACTGATACACCAGATGGATGGTGGTGCTGCCATTCAGAGGGTCCTACCACAGGCTGGAGAAACGGGCACAGAGGAATCTCAGGAACTTCAGCCAAGGCAAATGCAAAATCATGCAGCTGGAGAGGAACAGCTCCAGGTACTGGGATGGGCTAGGGACTCAGCAGCTGGAAAGCAGCTTTGCAGGAGATGCCCTGGAGGTCCTGGAGGACACCCAACCCAAGGGGTTCCAGCAATGTGCCCTTGCAGCACCACGGGGTGCATTAGGAGAAGTATCACCAGCAGGTCAAAGGAGGTGACCCTTCTCCTCTACTCTGTGTTGTGGGAGGTTTACACTGGATATTAGGAAAAAATTCCCCACTGAAAGGGTCGTCAAGCATTGGAACAGGCTACCCAGAGAAGTGGTGGAATCACCATCCCTGGAAGTGTTAAAAAAACGTGTGGATGTGGCACTGAGGGACGTGGTTTAGCGATGGGCCTGGCAGTGCTGGGTTAATGGTTGGACTCAGTGATCTCAGAGGTCTTTTCCAACCTTAAGGATTTCATGATTAATTGGTGAGACACATCTGGATTGCTGTGTCCAGCTCTCCTCAGTGTCTCCAGCTCCACGAGCTCTCCAATGGCCATTGCTCTGGATGGTTTTCAGTCACTTATACCCACACACAATTAGATTTTCACCAACACTTTTGTCTGCTGTGCTAAGACATGTCAAGAAACCTGACACAAAAAACATCTCCCTTATTCAAAAAGGCCATTCTTCCTCTGATAAAAGGCCATGCAGTGTTGTGCATAAAAGGTATTGACAGAAAAAAAAACTTCCCAGCCAAAGAAAATTGCTACAGCTGTGATGAAGCTGATGTTTCAAAACATTAAAAACTGTGATTCCCATAATTTGTAAGTACCAAGGAACATTTTTTTTTTTTCATGTTTACAACAAAAATGACAGCAGTTTTGCCTCACAAAAGAAATAATTGATAGGATGAAATGGTTGTGCTCCAGGTGGTTGCTTTCAGTGGAGTGCCTGCAAATGAGATGAGATCCAGGAGAATGGCAATGAAAGGGGTTGTTTACTATCAAAAACTTCAACATTAATAACAGAATAGCAGGAAAAAAAAAAAAAATTTGTGTGAGAGGCTTTCCACACTCTACAAGAGCATTCCCACTCCTGAGGTGTGGGTTAACAGCCTGCCATTTTCATGTTCCTAGGCTGGGATGCACAGTGGGTTTCTCCAGGGGGGAACAGCAAAAGGAGAGCTCCAGCCTCCCACAGAACTCTGCCAGGACACTGTCAGAGACACCTCCGAGGGCTCAGCTCAGTCTTGGCACCATGTCCAGCGTATCACAGCCCTCCCAAGCATTCCCTCATGGTAGGCACTTCCCAAAGAGCACAACCCAGAGAGAGAACTGCTCCAGCCAGGCCCCTTGGCCACGAGTGACAAGCGCAATATGAAGACCACGACAGGGTAACCCACCTGGCTGACCTGGGAAAGCCAGTAGATGGAATCCTTTTAGACCTCAGCAAAGCTTTTGAGACTGTCTCTCACAGGATGCACACAGCTGGAAAGCTGTGTTATGTGATGGGTGAGCAGCTGGCTCGGGGGTCGGGCACAAAGGGGGACAGTGAATGGGGTGACATCAGACATCAGCCTGCCACTACTGGGGTTCCACAGGCCCTGTGCTCTTCAACTTCCTTCATTAATGACTTGGTTGCAGGACTTGAGGGAACACTAAGTGAGTTTGTGTACAACACCAAACTCGGAGGAGCTGTTGACTCTCTCGAGCACTGGGCGATCACCAACCGTAGGAAGCTCAACAAGGGGAAGTGCCGGATTCTGCACCTGGGATGAGGTAAACCCAGATGTATGGACAGGCTGGGAATGAGAGGCTGGAAAGCAGTGTCGGGAAAGGGCCCTGGGGGTGCTGGTGGGTGCCAATTATCCTTGAGTCAGCAGTGCCCTGGCAGCCAGGAGGGACATCCCTGTCCTGGGGGCATCAGGGATGGGATTGTCCCGCTCTGCTCTGCCCTGGGGGGCCTCACATGCAATACTGGGGCAGGTTTTGGGCACTGCAATATAAGGAAGATATGAAGCCATTGCAGAGCATCCAAAGGAGGCAAAGAAAATGGTGAAGGGCCTTGAGGGAAAGCGGTGTGAGGACACTGAGGGCACCTGGTGTGTTCAGATGGAGGAGACTGAGGGGAGACCTCACTGAGGTCTTCAGCATCCTCATGAGGAGAAGAGGAGGGGCAGGCACTGATCTTTTCACTCTTGTGACCAGTGACAGGACTCAAGGAAACAGTACAAAGCCAGGGGAGGTTTAGGCTGGATATCAGGAAAGATTTTTTCACCCAGAGGGTGGTTGGGCACTAGAACAGGCTCCCGAGAGCAGTGGTCACAGCAACAAGCCTGATAGAGCTCTAGAAGAGTTTGGACAAAGATCTCAATCAAGCACATGGTGGGACTGCTGGGGTGACCTGTGCAGAGCCAGGAGTTGGACTCAATGATCCTGATGGGGCCCTTCCAACTCAGCATATTCTGTGATTCTGGGACTGTTTATTTTGAGCACAGGGCACATGGAGGCCAGATGAGAATACCAATTCTTCTCACCCACTTCCCCTGCATTCACACACCAGTTAGTGTGAAAAACTATTTCATACTGCCATTTGGGTGAAAAGCTATTTTCTGAAGCCTCCCGTGGCCTTCCAAGCTTCCCAGAGACTGAATAGCTCAGAAAACTGCTGGATTTGGGGAAATGGAGGCACACATCACCCAAGTGATGCCTGGCTGAGGGCAGAGCAGAGTGGAAGGGGTCACACAATCCCTGTGCTGGGGTGGAATGGCAAGTGGAGAGACAAAGGCCAACAGACTGTGCTTGGACTGCCTGTGATCCTTGCAGATCCTCAGCAGGGCTGAGGAGCATCTTTCTGTCTCCTGCCCGAGCTCCAGGGAATGAAATGGTGCAGTGTCCATTCTGCTCTGCTCCAGCAAGCTGCAGGTTAGCAGAGACTTCATTTAACAGCTTTTTCCTTCTGCACCTGCCTTTTCCTCTTTGTTCTCACTGAAAAGTCATCATCAGAGGGGCAAGGGAGGGTAATCCACAGTACCACATTCTCATGGAGCCCTGAGAACTGTTCCACCAAAGAAACCAAATCTTACAATTTCTAGTCCACTGTGCCATGTCACAGTTTGAGAGGGTGATGAAGAAAGGTCTCAAGGAGAGAGACTCTGTATTTCAGAGTCAGTGCATCTGAGGCTGGTTCATTCTTGCTAGTTCATTCTTGCTTTTACTTTTTCTTTTCAGTTGACTCACTTCCACCTCCTCCAGCTCCCCTTGTGATCTCCGTGCTCAGCTGCAATTCCACAGGGGAGGCAGCTCCCAGTCTGGGCAGTTTTCACACCAAATAACAACACATCAAGAATGAGAGCACAGTTCCTGAGGCAGAGGCTCTTTTCTGTGTCAGGAGCTCTTGGAGCTTCTCACCAGGGCAGAGATTGGAAATTCTCCATCGTCCCAGTCTCAATTAGGATGAAAAAGTAGCAGAGAGAGGAAGGCAAATTCTGATAACTGAGTCAGGAGAGCAGAGAAATTAGCTGCTCTGAGTGATTCATCATCTCAGACCACTGATGTAATCCTTTCCAAATTCAATTACAGCTAATTAAAAATAATTCTGTCCTCTGAGTTGACCACTTGTGATTCCAAGTTGGTGTTAAATCCTGCTGAGACAACAACCATAAAAATGAACACTAAAGGAAGCTGCAAGGTCTGCTACTGATGTAATCAGGGTTACACCACCGTACACTTAGCTGGTGGCCTTCTGGCACAGGGGTTGCTTTTGAGTGAAGCAAGATGGAATTAGAGTCCTGAATACCCCAATATCCCTCCTTTTGCTCTCCCTGTCCCCCCACTGAGGTCAGATTTCCTGGGAGAAGCAGCACTGGAGAAACTGCTGTTGCACTTCGCACACAAGTGCACATGGAATTGCATTATCTCATTTGGAAAGGAGTGGTGCTCTGGCTCCTGGCCACAGTGTTGGGTTTTTTTTGTCCAGCTCCAGCAGACATATGAATATTTTATTATTAGCACACACTTAGTCTGAGGTCAAGTTCTGGTGACCAGCTCCAGCATTTGGTCTGGATAAAAATGCCCTGTCCAGTCAGTGATTTTCCTCTGGCACTTGGGATCCAGCTAAAGCTGCTAATAATAGTAGTAATAATAATAATAATAAACTACAAGTACAATAAACCCAACAACAATAGTAATAAAAACAATAAATCAGAGGTAGCAACTTGGGAAGTTACTGCAAAGGGGTTGAGAAGCCAAGCATCCCACTTCCTTGCATCCAGTAGGATTAGATCTCATCCAACTCTAAGAGTTAGATGCTTGCATTTTTCTATCACTCACTGCAAAAACATGGACTCAGGAAGCAGCTACAAGTCATAAAGCACCTTCCTCTGCTTCCTGCCCTATGGCAATAGATGCTTAACTCCTGGGACTCTCTGTTAGCAGTTCTTTTATCGTGTTATCTGGATAATAAACCAAATACTTACATGGCTTTTACTGACAAGATCAACTACAGGACTTGCAGTAGCAAAACAAAGTTGCTGTTTGCTTTCAAGCTGCCAAGGTCAACACAAACCAGAGCAGCAGTCACAGGAAATATATCACACACAGGAAGGACACAGTTCAGGAGGGAAAACAATGTTCTGGTAATTCACCCTCAGCTAAAGCAAGACTCACCAATGACTGACCCTATTACAATACTGGAAAATGGATCTTTCATCATGTTGGCTTCCAAGAGAGGCTGGTGAACATTTTCTGAGTGTATCAGGGCACTCAAATGCTTCTCAAAAACATGATTTTCCCAGGAGGAATCACTGCTCCCTGATCCATCACCTCTCGAAGGTATTAGAATATGATACTTTGAAGGAAAACAGAACACCTGACTGAATCTCCAATCCAAGGAACTAACACTTCACTCGGCAAATTTCCTCTGGCTCTTGCAGAGAACAATTGAGCCATGTTGCACATGATGTAATTATCTACATTTTTACTGCCTTTTGTGTCTTAATTACTATTACAGTATGCTTGGCAAGCCGTCACCAACAGCTTACAACCACAGCCTTTGACTACATTATTTCATTCATTACATCTTAAAAGCAGCCAAAAAAAAAAAAAGCTGCAGCACAGGCCTTGGTTTCTGTCCAGCCACAGCCCTCCAAGCTCCCCCAGCTGACCGTATGGGCAGGACTATTTACTCTTTTCAAATGAATTGCCCTCAATTAGGCTGCTCAGCATCTTTTTGGCACATTTTTACAGCAGCTGAAAACGGCAAGTATCAGCCCCTGGGTAGATGCTACTCTCTCTATTTTTATGGGATGGGGTTTTTTTTGTGTTTTAAGGGTGGGAAATCCAAGTTCTTGCACACTCTCAGTGTGCTGTGTTGACTTCATCCTAAAGGACAACCAGAAGTAGTTTGTATGTAAAAGGTTATAAGAAAAAAATCTTATTCATTATGATTTTTATTTCTTTTGCTCATGTTGTCCTGCTCCAAGGAAGGCTCAGCTCTGAGCAAAGCTCTTCTGCTGTCAGAGCATCCGTAGTGTTCCCTCATGCAGGATCTCTGGAAGCTGGAAATGGAGCTGGTCTTCTGCACCAGCACTGGGGAAGGCAATTTTCACAGATTTTCCCAGAACTTGCAGGAATCTTAAAGGTTTCAGATGTCTTTCCTGCACCATGTTCCAAATCACGTAATCCTATTAAGGATATTAAGGATAAATAGATTGGAAAAGGAAAGAAAATGAAGAGGGACTTTTTACAAGGACATTTAGTGATAGAATAAAGGGGAATGGCATCAAACTGACAGAGGGCAGGTTTAGATTGGATATAAGGAAGAAATTCTCCACTGTGAGGGTGGGGAGGCCCTGGCACAGGTTGCCCAGAGAAGCTGTGGCTGCCCCATCCCTGGAAGTGTCCAAAGTCAGGTTGGACAGGGCTTGGAGCAACCTGGGCTAGTGGAAGGTGTCCCTGCCCATGGCAGGGGGTGGGACTGGATGATCTTGAAGGTTCCTTCCAACCCAAAACATTCTGTAATTAACAAAACATTACCTTTTTCCAAATTACATTAAAAATATTGTTGTATAAATTATCGAATATTAATTTGGAAGGCACCTACAATGACCATCTAATGCAAATGCATGACCAACTCAGGGCTGACCAACAGTCATGGTAAGGGCATTGTCCAGATGCCTCTTAAGCACTGACAGTCTTGGAGCATCAACCACCTCTCTAGGAAGCCTTTTCCAGCATTTGACTCCCATCTAAGCCTCCCCTGGCACAACTCTGAATGATAAATTGCTGCTTTTGCACTAAAATATTCATAATTCTCTCAAACACTTGACAGTCTCTGGCACATATGGCCAGATTAGCTTTTCTCCTGGAATCATACCCATTCATCCATCTTCACATTACTGTCAATTTATTGTGGTGATGAAAAAAAAAAAAGTGATGGAAAGAAATTCAGCCAATGCCAGTGCAGTACAAAAAGCATCAAAAAAATGAGCTTGAGCCAGAAATGTCCTGTGTCTGGAGTACCACGAAACAGAAGATGGTACCTGGCTGCGTCTGCCCTACAAAGTAGATATAATCACTTCACCAAGAGCCCCAGCAGTGCTGAGGTTAGAGGAGACAGGACCAGGATTTTGTAACATATTACGGTTCTGTGGCTAAACCTTTCACCAGGTTAGCAACATCCAGAATATCAAAATGACATATTTTTGTGTTTCAGGGAGCAACTTCAGCTGACACCTGAAATACAACCCAGGAAACAGAAATTAAAAAAGAGCCCACACTTTCTGTCAGTTTTTTACATCTCTCCACCATCTTGGTGACTCAATAGTTTCACCTTTCCCTCTTTCTGGGTCATTCAACCAGGGAAGAGAAGGAAAGGGCAGGTTAAAGCCTTTCAGTGATCACTGGGCCAATGCAGCCAGGGACAGATGGGACTGGGGAGTCCCCAACCTGTACTGGCCCGTGACTGTGACATAGATATCACACACAGGGATGATCCAACTGCCTTCAGGCCACAGGCAGCCCAGTTAACCCACCTGAGGGTAGTGCAGAAGGTGGGAAGCCAGATGAATAATTCATTAGAAGTTACAACCTTTCAAGAGCGGTGAGAAAGCAAAAACCATGGTGGATGAACGGACAGGCATCTCCAAACAGCCCAGCCAGGTCCAGTAAGGCTGGAGGCAGAACAGGTAGGATATTTGCTGCCATGGATATGTCAGTAATTTATATTTTATTCATTTCCATTGCTCCAAGCAGGAATGTTCTTTCAGTGGAGTTGTCAGCAGCCCAACAGGACGGTGAAGAAACACTCAGGACACTCTGTTGAGGAAGTTGCTGGACTTGGGCTTCTATAAATGCTCTTTTGTATTAATCAACTTGTTGAAAAGTCTTTCTTTTCTGTTTGATGGAGCTTTACCACAAGCACAGTGAAATGCAGCTGATATTGCCCCTTAGATTATGACACTCCTTGATGAGCCTTTCAAATTTGGATGGAGGGGAGGGGGTCACGTCATTTTACATTGCACCCCAAAAACCAGCTGCTTCTTTCACTCTACACCTCTTCAAAGCTTCATGGAAACCTTACTCTATTCCTCCCAGAAGACATTCTCACAGCAGAAAATCAAGTCACATAATTATTCCATTCTTTGTTCCAAAGTGTGTTTAAGTATGGTATAAATCCACTTTCCAGTAAACACACAGGCCACCATCACTGCTCTGTGACTGGGCTGTAAATTACAAATGTTTAGACTCAGATTGATTTCTGAGATTCACTGTCAGAACAGAGAGTTGCTCATAAACAGGGAAATTTAACAAATGCTCCTTAATAAATAGTTGGGAGAAAAAAATCTGCAGTTGCTGGTCTGTTCATACAACCACAAGTGATTGATTATGGACTTATGATAATGGTAGTTGGTTTTAAGAGCTTCCACGGGGATGTAAATCAGCTTTAATTAAAAGATAATATGAAAAATCACTTGTTGAAATATGAGTTTGTGAATAAAAGACTGATAAATTACACGGCTGATTTAATTGGAAAGGAAGCGCTCTACCACGCTTAATCCAGCTCTCTCTATTTTCACCCAAATGTATGCACCGAAAGCATCTCAAAGATAACTCTGGTAAAACGTTTTTAAGCAAAGAGAAGCCTCAGTCTGTGATTGAGTAGCGGCATTCAGGCAATATGGGGTGATTTACAGCACGTGGAGTAGTGCTGAGGAAGCACATCTAAAATACACCAGAGTGTTTTTGGAGGATCCTCATTTTAGCAGCAGCAGCACAGAATTTCTACAAGGCAACCCTTCTGTTTAAACATTTGGACTTTAAGAAGTCTGGACACACCAAAAGGTGTTTTGGGTGGGTTTTGATTGGGTTTTTTTTACCCTTAATGCTACTTTTATGCTAAATGCAGGTACACCAGGGAGCAGCCCCAGGCTCTGAGAAGCTCCCACAGAAAGGACAGCTGGGCAGAGGTTCCTAAGATGTAAATTGGAGGACACATGATTCAGAAGCCAGCCTATACTGACAGAAATCCTGGAATGGACCAAATCCAAGCTTCAATCACAGAGCAGCTGATTTTTGCCTCCTCTGAAGGGCTTGGGAATTAACTAATATGGTCGATCACAGACCATAGAGAACAGGGAGCCAAGTTGATTGACAGGGTAGACTTGCCCTACATTAGTATGTTGGGCTCCAGAGTGATCTGTTGCCCAAAAAAATAAAGTAGTCCATCAGGGACTGAGTGGCCTGTTGTCACTGGAAGGATCCTTAGTTTCTGAAATAAGTAGAATACCTACTTTCTGCAAGTCAGTCCCCATGGGATGACTGGGCATCTAGGACCTGTCACTTTGTCATCCATATATTTCACATTGAATGCAATTTTTTCAGCTTGTTCTGTTCTGAGACACATCCCCCAAAAATATTCATGAGAAAGTATGCAGTCAAATAACGTGGGTAAATAAATCTTTACACGCTTGGGAAGGACTCTTTCTGTGCTGGATTTCTATTGCCATGGCAATTTGCAGTGGGATGGCTGGTACTGAAAAAACACTGGTTGAGTAGAGGAACCACAACAGAAAATAGTAATAAAAGATCTGCAATGTCAGTGTCTTAAAGTCTGGACATATCAGCACCTTGTATCAGAGTGATCCTCTTTTACAGGAGGCTGACGCTTTGAATTCACAGGAAAATAGTAAAAAATATGCTATAAACAGGTATTACATGCCTCTGTATCTCTGGTTTGTCACTCTAAGTGCTGCTGATCACCACTTCAACAGAAGGACAATCTCTTCCATGAGTAAGACAGGAGAGCAGCTCCCGTTACTCCAGTTTAACAAGGGAGAGTGCCGGATTCTGCACCTGGGATGGGACAACCCTGGTTGTGTGCAGGAATGAGAGGCTGGACAGAAGCGCAGAAAGGGCCCTGGGGGTCCTGGTGGGTGGCCACTTGGCCCTGAGTCAGCAGTGCCCTGGCAGCCAGGAGGGCCAACCCTGTCCTGGGGGCATCAGGGAGGGGATTGTCCCGCTCTGCTCTGACCGGGGGGGGCCTCACCTGCAATATTGGGGCAGTTTTGGGTACTGCAATATAAGGAAGATATAATGAAGCCATCAGAGAGTGCCCAAAGGAAGGCAATGAAAATGGGGAAGGGCCATGATTTGAAGCTGTGTGAGGACACTGAGGACACTTGGTGTGTTCAGCTGGAGAAGAGGAGATCGAGGGGAGACCTCACTGGAGTTACAACTACCTTGTGAGGTGAAGAGGAGGGGCAGACCCTGAGCTCTTCACTCTCACGACCAGCAACAGGACTCAAGGAAATGGCATGAAGCTGAGTTGGGGCAGGTTCAGGTTGGATATCAGGAAAAGAGGGCCAGAAGGTGGCCCAGAAGGTGTTTGGGTGCTGGAACAGACTCCCCAGGGAGGTGGTTACAGCACCAAACCTGACTGAGTCCAAGAAGCCTCTGGACAATGTCCTCAGGCACATGGTGTGATTCTGGGGGTGTTCTGTGCATGGCCAGGAGTTGGACTCGATGCTCTCGATGGGTCACTTCCAACTCGGTGTATTCTGTGATTCTCACTTCCCTGACATGTTTAGGTTCTTCCTTTTTGTTGCCCAGAGAAGCTGTGGCTGCCCCATCCCAGGCTGGACAGGGCTTGGAGCAACCTGGGATAGTGGAAGGTGTCCCTGCCCACGGCAAGGGGTTGGAACTGGATGATTTTTAAGGTCCCTTTCAACCCAAACCATTCTGTGATTCCCTTAACTTTCAGTGGAATATCCTGTTTGTTTGGTTGTTTAATTGTTTGGTCTGAGCAAAGTTTGCTAAATTAACTAAAATATGACCAAAGAAAGAACAATTCCATTGATTTTGTACTCCTCTGAAGGTGGACAGTACGCTCCAGCTGCTCAGCTGGCACAGTGTATCTGGCTATTTGGTCTCAACTATTCTTCTAGGATTCCATTACCAGGAAACTGGGAGACTGGCACCTCCAGGGGGTAACTTATCCCACCTATTTGAAACAAAGGGCACAAATCACTCACTAAATGCCACCTTCCTCACACACTGGCAAGGCAACCCAGCTCAGCCACCCAGCAGTTCAGTGCCTTGTTCAAAGTCAGATGATCCCTGTTGCAGGGAGAAATCCACCCAGCTCCCTAAGTTACCTGATGTATTTTGTGGTGTTCAATCCATTGGATTCCCTTTGCAGAGAAAATGCAGCACTTGCAGAGTTAATGCATGGTCTTACCTTCAGGGTAGAAGTTCTCAGTATAAAAGTCTCTTATTTTGGAGGCAGGTTGGTTTTGGTAAAGATTTATCGGACGTGCAGAAAAGCCTGTTATTCCTTCTGCCTGAAAAGGGAGAGCACCTCCATGAAAAAGGGACTCTGAAGTGATTAAACACAATAAAATTATAACTCTGACTCAAAGCTAAAACCACCTGCCTCCAGGGTCCATTCTGATGTGCTGAAGCAGTACTAAAGACAGTTAGAAATTTAGCTGGGGGCTAATCTGGCTTGGTGTCCTCACAAGGGGATGAAATGCCACACTTAGAGAGTAACTGGGACTTCTCACTTGCACATCAGGTGTCCCAAGAAGGGGCAGATAAGCCCAAAACCTACTATTTGATTTACAACAGCCATGATGACATCTTATGGTTGTGAGGAGAGTCAAAAAAAAAAACAAACAAACGCTCGAGCACAGTCTGACAGTGGCAAGAGAAAAACTTCCTATCATTTTTTATTTTACTACTTTTTTCAAATACAGGCACTTCTTCTAGTGTACCCAAGGGCTTTAATCATCCAAAAGTGCCTTCAGTCAAAAAGAGAGAGGATGGAGTGCCTTGCACCAGCTAGAATGGATCGAATTCATCTCGGGGTCGATAGTGCTGGAATGAGCAGTTGTTCTGAATGACTAGAAGTGGAGAGAAAAATAGAAAAACTAAGAAGTCTGTTGGAAATTGAACTCAGCTTGCTGACTAGCATGAGGTGTTCATCAAGGCCTTTAAATCAAACACTATTCTGGATCTCCTTACTTGTTGTCCTCCACCTCCTTTGCTTCTCTGTACACTGAAGGGTCTCATGTTCTGTGCATCTCCAGTTCTCTGTGATTATTTCCAGGAGGTGGGTTGGCCAGGTACTAAACTGGTTCTTCCCCAGTGACCTGCTGGACTTTAGGTAGTGTATTTCTCAGGTGTTATTCAAGCACTTTCAGCAAGACTTTCCTTTTAAAGACGTGATTCAGATCAAGTAATCTTTGTTTTCAATAGTGCTGCATCATAAAATTAGGCAATTACTCTTGTAAATCTGTCAGGGCTCTATGTAATTATCTAATTTAGTTAAAATTAAAAAAGGCAGGAAAATTCCACTCTCTCGAGTGCATTGCTTAGAGGAATTAACCTGGGGGATATGGGTGTGCTGTTGAAATCTGTTCTGTTGGGTCAGCAGCCAGAAATGTCTATGAATATATGGGCAACTTGAGTGTTCCTTTGGCTGCATTCATCCTCCTTTTCTGCTCCAATTGCATCAAATTAGAAAGGTTATTACAAGGAATCAAATTTCTGCCCTCAGCTATCCAGTGGAAGGTTATAGGGAAGACAAAACCAGACAATCCTCAGAGGTGAATGCCGAAAGGACAAGAGGCAATGGACACAAACTGCACCAAGGGGACTTTGGGAGGATTTAAGGAACAGCTTTTTTTGAACATGGGACTGGTGCAGCACTGGGACAGGTGCCTGTGGAATCTCTGTACTTGGGGATTTCAGCACTCAGCTGATAAAAACCTCAAGCCTCGTGATCTGACTCGGAAGTGAACCCTGCTCGGAACCAGGGTTGGACTGGCGACCTCCAGAGATCCCTTCCAACCTAAATGGGTCTATAATTCTACCAAGCAGAGACACAATTCTTTAACTCTTGTAAAATAGAGGCAGGGTTGACTCAAGCAAGACCCTTTGTCCTATCAAGCTGAAGCTTGACTGTGAACAGGGTCTTCAGTGCCAGAACCATGGAAGTTGCTTCAGTGTGAAGTAACTGAGATGAAGCTCATGTTGGATCAGAATTTATTAAAAACCTGCATACAGGAGTTCTTCAGCGACCTTTTCATGGAACCATGGAATAGTTTGGGTTTGAAGGGACCTACAAGATTATCCAGTTTCACCCCTCTGCCATGGGCAGGGACACTTTCCACTACCTCAGGTTGCTCCAAACTTCATCCAACCTGGCCTCAGACACTTCCAGGGATCGGGCAGCCACAGCTTCTCTGGAAACCTCTTCCAGTGCCTCACCACCCTCAGAGGGAAGAATTTCTTCCTAATATCCAAAAACCTACACTCCTTCAGCTTAAGGCCATGTCCCCTTGTCCTATCACTACACACCCTTGTGAAGTTTTAGGCTAAAAGTATTATTCTCTAAAATCGCTAAAAAATAAGGAAGATGAACTGAAAAAGCTTTAAAGCAAATTGCACATGCAAACACACTTTTCCTTATCTCCCCCCCTCCCAGTGTTCTGTCACTCTGAGACAACAACTCCCGGGCTCAGATCTTGCTGCAAACACAGCATCTGACATCACTGAGAGTTTGTCTGTGACAGCAAAACCTGCTGTTGAGGGAAAGCTGCTTTCTCCCCCCCCCAGGCCCATCATGGAAGCACCATGCCCAGCTCCACACAAGCATCCACACATATTCCAAGACGTCCCTATTTTTCACAAAGCAGATGCACTGTTTCCCAGCCAGTTCTACTTGAGAGAGTCCCTACATCTTCCTCCATCTGCTCCCCAGGCCTGCACAGGCAACAAACTGTGCAACCTTGTGATGATGATCTTGGCTTTGTGCCTCCACAAAAAAAAAAATCAAAAAAAAATCCTATAATTAGCTTCTCTCCAAAAACATGAACATAAGACTGTAGATATTTTTGATAAAGTTTGAGTGATGATCCTAAAGACAGCACAGGAATATTTTAGAGACTCAAAATGTTTCAAAGCTTCCTTCTGGACATTTGTAATTTATAACAAGCTTCTAATATTGAAGGCATGACTTCAGTAAGAATGGAAACAGGATGAGAAACCCTTGCTAGGGCTGCTGGAAAGGCAGGATACAATTTCCATTGGAATCTTACTTTTTCCTTTCCCCCAGTGAAGAATTTCAATGTCTCTTCAGAAGGGCAAATTCCAATACCTTTGATGGTTGGACAGATCTCAAGGTCTTCATTCAAATTAGATGAACATGTAAAGTAGGAACAACCCCTGAGGCACAAAACATTTTAAATCCAAATTTTAAATACCTCTGAATTTTGAAAGGGGTTCAAGGTTCAGGGATTGTGTGTAACAGAAGGGAAGAACAAAACTGACATTGAAATCAAAATGCAAGTTTGATATCAAAGAAGATGAATGATCTTAACACCTGAATGTTTTAATGGTAGGTTAACTGTAAATCACAGACTGTCTGAAGTGGGAAGACTTGGCCTTACTTTTTCTCCAGAATCAGAATTAAAAATAATTTTTACTTCCCTCACATTCTCCTGAATTTAGCTGTACCCAATTTCAATCGAATGTTCCTGTTGTAATCAATTATTTCATCCCCACTCCACTTCCCAGGTCAACGCCACTCCTATGAATGTTTTCACTGAACAATCCTCTACCACAAACAAAACCTCCCCACGCATCTGGATCAACACTGGGGGAGGCAGAGGCTCTAACAATTAGACATTATCATTAAAGAACATAACACTAATGAGAACAGTTGTTCAAAAAAGGGACAGCATTGTTAGAGGGGAATAAACACCCTGAAAAACAGAGCAATCAAAAGAACTGACATTCACGTCAACAGCAACTGTGACCTTACAGCCTCTTATCCACACTGGAGTAAATAGATATTTGCTCATGCATAAACATAAGAAGGGAAACATGCCTCGAAAAATAAAGGATTAAACTTTGAGAACATCCACAAACAATGAGGGAAAATAAAGAGGCTACAGACACCTCTTTGGAAGCGAGTACAGTGCTGTGCTCTGACCTCCTGCACTTACGGCCCGCTCCTGGGAATCCTCTGCCATTGAAAGCTACAGATCCACGAGTATTTCTCCCTCAGCCTGATCTAAAACACGGGGAAAGTTGTTGGTAAAATGGTAAAATACAAAGTAATCATCTCTTCTTGAGGCTCACCTGGGCACCAAAACCTGTGTGACCCAGCCTGATGCACGAGAGATGGAGATGAGCTGTGAATTCTTCTCAAACCCAAACCCTTTATGGGCCTCACTGAACTCACTCTTCACTCAGTTTAGGTGCATCTTCGGTTTTAAACTCTTTTAGGGATGGATGGACGTCCTCACCACCAGAACCGTTTCTCATATAAGAATCTGATCAAAAGAAGGTCTGCTGGGTGCCATTAAAAGTATACTTAAGAACAGAAGCAAAGTTTAGTCGGACCTTTCCACTGCAGGTTGTCTTTCCCCTCCGTGTAAAATATCCAGTATCACAGAAATATGGAACTGTAGAATGGTTAGGGTTGGAAAGGACTTTAAAGATCATCTAGTTCCAATTCCCCTGCAGGGAGGCCTTTCATTAGACCAGACCTGGATAAATCTAGTCTACAAAACAACAGGATTTCATCCTCTTGGTGCTCCAAATCATGGAATTACCTGCAAAGGTTGGACTCCAAGCCCTGCAGTAGGGTCTGGATCAGTTAATCCAATTCCGAGTCAAATGTATTTTAAAAGACCATGTGGGAACTTGCCATTACCCAGGGCTGGGGTGCAAATACAGAGCACAGTTGCCTTGTTTTTGATGGTAGCAATGCTGGGGACTGAAAAAATGGCCAGGAAAGCAACCATGGAAACCATAGGGTTGTTCTTAACATACACAAGGCCTGAAAACCAACTTCAGCCTTATTTCTCAATCCAAATATTAACCATTTTTAATTGCTGTGTACCTTGAGCAACTCTTAATAAAATTAAATTGCTCACACAGCCTGGGCACAAAACCCAAACAAGTTTGTGAACTGTGGGCTGGAACTGATTCCAGCTTCTGTGTAACGAATACAACTGGGTTTGGATTCCTGCAGGAGCCTGGGACAGACATCCTTTGGCTTGCAAATACCCAGGCATTCCTTTTTTTAGCAGAAATGCTCATAAGAAATGAGTTTGGAGATCTCAGGGGTGCATATTTGAGGCTCCAGAGACTCTCTGTACACACACAAGTATGTTGCTCGTGCCAGAGCTGCTCATCCAGTCAAGGAACGGAAATGCTGCTCCTGCTTGCGGTTCATTTACCCAAACGCTCCCGAAAACCACAGCGGAAATTTGGAATAGTTGGGACCACTACGACAGGGAAGATATTCCAAAAATGCACCATAAAAAATTCTAACATTACACTCAAAAGCCTGTGCTGCTCCCAGAAGGGGAAAAAGGGGGAAAAAAGCCGTGTTAAATGGGTTCCCAACACCTGGAACAGCTACTGGGAAGAAAAACAAAATAAAAAATTGTGAATAAGCAGCAGATGAAGATCTGGAAAAAACAGCATTTTGTTAATTCATTATTGAGAGGAGCATTGAAGTCTTGTATTAAATTACATTGCAACTTTAATTAGCCAAAGAATTTGCTATATTGTGGAGTAAAAGGCAATATTTCATTGAAAGTTTCCCTTTTATTTATGGTGAGGGGAACATGAGGAGGCTCAGCTCTCTAAATAAGCCTCTGGAAAAAAGAAACCATGAATCATGAGCTCTCTCTAGTGTTTCAATGCCACACTGCAGTGAAGAACTAAAAAATCCTTCTTGTTTTACTTAGCATATTCATAAATCATTTCAGTTGTCCACCTTTTCTATACTGAAGCCAATAATTACTTGCCTACAATCTGATTTCTTTTGTTAGTGTTTAACAAATACTTACTCATCTGGCCCTCCCATTTACAACAAACTGGACACACTGCAATGTTTTGATCTGTATTTTGATGTAAATTAATATCAGAGAAGTAAATTACTGTTTCTTTTGCAGACTCCAAGCATGGCAGCATTTATCATGGAAAATCCATAGCAAATTGTTAGTGAGGATTTTACTCTTTACTTTCAGCTTAAGACACAAGACAGAGGAAAGGAGAGGGGAAAAAAAGCAACAGCTAAAAATCTGAAGCATTTCACGTGGGATTTATAAGAAAATCTCAATTCATTCATGACCTGGTTTTCAGAAACGAGTCCATTTACATAAATACAGTCTGCATGAAGATGCCTTTCTAATTTTTCTTCCTCTTTCTGCCTTTTTTAATTTTCATTCCCAACAAAATAATACATTTCAGGCATTCAAGCTGATGCCAGAGTATGGAATGACAGGACAAGGTCACTTCAGAGGGCAGGGTTAGATTTGGCTTGAGATGATGGTGATCAGTTCACGCCTGAATTCAAAACCCACAGGAGGAGGAAAAGCTTGAGATGGACTGAGAAATTTGAGGGCAAAAGTTGAGCAAGTAGAGCATTTTGATTCATTATTAACAGCTTTAAAGGTGTCTGAAAGGATGCTAAGGTGTGATCTTGCTCCATCTTCTTAAGATCTTTCTACGGTCCTCTCACAAAGGAAAAAAAGGAAAAAGGATATTAATCTTAAATCAAAATTTCTTCTTTATATCTCAATCAGAACAACTGGATTCTGCAAGAAGTGGTGCTTGAGGGTAAGGTTTTAAGAGGAGATACAAGAGCAAGGCTAGTCTGGAACAGGAGCCCTACAAAATCCATCAAAGCCAGAGAAAGGGTGATAGGGTCAAGGTAACAATTTATTTTTACTGGCAATGATATGCACAGAAAAATAAAACATCTCCTGTATTCTTCTGATTCATATTCTTGTATTAAACATATGTTGTATCTTAAGGGCAAAAAATCTTAAAGGAGAAAAAGGGTGTTTGAAAATCAACTTGACAGTCAGAGCGTGTGTTTTGTCCCTGTAATTTATTCTGCATTTTGTTTATTTCTCAGTCTATGAGCCAAAGGATGTTATTGTTCACTACTGGTTTGGAGTTAATTATTTTCCTGGCAACAGCGCCAATTCCTATTTAAATAGCAAAATATACTGTTGATTTTCCACACAGCCACACTGCAGGTACTGGAGACCACTCAGAAGCAGTGAAATCTTCTCTGAGAGGGAGAAACAATTATGAGACCATCAACCTTACAGGGCTTTTGTTAAGGTCTGTAAGAAGATGTCTGGGCCCAGGTTTATTAACTGAACAGACCATGAAAAAGAAACTGCTGAGCATAAATAACAGAGTGAAAAAGTGAAGCAAATGATACACAGTGCTGTGAAGGATGGGTGGATTTAACATATGAGGGAGTTATGTGAGGGATGGGCAAATTCCAGAGGTACCATTTAGGGACCAGGGTCTTTCAAGACCACCAGGAGCCAGGTGATGCCAGACCCAGGTAAGGCCATGCACACAAAGCTTGAATGACCTGAGTAACTTTCAGAAATACCAAATTTGGATGCAGATACACTAAACCCCTGGGGAAAAGGTAACTGAGGATGGGTTGTTCATTTAGGAGCATGTAGGAGTGGAGAAAGGAAGACATCAAAGTGTATGGGGAAAGGGGGGGTCTGACTGACCCTGTGCCTCACCACCACAGTCTCCACCCTATGTCAAATCCTAATCTTTCATATTTTGTGTGAGGTCTCCTCTGCTCTGTGTGTCTGAGGGTGATCTCAGTGTTGGCAGCTGAAGAGCAGACAACCAGCCACAGACATCTGCAGGTCCTGGTGCAGGCAACGGAGGCACCAGGGCTGTGGGTGCTTCAACAGGGAATGCCAACTCTAAACTTCAAGCTGGATCAGCTGGTGAGCAGAAGATCCACATCTGGTAAAGCCCAAGGTCTCAGCTGACAACTTGTTAAAGTCCTTGGACAAAGCCCAGGCATGGACATGAGATGAAAGAGCTTATTAGATGAATAAGAATGATGATATTAGATGAATATTTGAGAGATCAGCCATTGTGGTGTGCTCGTGAGGCATGGAAATGTCTTTTCACTAATGAATTTCAGTTCAGATCAGGAGTGTCATAATTTCAGGATCCTAAGGAAGACATCCAAGTTACCACAGATTCAAGCCAATGGAGCTTGTTTCCATGGTCTCAGGAAGCACAACTGCTCTAGAAAACCAAAAATGCATATCACAAACTGGAAAAAAATGTTTGCTTTAAGCACAGTCATCTAAAATAGGCTGCAGGGAAGAGAGGCTGGCTGATAGGAAATGCATCCATCCATGTTCTGTGTTCTCTTCTGCTTTAAATATAGTAGGACAACAAAGTTCTGTAAGAATGTCAGGAGATATCAGGACACTCATCTAGTAGGAAAGGATGGAAAAAAAGGGGGAGAACACAAGAAAAATAGGATATCAGCTGCCATGTAAAGGGTTGCACAAACAGTGAGCAACAAAGCCTGCTGTTATCAGGTGCTGTGTGAATGCCCCAAGTACAAACCTGCTGTTCAGTTGTATTGATTCCATATTTCCAACAGGATAATGACAAACATTTGTTCATAACTATTCTCCAAGTATTAAGGCGAGACAACAGTCTCTGCCTCTTGCTCCTTAACATTTGCATTAGCAAACGATCCCAGAGATTTTGATCAAATTAATTTGTAGCTGTTTAAAATGCAATATGCACAGGAATACGACAACCTGACATTAGGAAACTAATAACAACATTGCACAAAAAAAGACACGTATGTAATTACACACAGGAGTACAGCTAACAGTGAGATCTGCTCCAGGATTCCAGCAGTTCCTTAACAACAGGGCTCGGGAAGAACAAGGCATCCATCATATTCCTACATGAAATATTACAACAATATTATAAATTACACAGCTCTCTCCTCTCAAGACCTCAGAGGCAATTATAAAACTCAGTGGTAGACAAGTACATATTGTTGGTTTTCACTCGTGTGCTTCTAAGAAATTTAATTCCTACCTGTGTTTTGTACCTTTTCTGTAGCAGAAAGCTGAGGTTCCCATTAAACCAGGACCTGCTTTACCAGGGGAGAGACACAAAAAGATGGATGAAGTTCCAGACTGAAACAATGCCATAACTCACGGTTTATGAGTTACACAAAGGACTGTGATACTGTATTTCAAACTGGGTCTGGCAACTCTGTGATTACTTGCTTGTTGTTTGTAACTCTGAAATACTGGGCAGACCTTTAGGGAAACAGCCAAGGCTACCAGGTAGTACAGAAAGGAAGGGTTTTTGAAGCCCTGTCCTTTGTTCCCAATCCTCCTTAAATTAACTGGGAGTGAAGAACGTGGAGGAATAAAAACAAGCACCATGCCATGCCTTTTCTTTTTACAAAATGAAACAGCTTTTTAATCCAACATCAAAATAGTTCTTAAGAAAATATGAGCCAAACCACACTGGAGGAACCCAAACCATCTCCAACATGTCAGTTACCAAAACAAGTCTTCTGATTTGTTTTAATAACAGGGGCTATAACAACAGGGGTCATAATAATAAGGGCTTTGAACTAAAGTTGATGGGAGAGGGGAACTTCAATCCATCCCATTCCTACCAGTTTGATGCCAGGGCTAACAATAGGCGGTCAGCACGTGAGGATGGATTACAGGTCAGCAGGAGAGCATCTGAAGAGCAGGAACAAGGAATTCCATCCACTATAGCCAGTAAGTTGGCTTCATCAGAGGTCCTACTTAGTGGCTGCCCCATCCCTGGAAGTGTTCAAGGATAGGTTGGATTGCCTTGGAGCAACCTGGTCTAGTGGAAGGTGTCCCTGTCCATGACAGGGGGGTTGGAATTAGGTGATCTTTAAGGTCCCTTCCAACCCAAACCATTCTGTGTTTCTGTGATTCTGATTTAATAATACACTTATTGAACAATACACAGCAAGATAAACAGAATCCACTTGTGGATTCTGCTGGTTTCAGTCACCACACCAGCAGAAAGTTACCTTGATACTGAAGTGTTCAGAGGGTGGGTGGTATTTTTGTATGTATTTCCTTAAGAGTGCATTCTTCATGCATAATTTTGACAGGCTAATTTTTGCAGCAGTGATTTACAGAAGTAGTCCTGAGCAGAAAAACAGTCTAATAGCTTTTAAGCATCAGTTTAACATCTCCTCCTTGAAAAGCTTTACGAAATTTCTTACTGTTATTGTTTTTACTCTTGCAGTCATTTCTCCCTCTGATTTCTAACAGTTAAATGAAGATAGGTCTGATAAACACAGACAACAAGATGATGCTTGCAAGTCTCCTCTTGAAATGACAGATTCTCTGGGGGGAGATGGCAGAGAAGG
>JAYRBT010000082.1:2937191-2968432 GCA_036023395.1 Myiotriccus ornatus | reverse complement strand
AAGTTACCTTGATACTGAAGTGTTCAGAGGGTGGGTGGTATTTTAGTGTGTATTTCCTTAAGAGTGCATTCTTCATGTATAATTTTGACAGGCTAATTTTTGCAGCAGTGATTTACAGTAGTAGTCCTGAGCAGAAAAACAGTCTAATAGCTTTTAAGCATCAGTTTAACATCTTCTCCTTGAAAAGCTTTACGAAATTTCTTACTGTTATTGTTTTTACTCTTGCAGTCATTTCTCCCTTTGATTTCTAACAGTTAAATGAAGATAGGTCTGACAAACACAGACAACAAGATGATGCTTGCAAGTCTCCTCTTGAAATGACAGATTCTCTGGGGGGAGATGGCAGAGAAGGCTCCCAACAGACCTGCTACCTAATTTACACCCACAAACATTAAATGGCCAGGGTGTGCAAACAGGGACTCACTGGTTGGCACAGCAGGTGGCCCAGAGGAAAGTAAATCAGTGCCATGGTGATGTTCTACATGAATGGAAGAGGTTTTGACCTAGAATGGAGACACGAGGAAAGATGTGGCTGCATCGAGCACTGGGTCCAACTTCTCGAAACCAGGGCTGGGATTGCAGCAGCCTCAAGCAGGTAAATTGTGCTCCAGTCAAATAATGGGATCTGGAGAATTTGCAGTGTAACAGCATGAAGATGTTACAGGAAAAGGGAAGTGTGGAAGAGTCCCTGGGGTTAGGAATCCCAAAATCTAATTCCAGTTTAACACTGGAACAGGACACTGCTGATCCCCATCAGGGCAATGACACCGAGCACAGAAAGTGTAAATATTGCGCTGGTAGAAATAAGAGGAGTTAAATCACCTGCACACAAAACAGGTGGGTGACTCTCAGCAAGAGCTGCAAACCCAAAACTTCTAGAAGAACCTATATAGGAATCCACATGAAAGATGCTGTTTTGGATTTAGACTCAAGTAGTGCTTGAAACCAGTTCAAGTGGAATCACTGGAGGAGCTGCTCTTTAATGGTGTTCACAACTCAATTAGGTTGTTACAGAAAAGAGCAGCTGAGTGAAAAAAGCACTAGATAAAAAACGTGAAGAAATGGAACAATGTAAAAACAAGGCTATTAGACAAGAAAAAAGGTGAAAAGAACAGCCCCAAAGGTAGGAACTATCACATCTACAAACAACTGAAGGACTACACAGAATTCTGGGTTAGAAGGCCAGGTAAAACATGGACCAACAGGAAAAAAAAAGAAGAAAAAAATTCCAATTAATTCTTTCTTGGCTCAGTAGGGAGTTAAGAACTCTGTCAGAAGGAAAAGGTCAGCATTTAAAAAAGTGGAAAGCTTGCCCACATGCAGAGAACAGAAGAGCATCAAACATGGCAGGTCAAACCTAAACAAGAAATTAAGAGAATGGAAATTAATTTGAAGAGTACCTTACAACGGATACTCAACTTCATAGTAAGAAGTTCTTGAAAAACATTAAAAGCAGGAGTCAGCTAGGGAATCAACAGGATTGCTTGATGGAGACAGTGTAACAGGAGCACTTGGGGGTAGGCAAAAAACACTCAGTGAATTTCTAGACCTGGGCTCTTCCGACAAAAGACCTCGGGAAGATTCCCACACCTCTGACATCCTTTCTAGTGAATCAACTTCAATACACGAGAACTATTGGACCCTAGTGATAATGCTAACGAAACCATCAGAACTGGGCTGCATTCTCTCAAATTTGAATCTGCAGAGCTGCTGGCAGAGGCAGGTCACCCACCCTCCCCGAGGCCTGCAGTGCTGCCGACACAATTCCCAGCTCCAGAAGGGCTCCAGAAGGTATCTTAGAATTACGGGCTTGTGAGTGACCTCCTTGGCGGTGACAGAGTCCATAATTTCAGTAAAGAGTAAGAACACATTTCAAGCACATGCACAAATACACTCTGTTTGGAAAGAACTGGTGCACATTTTCAAGAGGAAATCCAGCCCCACCAGGCTGCTGGATTTGTGTGAGGGCGTCAGTCAGTGGTTGGGGAAAGGGAATCCCATGGACATGATTTATCTGTATTTTGAAAAAACTTCTCATTCTTAAGCCACGTTGCCTCAGGGTTGGGAAGGAGATGCCGCATCCAGGGCGTGAGCAGGGAGCGTCCATGCTCAGAAAGACAGCACTGCCACCTCCAGGTGATGATCAAAGTACAGGGCTGAGCTTCCTGCAGCAACCACCTGGGGACATTTCCAAAGCCACTCAAGTTTCCTTGAGCAACCCTCTTTCCTACTATGTATTTTCACACTTCTTTTCATTGTCTCAGTAGTAATTTCCTATGCTCCTGTTCACAGTCAGTACAAACTGCTTTACGTTTTTTAAATAAAATGTACGATCCCAGAACCGAAACGGAATTATTTCTAATGAACGCCTGCACTAATGAGCCAAGTTCAAGCTAAATGCACCATTTTGCTCAATCCTAAATGCAATAAATTGAAGTGGGTGTCACAGCCTTCAAGAGCTTAAGCACTGCTTTAAAAGAATCTGTCAATTATTTAATAGAAATTCTTTCCTAGTCTAGTGTTGCTGATCTATGTCTCATATCCAAGGTTAATTAAATGTTTAAAATGCAGCACTCCAAGTACTGTTGCATGAAATAATTTATCTTGGAAAAAAGAAATGTAAAGAACAAGGAAAGAATTATTCATGTGAGTAACAGAACATGAATCACAGAGGAGAGAAAATTATATCTATATAATGCAGACATGCAAAGATCAATCCTTTATATGAGGCAACACAAAGAAAGGAGATTTAAATTGTAGGGTAAAATTACAGCTAAAAAAAATTATTAAAAAAAAAAAAAAAAAGCAGAAAGGAAACTGGTTCACCACAGATTCCGGTCAAGTCAATCAAGAAGCTACCACACCATTCATAAAACCTCTTTAAATCCACTCAGGTACATCTGCACTGTCAATGCACACCCTTAGACTTACAGAATTGAGTTGGAAGGGACCAGCAAGGCAAAGGTTTGTCCGAGGCAATTCCAAGGAAGGCAAGGGTCATAGAATCAGAGAACAGTCTGAGTTGGAAGACACTTTTAAAGGCCATCTAGTTCAACTCCCTGCAATGAGCAGGGACATCTTCAACCAGACCAGGTTGCTCAGAGCCCTGACCTTGAATGTTTCCAGGGATGGGACATCCACCACCTCTCTGGGCAACCTGTTCCAGCTTCTTCATGATGTCTCAAAGGCCAGTTTCATCCTGTTTCCAAAGACATTTCAGTAAGTGGCCAAAAATCAAACCACTCCTCTAGAGCAGGATGGTATATCCGCCCACAATAGTTGTGTTCAGGGCTCCAAATCATTTTAGAGCCCCTCCCTTGGGGTCTTGGCACCTTAATGTGGAGAACTCAGAAGCAGATGACAAGGAGAAGAACCATTCCCTGTCCAGGCAGATTTGTTATTTCCCCTGGGCTTGGATCAGGGATGCTGAGGAGAGACTGCCAAGGCTCATCCAGTCCTTGGGCACTTACTGCTCATTCACATGGGTTGAGGGAGACCACAAGCACATCAACACAAGAAGCCTGAATGACTAGAGCTCTGTGAGAGACCACAGGTTACAGCAGAGGAGCTCAGAGACACTGCCAAGGCATATGGAGGTGTTGTCAGAAAAGCCAGAGCTCACTCAACAGTTCATGCTTGTAGAAGACTTTAAGGGCTGAAAGAAGTGCTGCTTCTTTCACATACGTGACTGGTATCACAGCTGTATCATCTCTGAACAGCTGTGGAGTTCCAGGGAGATGGAAGACAAGTGCTGTACCTGTCTGCAAAAAGAGGCCAAAAGTTCTACCAAGGGATCAACAAGCTGGTCAGCTTCCCTGCAGTTTATGGGGAAATGATGGCACGAGTCCTTCTGGAACACATTTCTCAGTGCATGAAGGAGATGGAGGTTATTTGGAAAAGTCTGTGGAAAACGACGTGGAGGTCTCGGTAGCCAGCAACCTGCACAGCAGTCAGCACTGTGCCCTGGCAGCAAAGGCTGCTCACAGCATCCTGGGCTCTATTAAATGGAGCATTGCCTTTTAATCAAGGAAAAATGCCTGAGGGGAATTATTAACCCCCTCGGCTCTGGGGAGTTTAGATCACATGCCCCCGGTTTGCGTATGTGAAATGTCACACCCATTTCTGGTACCCCTGGTACAAGGAAGACATTGACCAATTGGGTTGACTTCAGTAGAGAGTCACCAAGAGGGGCAGGGGTTGGAGAATGTGTCCTGTTAAAGGTTCATGAGGGGACAGGGCTTGTTTATCCCAGAGAAGAGAAAGCTGCAGGGAGGAAGAGCTGTCAGGTTGTGTGAGAAAATGTTTATCTTCACAGAGAAGCCCAGAGAGAGAACGGCAAATGGGAAAACCTGAGCAATACCATGCCCTGGCTACTCTGAGCTACCACAGGGGTCTTCAGCTTGAAGGAGCAAAGCTGAACAGGCAAGGGGACCCCAATAACTTACCTGGAGAAGAAGAGCCCCAGCAGCATCTCCTCCCAGGGCTGTCACAGAAGAAACATCAACAATACAACAAAAGGGCTCTGCTGAGCACCCTTTGGGCTGAGGAGGAGGTTTATACCACACAGGATAGTTCAGAACTTGCTAAGAAGTTCCTTCCCTTGAGGGAAGGAACCAAAGGCAGGAGAAGGCAAGGATCAAGGTATTTTTGGAAAGATTAACAAATGTATAGAAAGGTGAGGAGTCAGAAGGGGCTGGATGTGTGCAGCCAGGGCTTGTCAGTACATCTGTCTTTCTGCACTTGGTCAGTGCAGTCTGTCCTGTCTTATTAAACTTTATTTCCAACTACTGTCCTGGGAAGTTACTCTCTCTTCTGTGGCTCTGTGTGTATTCAGAGCTCTGACACATCTGCATCTTACTCAGGCTTTCCTCTCATTTCCCCCCCACGCCTGTGATTGAGCTAAGGGCTGAAAAAAAAGACAAGCAACAGAAAAATAAACACGGTGGACCTAAAAAATGCTTTGGCAACAAGGAGCTCAATCAGCTTTTTACTCAGCACCCCAAATACCAGTCAGGTTCTTCCCCGTGCAAATCAGTCACTCACCAATCCCCTTATTTACAAAGATGCCTTTTGTTCACAAAAAGTTGCTACACTTCTATGCATTTCACTTTCTTCTTTTTTTTTTTTTTACAGTGAAATGCTCTGCATTTTTTCAAAAAACACCAGAACGTTAACTAGAGAAATAAAGGTCACCTCAACCAGTGTATAAACCATGAGGTTTAAGTGCCAGAGACTGTCACCAACTGGGACCCTGAAGCTGGGGCAGTGACATTTGTGATGAACTAAAACCAGAAGCCTGTAAGGCAGCCCCTGTTGCTGTTGATTGACAGATCCAGGCAGACAGGAGTGCCACATCCCCAGAGTGTGACCAGGCAGAGATTAAGGATATGTGGGAAATTTGCAGTTAACAGCCTTAGGAATCCCTCTGCAGCAGCTGTGGAGAGGCTGGGAAACCGGAATGGGTGGGATGCAGCTGATGGGTTAGGTAAAAAGTAATCAGGTGCACCAGGGTGGGTGCTGCCTCACTGGACGTGCTGCACTAAAGGCAGGGGCTGCCACTGACCTGGCAGCTGATGAGGATTATCACATTGATGGGATATATGGATCAGGTGGGTGGGCACCTCTGTGCCTCAACAGCATCACACCTCGGCAGACACCGTCACTCAATGCAACCAAAAATCATTCTGAGGACCTTGGGCAAAGGGAATCTCAAGGAATGGGAATCTCATCTCCAACAAGCTGTGCAGTTGTTTGACACAAAATGTCTGGAGTTGTTTAGGGAACTCTGGAGGGGAACGAACACGGCACCCCAGGTGCTGCTGGGAGAGCTCCAGCCTGTACCCAACATGATGCTGGAGGAACTCATCAGAGGAATTTTGATGGAGTCCATGTATCACGTGGTGAAAATAAGGGAATATAAGACTTGGAAAGTTTTTATATGCTGTATACAACTACTAAATGCGGGTTAAATAAAAGATAGAGCCAGACTCACTTCAGAGGGCACAGTTAAAGGGGTAAGACAAAATAGACAGGAGATGTAGCAAGAGAAGTTTTAACGTGATGGGGAAAAGAGTTTATCCACCCAAGAGTGGTCAAGTTTTGGAAGAGGCTGGCCAGGCTGTGGAATCTCCATTCTGGGTCAATAGCCAGGGGCATAGTGTACCCCAGTCACATCCCCAGGCCCACCACAATCCCTGCCTTGATCATGTTATTGGCTCAAGTAGGTGTAACCTGAAAGGAAATATTCAGCTGATGAATCTCCCACCCCAGACACAGCCAGTATGAGAGATTAAGCTTAGTTTGTATCAGCAATAACATGTCCAGCAGGACCGAGGAAGTGATTCTTCCCCGGTACTTGGCACTGGGGAGGACTCGAGTGCTGTGTCCAGTTCTGGGCCCCCAATTCAGGAAGGACATTTGGGAGGCTGGAGTGGGTCCAGAGAAGAATAACAAAGCTGGGGAGGGGCCTGGAGCACATGTCCTGTGAGGAGCTGCTGAGTAAGCTCGGGGTGTTTAGTCTGGACAAAAGAAGGCTCAGGGGGGACCTTTTCACTCTACAACTCCCTGACAGGAGGGTGTAGCCAGGTGGGGTCGGGCTCTTCCCCCAGTACCAAGTGATAGGGCAAGGGGACATGGTCTTCAGCTGCGCCACAGGAGGCTCAGGTTGGACATTACAAAGAATTTCTGCACATAAAGTGTGATTAGACACTGGGAGGGGCTGCCCAGGGAGGTGGTGGTCACCATCCCTGGAGGGGTTCAGCCAAAGACTGGACGTGGCATCAGTGCCATGGGCGGGTCACAGGTTGGACTCGACGATCTCAGTGGTCTTTTCCAACCTACGTGGTTCTGTGATTCTGTGATTTAGAAGCTGCTAAGCTAACTAATGAATTAGTTTGTTTGTTTTATACAAAAGGAACATATATAGTTAATAGCTGCATCAGCACAGTATTCGCCTGGAAATAATTACGTATTCTTCTTGAACACAGAAATAATCATAAATCCATTCCCTCTCTGAGGTTTGAACATTCTTTATCTCTCTCTCTATATATATTAATTTTATTTACTTATTTATTTTGTAAATTTAAAGCAATCACTGAGCTGCCCCCCTCCCCCTCCGCTACACCGCGAGCTCTCCGAATTCCAAGTCTCTCCGTTCCTTCCTTCCTTCCTTCCTCCCTCCCTTCCTTCCCAGGGGGAGGAGTTCTCCCAGCTTCCTGTGACATGGTCTCCACGGCGACATCCCTGCGGGAGCCGGCCCGGCGCAGCCGCCCCGCGGAGCTGCGATGCCGCCGGGCTCCGGGGGGGTGGTAGAAGAACTCCAAAAACATCCCCACCCCGAGCAGGGTCTGGGCTGAAGATGGACAACTCCTTTGTGGAAGAAGTGGCCGCATCACTGGTGAGGGAATTTCTCAGTAGAAAGGTAACTCCTCTTGGTTTTTCTCCAGCTTAGCCCAAAAGTGAGCGGCACGTGGGAAGTGTTAAGCACTAAAGAAAAAGGAGGGATGCTGGGAGGAGGAAGGGGGAATATATTCCAGGGTGAAAGCAGCTGGATGTGAAGGGTGACAGCTTCTCGGGTGAGTTGCTGAACTACGTTTCCCACAGTGCCTTGTTATTCCTGACGATGGAAGCGGCTTCCTCCCGCTCTGAGAAAGCCCCATCCGTTCCCACACACGCCTGCGAAACTTAAAATTGAATCAGCAACTACGTTTTTGTTTTTTTTTTTGTTTGTTTTTTTGTGGCTTTGGGGTTTTGTTTGTTTGTTTTGTTTGTTTTTGTGCCCCCCCCCCAATTAACTATCTATTTTGCTGTTGTCCTTGTGTTTACAAGGGGCATACAAAGCTTCTCAGGACAAGTAGTAGGTGAGGGGAAAAAAAAAAGGCAAAAGGTAACAGTTCTAGAGAAACTGGTAACCTGTGTCTTTCCCCTAGTTTTCAGTAATAACTCGGCAGAAATCAGATTTATATGGGGGGAAGGAGACAGGGAGAAGGGGAGGAAAGAGGCCGTTGTACTTTTTGGAAACTTAATGCTGTAAAGGGAACTTTGGACCACGCTTGGGTGTGGGGAGTGTGGGATTGAGCAGATGAAAAGGCACCTGTTGTATTTATGTTCAATCCTAAGGAAATATTGCTGATGTCAGACCCCCAGTGTCAGGAATGGGTTAGCTTGTATCAGAAATTAAAACAACCACTGTCTTATTAAGTGCCACACAAACCTCAGTCTCACGTTTTGCATCCCCTCTCCGAATTCATATTTTCAACCCTGGGGTCAAAACAAGGGGCACTGCTGCCCTCCAAACCTTTCCAGACCCAACTGTGATAATGATCCTTTATTTACCACAATTTGTCTTTAGTTCCTTAAATCTGAGCCAGACACTCCATCTGCAGAAAAATAAATCCTTTCTTGTAACAGTAACCCTTCATGGAAGGAATTGGGATTTTCTCTCTCAAAATACTAGTCTTGTGTTCTACCACTTGACTTGGTTGGGTTAAGGCACAGGTTGTCAGGGTGACCTGGTTATTGATTACTGCCATGCACGAGCTTTGTGTTACATCCAACAAAATCCAGAATAAAAGGTTTGGTAACTGACTCTTTTCCTTCTCAGGGTTTGAAGAAAACCATCACCATCATGGACCGGGAGCTTCCACGTTCTGCACTCA
Source organism: Myiotriccus ornatus (assembly GCA_036023395.1). Classification (NCBI taxonomy): domain Eukaryota; kingdom Metazoa; phylum Chordata; class Aves; order Passeriformes; family Tyrannidae; genus Myiotriccus; species Myiotriccus ornatus. The sequence goes on along the minus strand of JAYRBT010000082.1, from coordinate 2,959,775 downwards.
GCATCAATAACAGGAATGAGCTTCGCAATGTCCTACATCTGCACTCCTTGTACAAGCAGAACAAGGTAAGGGAATACGTGGTGCTTCCAAAAGTCTGCTGAGCAGCACGAGGCAGTCCTGCTATAAGTCACTTCAAAAAAACCCTCCCAGTGTAGAAAAGAAATGTTCTGGCACAGTTACCACCCTTTGCAATGTTTAGCCAAAAGGAGGGTAAGAAATGACTGTGACACATTGTTTTTTCTGTATCGTGCTTAATTCATTTAGCCCAGCAGCACCTTCAAGCTGTTGACATTCCCCAGCTGACATCTCCCATTTTCCTGGGTTGTTTGTACAGTCACATCTGGGATACACACATGGAAATAGTTACTATGTGCAGTTACTGCGCGGGTTAAAAAGAATATCCTGTCTCACCAAGAACTCTATTTTTCTTTTGGGAAAGGCAAAGGAGAGCCCACTGAAAACACTTCTTGAAATTATTACTAATTACTTCCTCGAACACCGTGGGACTTCCAGGAGCACTGGTTCCTGTTCTACTCTGTCAGCTCCTCAGAGTAAGAGCTCAACATCCCATCCGCTCGACCTCTTGGATGAGGATCATGTGCATGGGAATGCCATTACACTTGATGAAAGCAAAACTCAAGCTTCCAGGTACAGTCTGATTTATTTCTCTTTGTCCCATGTCTTCACTTATTTTTGAATTAAGGGAAATAGTGTTAAAAATGTTACCATTTATACATTTCACCTACATTACCTTTTATTAATTATCCTAGTAGCACAAAGCTTAAGTGTACAGATGATTAAAATCTCCTGTGCAAGCCACCCTTCAAAAATGGTATTTTATGTTCCCTACCAATTATGAAGATTGGTAATCTCAATTACATCTTTCAGTCACTGAAGGACATAGAAATCTGAGCTTTTGTGCCTTATAAATTGGAAATACTCACACTGAAGCATGTTTGGATGTGAAACAAAGCACCTACACTCAAACTGCAGGTGTATTCATGTCTTATGTAGTCAGAAGCAAGGCTTAATGTTTTAAATTCAGTGTTGTTACAAATAGTGTAGGTTCAGTTGTTTTCATCTTGTAGAATACCTGAAAACAGTATGTAACCAAGGTTTTCATGTATTAGTGCCTCAGGGAGGACTAACAGCCCTGTACTTACATAGAGAGCTTTTAAAATGGGCACAAAAGTGTAATTTACCTTTCCAGCCTCCTCTCCTAGGGAAGTAATTGGCTTTTATTCCTCATTCTAAGCATAACATGTTCAAAGCAGCTAAATCTGAGTGTCAGTGCTTGAAAAAAGAACTCCAGCTCATTTCCAACAGGGGAAGAAACCCAAGACGTTTTAAGTTGAGCTCAGAAGCAACACTTGAAAATCATGGAATCTTGGAATAGTTTGGGTTGGAAGGGACCTTAAAGACCATCTCATTCCAACACCCTGCCATGGGCAGGGACACCTTCCACTAGACCTGGTTGCTCCAAGCCCTGTCCAACCTGGCCTTGGACACTTCCAGGGATGGGGCACAGTTTCTCTGGGCGACCTGTGTCACCACCCTCACAGGGAAGAATTTCTTTTTAATACAGATTCTAAACTTGCTCAGTTTGAAGCCATTCCCCCACCCTTAGTCCTGTCACCACATGGTCTTGTAAGAAGTCCCTCTCCACCTTTCTTGTACTCTCTCTTCAGGTACTGGAAGGCCACAATTAGGTTGCCCCTAAGCCTTCTCTGAGTCTGAACAAACCGAATTTATCTGTGGGGCAGGAAGGGCAAAATGTCAGCTTAAATGGAAATTGGAAAGTGAAAACCGGAGATGACCAGTCTTTTGTGTCTGTAAGCTTGGACATGTTCCCCAGTCCCACACTGAAAGCTGCCAGTTCCAGGCAGGGCTGATTCCTGTATTGCCTTGCAGGTTTCCCTCTTAATCCTGTGAGATTTTGTGTGTCTTCTCTTGCTGTCATAGAACCAGGGAACAGTTCGGGTTGGAAGGGACCTTAAAGATCATTCAATCCCAACCCCCTGCCATGGGCAGGGACACCTTCCAATAGACAAGGTTGCTCCAGCCTGGCCTTGAACACTTGTAGGGGTGGGGCAGCCACAACTTGTCTGGACAACCTGTGCCAGGGCCTCAGCACCCTCACAGTGGAGAATTTCTTCCAAATATCTAGTCTAAACCTGCCCTCTGTCAGTTTAAAGCCCTCCCCTTTTGTCCCCTGGCTGCAGAGCTGATGTAACAAGGACTGCCAGGGACAGGTTGATGAGTTGTCTCAGCCACGTCCTATTTCACCCCACAAAATGAAGCAGTAAGGGAATCATCACATTCATGCACAGCTCTGTGATCCTCCTTGTCATTTCCACTCCCTCCGGACAAGGAAAAATCAGGAATTGCCAAGGTCAACCAGCCAGTGCCTGAAGTTAGTTTTAATTTCAGCTACCTGGATAATTTTTAACAATGCTTAATGCTTTCAGGGGTGGAGGGTGTAAACAGAGAGGTGCTCTGTACTGGTTCCTTATTAATGAGTTTGCTTTCCTTTTAACTGACCCCTTGGAGGTTTTTCTGACTGTTCAGACAGTCTCTAAGACAACACACTGTGCCCCAGGGCAGTGGGGAGTTACATGGCCCTGGGTCAGAGGTAACAGTCCTCAGATCTCCTGATGATTCCAGAGGAAGAACATGCTCCCAGAGGTGGATCATGCTCCCTTCAGTTTACATGTGCAGTGTGTTCTCACGGCACGAGACGTACATCAAACCCCAATTTCTGACTTGCTAAATAAAATGAATATTTTTGTGGTAGAATATGTTTCATCTTATGGAATTGCTCTGATGAATTAGGATGGAGGAAGCCATCCTAAAATGAAAAACAAATTCAGGGATAGTTATCATAGTTATCATGAAGAACACTAACATTTTGGGGTTACACGGAATATACACAGACGTGTCAGTGAACTGGGAACTGCTCATAAATTCCATTACAGAAGTGCCTTTCTTTTTGAACTAAAATAGATGTATGTGTGAACAAAGAGCGAAAGGGGTCAGTTTTATGACAGAGGATGTTGGCAAAAGTGTTAACAGATTTTCAAATAGATGAAGAAGGAAGAGGAGCTGCTGGTCACAGCCTAGGACCTGTCTGGTATGGTGTATAAAATACTTTTTGTTACTATATAGAATCGTGGAATCACAGAATGGGTTGGGTTGGAAGGGACTTTAAAGATCATCCAGTTCCAGCCCCCTGCCATGGGCAGGGACACCTTTGACTATCCCAGGTTGCTCCAAGCCCCATCCAGCCTGGCCTTGGACACTTCCAGGGGTGGGGCAGCCACAGCTTCTCTGGACAACCTGAGCCAGGGCCTGCCCACCCTCACAGGGGAGAATTTCTTTTGTGTGTCTCACCCAAATTTCCCCTCTTTCAGTTTTAACCCATTACATATCAAAATAAGTAAGCATAAGAGTAAAGTGTTATACATATTATAACCAGTTGTGACACATAATAATAACACTAAAATAATATCCTGAAGACCTACATACAGATGTTTAAGTGAAAAGTGACTATATTTGAGTGCCATTTCTAGATAAAATATAACTCAATTTGACAGCTGTGCTTTACTTAGCCAAGTAGATGTCTTCATTAACCTAATGTTGCATTATTTTGCTGTTTCAAGCTCTTCCTTTCTCTTCCTTGTAGATATGATGTTGAGAATCCACTGGATAAAATTCCTTCATCCAGAAAACATCAGCACAGGAGTGAAAAGTGCCACACAGGGACAACACACAACAGCCACTTACCCTCCGAGGGGGAGAAGAAGTTAAAAGATAGTCAAGAAGATTTGAAAGCAGCAACGATTTCTGAGGAGATGAAATCCACAGTGAAGGAGAAGGCAAAGCTCAGGTCTGGTCTCATTGCCAGAGGAATGATGGCTGGACCACTAGCAAGCTCACCAGAGGTGATTCCCAACACTTACAAAATATTTGGCTTGCCATGGATTTTTTTTTTATCTAACCTTCTGCAATAAAGTCATTTGCAAATAATATTGAAATGACTCCTGTCTGTTAATCCATTAAATCTGCAGGCTGAAAAGATGTGGTAAGTTAGGGAAATTGTTCTGGGTAATTCTGAAATTCAAACTGTTTCAGGTATAACCACTGCAGGCAACTACCTCCTGCATGCTTGTGATTTAGATCACCAGTTCCTTTATAAATTTTTTTCTTTCTTGATAACTCTTGGTGATGGATTGGGTTTTCTATTTTCCTGGGAAAATTGCTTTTTTTAACCTTCACAGTATCTGTTTTACTCAGGTGTTTCCAAAACCTCCCATTTAATCAGTAGCAGTTTGGAACTGAAAACTGCTTTTAGTTAGAAATATGCTTCTGAGTGGATCAAATCATCATACCATATTCCAGTAATAAATGTTTTCAAAGCAGTTAAAAGACTCTTGCCTATTTTTTTTCCCTTCTTACTGCTTTTGTATAGACAGACACTTTCCTATGTAAAATTAAGCTTGCAGTAATGAGAATTTTAAGTATATAATTTAGATAATACTGAAGAGCATATGGAAGTTAAATTAATTAGTTGAAATTTTTTATCTATCTCTTGATTTGGGAAAAAAGACTAGATAAGTGGGGTGGGCAGTCTTTCCAATAAAATGTCTTACATGTCTTGGTTTCTTGAGTTGGATATAACTCCAAAGTTAAGGTTTTAGGAAGTATTTAATTGATGCCATTGGGTAAAAGAAAGCAGTTTTTAATTTTGTAGGTCCTCTTTAATACTGTTCAAAATGTAAGTAAATTTTAGGTGTGTCTATATGTATTATCAACTTTTTAAAAATCTGATTTATTTTATAACCTGATTCCTAATAATAAGCAAATTGCCTAGCCCAGAAGTTCGTGCTAAAGCTTTCCTTTGCTTTTCGTGTTTATTTAAAGACAGTAAAATTTTAATCTCTGGTTTTCAATGGCTCTGATTTCCAGGATCTCCAAAAAAGGAGGCTTTCAAAAAGATCCACCAGCATAAGCAGCCCAGCACAGCTCAAGGTTGAAGAGCACGAGGAACATGAGCTGAGGGTCCCAAGCACTGACTTTCAGGAAAGCAAAGGATCTCCATCCCAAGGAAACGTGGAGTTTGCATCAAAGACTGTGCCAGGCTCCCACACGAGTTCAGCCTCCGAAAAACTAAGGAACATCCCCAAAGATCCAGATGACTTCATTGCCAGGCTGCTGTCTGAGAGGGAGAGGACCAAGGCAGAGGAAAGAAAATCAGTTCCAAGCTTTGGTACAGACAGCAGTGAAAAAAGCCTTAAAGTGAGTGCCCCTCACAGGCATTCAGGGTCTGGGAGAGAGAAGAGGGAAAGATCCTTCAAGAAAAGTGAGAGTCGGTTGTTAGGCCACAGGTAAGAATATTTGTAAGAATATTATGTTAAACAAATTTATTCTCCTGCATTAACTCACATAGTTACAGAAATTTTAGAAGAATTTCCTGTGAGCTCCAAATATGTATTTATCTTATACTCTTAATTGATTTTTTGAAATTTATTTTTCTTTCTGTGCAGAATTTAAGAGTGGGAGGCATGGGATGTTGTTTATTTGGGGGTTCCTAAGCAGTAGGACCCAGACTGGGGTATCTCCAAGCTGGCTTTGTAGTGGGGCTGTGAGTTGGGTTGGGTTTTGAAATGCTGCAGGTGGAGTCATCCATGAGAGTTGAACCATTCTGGAATTCTGAAACGCTGAAGATGCTCTGGATTTGAGCAGTGCAGGGCAGCTGTGCCCTTCCCATGTGGATATAAAATCTGCACGATAAAAATCTTCTGCCTCATTATCCAGCACTTCTCATCACTAGTCCCCAAACACCTCTGAGCATGGGGTGAGTACCAGCCACTCTGCCCCTACTACAGATGGGAAGGTTGGAGCAGGTGGAGAGAAACCTGCATCCTACAGGGCACACAGATGTCAGTAAAATGATGCACAAGGCTCAGGCACCCTGAGGGTTGCTCTTGTTCTCTCCCAGGGCTGGAGGTGAGTGTGTTTTACAGTTGGGAGAAATATCTTTCAGTTTATATCACCTGCTGCTCCATAAACTTAAAGCACATCCCTTTCCATGGGCCATAAAGTAATATTTTTGTTTTACTAAATTTAACTGCAGCCAGGTTTTGTTGCGTTTTTTTTTGAAGTTCTGCAAAAAATTGTTAATACTCTAAAACTGCAGCCAGATTTTTAAAAATTATTATTGCTATTTTGTTCTCTAATTTAATTTCTTTTATATCTTGAGATACTGTGTTTTGAGGCCCTGCTGAGAAGGAAGCATTTATATATTAGGTCTCTCCACATTTTTGTTAGAGGCTGTGGGATTTAACAAATTGGGGATCTACTGGAGCTGAAAATGGGCCAGGAGTGGCAGTTGCTTCCTGTCTGGAACCAAAAGCAATTGAAAATAACCACCAGCATTACACTGTACTAGCTAACTTCATTTGTACAAGATTATTGAGTAACAGGCCAAAGTTCCATAGTCTGATGTCTTAAAACTCTCAAGAAGTTCTCCATTGTATATTTTACTGGAAAGCTGAGGTGTGTCAGGCAGTGGCTGTTCAACTGTTGCCTGACTGGAACTGGTGCCTGCAGATCCATCTTTGATGTTCTGCTTCCAGAAGGATTTATTTAAGTCTCGTGTGATTCCATGAGAATGTGGAGAGTCAGCTCCTAAGTCACTGTGGAAGCAGAAGCAACGGGATCTGACTCCACACAGCTCTCGTTTCGTGGAGATTGACTGAGTGTGTAAGGTGGTGCTGACCCATTGCTTTGTCCTTTCCAGTCTCAGGATGGTTTGTTACCAAGAGAAAACTCTTGTGCTGACTTCACTTGCTAAGTGCTGGGTCCTGCGCTTGGGTCACAATTCCATGCAACACTGCAGGCTTGGGAAGGGTGGCTGGAAAGCTGTCCATTGGGAAAGGACCTGGGGGTGCTGGTTGGCAGCAGCTGAACACAGGTGTGCCCAGGTGGCCAAGAGGGCCAGTGGCATCCTGGCCTGGATCAGGAACAGCGTGGCCGGCAGGACCAGGGCAGGGATTGTTCGCCCGTGCTCAGCGCTGGGGAGGCCACACCTTGAACCCTGTGTTTGGTTTTGGGTCCCTCATGCCAGGAAAGACATTGAGGGCATGTCCAGAGAGGGGGAACGGAGCTGGGGAAGGGTCTGGAGCACAAGTTGGATGAGGAGCAGCTGGGGGGGCTCAGCCTGGAGAAAAGGAGGCTCAAGGGGGACCTTCTCACTCTCTCCAACTCCCTGACAAGAGGGTGGAGCCAGGTGGGAGTTGGGCTCTTCTCCCAGATAACAAATGACAGGACCAGAGGAAATGACCTTAAGTTGTGCTGGGGGAGATTTAGGCTGGATATTAGGGAAAATTTCTTCACTGGAAGGGTGGTCAGGCATTGGAACAGGCTGCTCGGGGAGGTGGTAGAGTCACCATCCCTGGAAGTGTTCAAAAGGCATGGGACTGTGACCCTTGGGGACAATGTTTAGTGGTGAGCACGGCAGTGCTGGGTTAACAGTTGGCCTCGATGACCTTAGAGATCTTTTCCAACCTTAACGATTCTCTGGTTCTGTGATTCTGTGATTCACTCAGCTGCACTGATGCACTGAGCTGACACTTCCAAATCTTATGCAGTAATCGTGGAGGGATCTGAAAACGAAAAAGGACCATAGCAGGGTGCCCCACTGGCCCACTTGGTGCGATATGCTGTGATCACACTGTGCTCCACTGCTGCGGGAAGTGGTTTGAAATAGTTCCCTTCCCTCAGAGGGCTGGTTTGGTCTCAGCGAGAGCAGCAGAGGGAGCTCTTTCCTAAGCAGAGTCCAAGTAATCTGTTTCCAGAGGAGCACGGGGACATTCCTGCCAGCTGGTTCGAGTTAAAGCCAGCAGAGCATTTGAATTCCTGCTGAGCTCTGAGCTCCTGGAAACGCTCGCAGAAAGCAGCAGGATGCTGATACTCCTGAAGTTAAGTGGAAGGAACAGGGGGTGGAAGTGAGACTCCAAAGAAACATTGACAATACAGGGCCTGGCTCTTACAAGGCTTTTCTACCCCCTCAGCCAAATCCTGCAGTGTTTGAGAGACTTCAAGGGTTTGGCCAGAGTGCTTGAGCATTTTAAGGCATGAAAAATTACAGTGTGTGAGTGGATATTACTCTGGATCCTCTTCCATCCTCTCTTACCTGACACCTATGACATAAATGCTAATCTAAGTATTTAGATGAGCGAGTAGGTGAAAATGTCTGTAGGATTAACCACAGCTGGTTCATTCACAGAATCTGCAATTCTGGTTTTGTTTGCCGTAGAAAGCTAAAGATAAATCTTATTTTTCCTTTCATTTGCTTTACTTTTTCATTCTCTTTTCTCGCATGCAAAAAATGCTGTTGTAGCCTAGCCAGGGTAAAGGCATCCTGTGTCTACATTGGAGAAAAAAACTGAAGTAAAACCACTGCCATGCTTCAGAAGACAAGCTGAATATTATTGAATAAATGCTTGGAAACTGAGTGGGCAGAAATACAAAATATCCTGGGGAAATGCAGATGCACAGTATTTTGACTCACACGTTTTAATGAAAGAAATAATTACAAGAGGAACAGAAATTTTTGTCCTCTTGGGTCAGTGATAGTTTTTTTATGCCATGATTATATTCTTTTCCATGTCATGAGGGGTTATTTCATGAAGTATAACATGCTGTAGTTTGCATACCTACCCAGATTCTATATGTCTTTTTATTTTAGAATAACATTGTTTTTAATTAATCCAGGAAAAAACCCAATGTATAGGTGGCAGCAAATCTTCATGTATCCTTCATGTAAGCAAACAGCAGCTAATTTAATTTCTCAGTCCATAGAATCACAGAACACCAGGTTGGAAAGGACCTCGAGGATCATCTGGTCCAACCTTTTGGCAAAAGCACCGTCTAGACAAGGCAACCCAGCACCCTGCCCAGCTGAATGCTGAAAGTGTCCAGTGTTTGGGAATCCAGCACTTCCCTGGGGAGATTGTTCCAATGGCTGATTGTTCTCATTGTGCAAAACTTCCCTCTTGTGTCCAGTTGGAATCTCCCCAGGAGTAATTTGTACCCACGGCCCCCTCATCTTTTCCCTGTGACTCCTTGTAAGAAGGGAGTCTCCATCTTCTTTGTAGTCACCCTTTAAATGCTGGAACGGGGTGTTGTTACACAAAAAGTACATATAGAATTATGTCAGCGATTCCTCCATGCTTTTCATAGCAATTTTATTTAACTTGAGAAATTAAAAATGACATTTATGTCTCAGTGCCTCTTCACTGGACAATTTGAAACCCCTCCTGGGTAACTTTGGTGCTGTTATTTATAGTTCATCCTCGAAGGAATATTTCTCACTGTTCCTCTGTTTTTCTTGAGCCCTTGTTCCTCTTAGCTGTGTTAGTTGTGTGTGAGGCCAAGTGAAATTTGGATGATTCACTGCTTTTTAATTTTTTAATTTTGAGATTTTCAAGGAAATAAGAACTTACATTTAAAAGTACCCAATTTAGGTGACTGATCCGAGATTCCAACTAAAAATTGCCATATCTATAGTTCTGTGTTTTTTTTTTTTTCTTTTAAGCTGCAAGATCCAGAGGAACTTGGGAGAGACAATGTTGAGGGAACAAACTCAGGTCAAAGGTAGCAAACTTAAAGGCTCTGCTGAGTTTTTTAACCTGGGCAGAGCCTTGAATAGCAGTGAGGGAAGGTTCTCTGCCACCTTTAAATCCAAAGGTGGGGTTAACCCTCTCTGGAGCAGGGCTTAGACCAAGTGACCTCCAGAGGTCCCTTCCAACCTCAACCCTTCTGTGATTCTCCTTAATCTGAATCCCCTAGAGGAGGAAAGTATTTATCACTAACCTGAGCACACAGAATAAAGAACAAGGGTCTGTAGTGGAATGAATTTATGATCTTTAGGAACTGTAAAAATTAAATGGGTGTTGAAGTTGATGACTGTCCCTGGATTAAAGACTTTCTATTACTTTTCCAGTAAAAACCAGTGTGAATAATGAGTTATTTGGAAAGGCTACATGGTGTTAGAAGGTCAAGATTTCCCCCTTTCATGGCTTGAGAAAATAAAATTGAGGGAAGGCAAGAAAAACCACTTCACAGCCATGGAGAAACAGTTCTTCTGTCTCAGCTACAGAGATGTGTTGCAGTTGTTGCCTGTGCAGCCTCTGAAATGCTCTCCCAATTTTCCATGCCCCTTAATCCCATCAGGGCAAGGTGTGGTGGTGCTTTGGAAACCCTCCAGTTCTGAGCTGAATGTTTCTGAATGAGTAAATCTGTTCTGGTCCCCTGCAGTTCTGCAGGGTGGTGGAACCACCTTTTGCTGAGTCAGATGGGCAGATATTGTCTGTACAGCTCCATCTCACTTCTGGTGCTTAAGAACAACAGATTGTGATGCTTGAACTTCTAGTTTTTGTGCATAAACCCAACCAACTTCCCTCCCCTAATTCCAAGAAAAGTAGCATAAAAACTAGAATCAGAGCACTGAAATAAGAAAAGAAGTGTAAATCTGGAATCAGAGACCCAAGGGAACAAAAGGGCTTTGCAATCAGGCCCTGAAGTTAAGGATATCTTTCCAATTTCTTAGAAGCTCAGAGGGAGTGGCTGCCAGAGAGGCACAGAGAATTGGGAATATTGTTACATCAGAACAGAAATTTCCCCCTGCCATTAGTGAAAAAAAGGATACAGCAGTGGATCCCATTGTCCAAAGAGATCTATAGCACAGTTTCAGGAGCAGGGAGGATAACTGATTCTCCACTCATCCTTTCATTGTGAGCAGTCCCCATTCTTATCCTGTCCCCCGACTGTGCCTGCCATCCCCTGCTCTGCCTTGCCATCAGCCTTGGCTGCAAACTCACTGTGAGCTCGTGGTTTCCTTCCAGCAGTCTGCCAGTACAGATGGATATTTCAGACTTCAGGGACTGGTTTGTGACTCTGGAGCTTGGCTTCAGATCCCTTTTCCAACCAAAACCCAAGTAGCTCTGATGTACTTCATCCCCACCACCAGGAAAGCAAGTGCCAGCGAGCTCAGAGCCAGGATTTCTCTTCCTGCATTAGTGTCTCAACTGAGTTCACCTTAGCTGGGCACTGTTTAGTGCTTCCCATTCCCAAAATATCCCTCACTGTTTGGTAATGAGCCTTTTTCTAGCAGTGCTCTGCATTCTAACACAAATAGGGCTGGGTTAGGGAATTGCCATAGATACCAAGTTTCTCAGTGGAACATTACTCATGTTTCATAGAATCTTAGAAATTAAAGATGGAAAAGACCTTTTAAGGTCTTCTTTCTATGGCAGATTAATCATTACTATATATAAGTATTTGCTGTAATGCTTTTTCCAGGTTTTGTCTAGTCCAGTCTTAAATAACTCAAGTGACACCTCTCCCTTGATAATATATTCCAGTTTCTAGCAGTCCTTATTGTAAGGAATTTTTCTGTTATATACACCTTGCATTTGCTTTTGTCTATCCTGTTATCCACAGCTGAAGTTGATGTTTGGCTGATGTTTCCGTTCCTTGCTACATATTCACCTCTGTTAAAATACTCCAGATATTTTTCGTGTTCCTTTAGGCACTTTTTGTCTAAAGCTTGTGTTGTCTGCTTGTCTTGTTATCTTCCCTGCTCTGAGTTTTTGCAGGTTTTTTTTTCTGTTAGGTTTTATTGAGTTGTTTTGTATTTCCTCCATGTATTTAATGTGTTCCTATGGAAAATGTACCTCCCTTCAGCTCCCTGTATTTCTAAGACTGACAAGGAGTAAATGGCTTTATTTGCTTTCTGAGCCACCTATGGATTTCTTCATCCTGAATGGAGACCAGTACAGGTGAACCCATTGTGTTATGGAAAATTCTGCCTCTTCTCTTTCATATGTTCCCAAAAAAGGAGTCCCTGAAAGATCTTTTTTTGTGGAGATAGGAAATCCTTAGAGCTAAAAAATACAAATCTTCCTCGAAGAAATCCTTAAAATCCTTAAAAAATATATTCAGGGTTGGGATTTTTTTTTATTATTATTCTTTTAGGTATCTGACACTTTCAAAATATTATTATATAAATATTTTAAGGTCTATAACACTTTTCAAAATATTATTTTGAAAGTGTTATGGTCCTTAAAGGATTAGTATTCATGCTCTCTGTTATTAACAGGAATAAAAGAGCTTATGTTCTGTGTGAGGACCAAGCCAATACCCGTCAATTACAGATGGTTGGGTGCCTAAAACTGCAAAGATCCTCTCCACACATTTTTATGCTTCATCCTTCCCAGCCACAAGCTGAGCTGATCTGCATTAGAACGCTGGCCGTGAGTTTCTGAGCAAGCCCAGAGCAGGATTTGATGTTCCCTCGGTCAACATAAAGCAACAAAGCAGAGCACAAACCAGGAGGTTTCTGGGCTGCACTGATGAGAAGTCCTGACTCGCTGAAACAGGAAAATGCAGTTCTGTTCAGGGTTAATAAATGAGTGTCACGTTTCTTGAGGAATACTAATCAACATCCCAGTTTTAATAGTATTTTTTTAATATAAAGTTGAAAATAGTTCCAGCAAAGTTATGTAATGCACTCTATTTACCCAGCAGCTGTGGTTGGCTCCAGTCTTTCCTGCTGTGCATTTTGGTGTAAAAGTAGGTTTTCTAGGAATAGTGAATTTTGTAGTGTGGGTCATAATATTTCAGTGTTATAAATAAAATTGGTGTGTTAGGTGAGATGGCTTTGTCTAAAATAATACCTGGCAATTTGGGAAGTAATAAAGGTTTGGTCCTGGGGGGTGCTGAGCAGTTCCTGAAAGTCCTCATCACCCTGAGAGCCTGTCGTGTGGGGTGAGGTCTGAGCTCACATGGCCATGGCGTTATAAAAACTAGATCCTGTTCAAAATCAGCCAGAAATACCCAACTAATTCCAGGATCTCTCAGCATCCTCAGTGTGTGTGTGAGCAACGTCCGAGGAATTAATTCCATTTTTCCCACTAGGAGAGGAAGAGGATGTGTTGGGCAGCAGTGGCATTTCTAGGAAACGGGAGTTTAGTCAGAGTGCAGCATTTCAGATAAAAGGATGGAAAGGAATGCGGGGTTGGAGCAGCCCGAGAGTAAATTCCCTTTGCCTGTTTCCTTCCACCTTTGTCTGGGATCTGCCCGTAGCACCAGGCGTTGTCCTTAAGCCACACCTGGCATCGTCTCAGGCTTTCGTCAGAGCCTTGGTGTGGCTCTGGAGGCAGGAAGCAGGGTGAGAACAGGGCACTCCCACCTTCCCAGAGACACTCAGACCCTCCTGGAGGCCTTTTGCCACCCTTACTCCGTGGAGTAAGTCTTTGTTTGACCCTTGCAATTGGAACTCCGTAACGGGCTCATCTTTGGGGAATACGGGTTTAATGAAAAGAGGCAGGGGCTGGCAAATCACTCAGGAATGAAAACCTTCAAGTGTCTGCAGTTGCATAACACCTTTTATAACATAATGGTTGGACCGGAAAAAAGAAGCTAAAATAAAATAAAAGTTGTAAACTGTTGTGACTTTCGTGCTGTGCCAATGGATTTATGGCATCAGAGCTGCTGTGTAACATCTGTGGGGCTGCCATTTGCCCTTTTTAGTATTTTTCCAGCACCCCATAGGAAGAAGCACTTTGCAATTACTGGAAGTGACAAATGGCTGCTGTATCATTTCTTTATTTTTGGAAAGGATGTAAATCTGGAAAGGTCCAGCCCGTTGCCTAAAACGCAGTCAGCCAGTTGAGGATTTTCATTGTTCTTGCAAGTGTAGAAGGACCTTAGATCTTCTCAAATGTGAAGCAGGAACAGACAGTCGACCTCCTATTTCGCTGGTAGAGTTTCACATCGTTTTCTTTCACTGTGTCTGCACAGCAGCTCCAGGGGCAACGTGGTAGGAAGCAGCACGTGTTCCACCTGGAGTGCCCCATCCAGCTCTGGGGTCCCTGGCGTAGGAGGGACATGGACCTGTTGGAGCTAGTCCAGAGGAGGTCATGAAGATGGTTAGAGTGATGGAGCACCTCTCCTAAGAGGAAAAGCTGAAAGAATTGGGTTTATTCAGCCTGGAGAAGCAAAGGCTCTGGGGAGAACTTACTGCGGCCTTTCAGTGCATGAAGGAGCTCCAAAAGAGCTGGAGACAGACTTTAGGTGCTGGGTCCCCAACATTTAGGCAAGGGCATGGAGTGACAGGACAAGGGGAAATGGCTTTAAACTGAAAGCAGGTTTAGATTGGACACTGGGAAGAAATTCTTCCCTGTGAAGGGACAGGTTGCCCAGAGAAGCTGTGGCTGCCCCATCCCTGGAAGTGTCCAAGGCCAGGTTGGATGGAGCTTGGAGCAACCTGGGCTAGTGGAAGGTGTCCCTGCCCATGGTAGGGGGTTGGAATGAGATGATCTTGAAGGTCCCTTCCAACCTTAAAAACAGTCAATTGTTTACAGGTAGCACAAGGAATTTTTGTCCTCCTCTTCCTGAGATTCTTCTCCCAGGAGGTCAAATCTCTCCCTGCAGTGATATGTCCTCACCCTTGACTGTTTTCTGTGTTCATGGGGTTTTTTAATAATAAAATGAGATAAGAGAAAAAAAGAAATAAGAGAACCACCCCATCCTCAGTGTGAGCTTTTATGTTCCAATTTAACAGTTGTTAATAGCTTTCAGGATTTTTTTATTTTTATTTTTGCTAATACCTCTCAGGTTACAGTGGTTTGGGCTGTTAAAAATCTGAGGTTTCTGGCAGGAAATGGAAGGCCACAAATATTCCACATCCTCAAAAATAAATGGCCTAAAAGCTGAAGGTCAAAACCGAACGGTGTGGGTACTTCATGTGTCATCAACAGAGCAGAGGGCTCTGTTTACCTCCACAGATGGGAATTGGTTGAGTGTTGAAGTCTGGAAACCCTTCCCGGTGCTTTATGTAGTGTCTCTTAGCTGCTATCCATTTTTATTTTATGGGATTTTATCTCCCTGTGTTATTTTACTGATCCTTGTTTATTTTGCTGGCAGCCATTGGGTCAGTTACATAAAATATAATGGTCAAATATAATGGAGATAAATATTCATTCATAGCCTGTGGAGGAGTGTTCTGTTCAGGTGAGCCAACTCATCAGGCATTTCAAACCGTCTTGTAGCTCAACCTGTGATTATAATAATTTTATTTTCATATACAAACCTCATCAGCAAAGATTTTGAGTTGTCACTAGAGTTAATAACATTCAGTAGGACACTTATTTGTGTGTGAGAATCTATTTCTGTTAGAAATGACCTTTCTCAACGACATGTTTTCCATTTACCTGTTTTATGTCTGTAAATGAGCCACCTGTTCACAGATTAACTTTTCATACTGCTAATGAGCAGATACAGGTCTTCACTAAACAGGAAATTTGGAGAAATTAAGTATCTAACCCCTGTCACTTTTGTCAGCCAGACTTGCAAGCATGGCAGAATTTATATAAAAATCTTCATGGCAAGGTCTCCTTCCCACAGAAATACATTGCCTGGCATTGGTACTGTCCTTTGCCTCTTTACACTTGCTTTTAGTAATTCTGTTTTTATAATTGTGTCCCAAAGCTGCATCACATAGAATGGCCTTTTTTTACCCTTTTGCAAGTAGTAATAGAAGTTTTTTCTTACCTTCTTTCCAGATCTTACCATACCAAGAATATTGGATGTGTCTGTATGTGGCGTGAGAGATACACGTCCAGTAGAAAAGCTGTTGTAATCAGGCAGTGAAAATAAGCTTTACCACAACAGTCACCTTAAAACCACTGCGTTTATTTTTTAAGCCCCTTTGTTTATTTGCCCTCTTGTGTATGTTGGTGTAAATAGGAAATAGTGGAATGTACGTTCATGATTGTGCCGAGAGGCTCTTTCTCTGCGAGTTCAGCTCCTCTGTGTAAATTCAGCTTTCTGCAATGCATGAAGGTCACACAGGAATGTTCAAATATTTAGAGAAAGTACTGTATAGTATGTTTAGAATGAAGCATATTTTCTTCCTGCCCCATTTTCCTGCCATGAGGGACGACTTCCCCCTTCCTAAGTGTTCTCACCGTACGGTTTTTACGCGTGCAATAAATTTTCCTGGCGCAGTGACCATCTGCTGACATGGAAATTGCAATAAATGTCCTGACTGTTTTGAGAAACACAAGTTCTCCTTAAGGAGGGAACCTACACCTGCAAAAATACCCCACTTAACCAGAAAACACCCGACATTAATCTTGGATGTCAGCGCTTTCCTTGGCTCGGCGGGAATTCTCAGCCTGGAGAATTCAAAGCGCTTTGTGCCCTGGGCCGGGTTCTTCCTGGGATGGGTGTAGATGCAACGTCTTTTTGGACTTCCCAGAGAGCAGTAACGTTACAAAAACTGCTGCCAGGTGAGCTGTATGAGCTGTATATGCACCGTGGCTGACTGCATTTTTATTTGTAAATATTTTCACATGAAACACTACCAAGGAGAAGCGTTTTGGGCAGCAGTGAACCAAGGGTGCCGCTAATTTGATGTAGGGAGTGATCCACGTGCCTAAACGTAGGGATATAGTGCTATTTGGGACTTTGAGGTATCCAGGACATCTAATGAAGCAGGGAGATACGGTACAGTATCTGCAGGATACCCAAACGAGCAGAAACTGAGGCCAGAGAGGGAGCTGGAACCTGTAGTGCAGCATTAAGTGTCAGAATCCCAGAATGGTTTGGGTTGGAAGGGACCTTAAAGACCATCTCATTGCAACCCCCTGCCATGGGCAGGGACACCTCCCACTAGACCAGGTTGCTCCAAGACCCATCCAACCTGGCCTTGAAAAGTGTAAAGAACTCTTGAAAAACTAGATAGAAATTGTCTGATGTATGAGGAACCACGTTATTGTCTAGGAAAGAACAGAGGGTGGTGTGCAACCTCAGGCAAAACTAAAATGTGGGTTTTGGTTATGCCTGAGTGCAGCTAAATGGCATAACTTGGCTGAAAAGCATTATATTGGAAAATTAGGTGTTGTTGAGACCCTTTCCCTGGCCTGGAGAGATGAAAACAACTGGCAAAAAGAAATCTCAGCTGAAATTCAGTTTTAGGAAACAGCAAGGGGAGATCTGATTGTGTTATAAAATATGCCACACTCGACTCTATTAAATTCTGTTTGCATTGTAAGTGCTGGTAAGTTCAGTGGGAGCTCAGTGCTACTTGTGTGTCACTGTACAAATTTGCTCTCAGACCTCTCATTTATATTGACCTCCTGGGCATCCCATTTATTTTTACCTCAGGCCCCTAGAACTTGGGTGATTCACTTCCATTCTACCTTTCCTGAACTGGGCCACCCACATTTCCTTGCATCAGACCTTTAACTTATTTATAGATAAAAAGAGAAGTGTTTGTGTTCTTATAGTATCGAATGCTATCAGCGAGAAAGGGGCCAAAATGCTTTTAAACTGGGCAAATCCCGAGTGTGGTATGTCTGTGTTCTGTTTTTATTAGTCTTTCATACACTGAAAAGGAAATTAAGTTAATGGAAAGTATGTGATATGACAGCAGTTGTTACTGTAATATTATTGTGCATACAAAGAATGTTGCTGAGGAAATGATTCCATACTATTTTTGAAAGGACTGTCAGTGCAATACCTTTTTTCCCAAAGCAAAGGCCAATGAAACAGTATTGCTTTTTGGGGGAAAAAAAAAAAAAAGGCCGTTTTTAGAAATAGTTATTTGAAGCTTTTCGTTGGTTCTGAATTCATTTTGGGATGAATTCAACAGGAAGAATAAACCCATCTCCTCTCTGAAAATCTAACATTCTATTTCAGTTCTGACTTCACAGCCAAGTTGAAATGCTCGGTCCTTTTAGCACTTATTCATAGGAATTTTAACCTGTTAATAATGTAATATGCAATTAAATCGTGAGACCAGTTGAAGAGCTGCTACTTACTAGTGGATAAAAACTTACCCTGGTAAAGGAGCCAGTCAAACACTTATTTCCACTTTTGTCATTTGGATATTTCTACAGTTTAATTTCTGACTTGAATCTTCTCCTGATCCCTCTCAGGGATGTAAGTTTTATTTTATGATCTGATCCTCAGATCACAAATGAAATGAAACTGATGGATTGAAACAGGATTGAAATCCCAAATCCAGTACAGGGTGTTGCTCCGTGCTGGCTGTTCTTCCTGATCAACTCCTGGAGTTCAGCTTTCTTCCACTGAAAAAGGTTTTGTTCTAAGAGCATTTATTTCTCAGCCTATAAATATATATATACACACACCCCTAAAAATTATCTGCTTGTAAGGGAATGCCCCATATTTCTTAATGTTTATTCAAACAACTTTTCTCATTAAAAACAAACATTTAGTCATTCATTTTTTTGTTTAATTTTCATGTAGGAAGTCTCCAACATCCACTGGCTATAAAGAAGACCAGATGAAAGAAGTCCTAGAATTAGGTAAGTTTAGTTTCGGTTTGGCTTTTGCCATCATGTTCTTCAGAGCAGCTGTGACCAAGTTGCTTCTTTTGTAACGATTTTTAATTGATTCTCTATTAACTTCTTGGGTAGGGGTGGGAAAAGAAGTCATTAATCGAAGAAAGGCTGGCTCATGTATTTCTATTTGTCCTTTCTGGCTAAAACTGTATTTTCCTTTTCATGAAGATGGATGACAATATGTTAATGTTCACATTGGTGACCTCCTGGCACTGAGTGTGCTGGAGGAGGAAATTTTTGTCATCCAACACATTTTATGATTTTTCTTTTCTTTCTTGCAGTCAACGTTGAGGATGAAGAAACAACTGGAGAAATTAATAAGAACCCAGACCTTTCAACACTGTATATGCTTCAAATAGTGTCCAAGGCAATTGATATTTCCCTTGCGAAAGTAAGACTGATAGTTACGGTGGTAAATGCAAATAGATGTGTGAGAATGTTATTTCAGTTAAGCTGCCCAAAGCTGCAGTGGGTTGCTCTGTGTTGTGTTTATGTGGGACTGAACACGTGCTGTATTCCTGAGTATATTCCTCATGTGGTGTTCAGGGGCCAAAGTAATTTAGGGATGCCCATCCGAAAGCTCAGAAAAATACCAGGAGAGGATGCCAGGATGCATCAGCCCACCTGAAGCACAGATAATAGCTTTAATTAATGAAGCTTGAATTGTTTTCTTAATGCCTCTAGTCAGTTATTCATGTCCTTGTTCTCCAGTCCTTTCAGTTGACGCTGGTTCAGAATGAGCTTATTATTTCCCTACCACTCATTGTCCCTTGCTTATCTTCCCAATATTGAGCAGAGATGGAACCATAAATACTTCTAATATTTTCCATCCCACTGAGAGGGGGAAAAAGAGAATAAAAAAATAATGATGTTGTCTTCCAATTTTATTCTAAATCAATGAGTTTGGAGTAACTCCACCAACACTAAGTTGACAGTTCTAATTTACTCACCTTCACTTTTTACATTTAATTGACATTTATCTCATGCCAGCAACTTTGACAGGCAAAATTGGCTTCTTTTCCCCACCCTGTGTCCCACAGGGTCCTTTCCTCTCTAATGTAACCATTAGTAGGCGTTGCTCTCCCAGCTGTTAAATTTTAGGGAATATTCTGTAATGCTTTCATGGGAAGCTGTGCCCCGAGACATTATACATAAATATTTTCCAATGCTGAGCAACTCACAGCATTATGAGTGGAAGGAATATAGCAGGAAAAGGAAAATACTGCTCCTTTTCACTGGAGTGTTGCTATTTAGAGTATGGATAAAACAGAAGAGGGTGGTTATAGGGAGTTAGTCATTACCCTTCCACACTCCTCCTTTCTTTTCTACAAACTACTGCAAGAAAAAGTACCCATGTTTCGGATTTGTTTTTTAAAACGAAAACTTCTTCCTTTCTTTTATAGGAATTAAAAAACCTTTTGTTTGGCTCTAGTCTCTGCTGCTTCAGTGAAGAATGGAAAATCCAGAGTTTTACATTTAGCAGTATACCACAGTTAAAATATGGCATTGTGCAGAAAAAGGTACAGTAAATGACTTCCTTACACTGAACTCTGCTTTTTACACTGAGTTTACAAAGGCTGTGTGTTTCAGCAGTGAAAGCATAAATCTTTTAAAGGCTCTTCTCTTTAATTTGTCTTGTCACCACTAGATTATGTCACCTTGGCAAGTCTTGGTAGGAGACTTGAGATGGATGGGGTGTTTCTGAGGGAAACTTGAAGTAGCTGCAGAAAGTGTGTGTGTGTGATGGGGAATTATTCACAGGGAAGAAGACAAGCCACTGCAGCTGAAAGCTGGTGGTGGTAAAAGAATAAAAGAGCTTAAATCAAGGGTGGAGTTTAAGAGTAAAATGATGTTAAACAGATTTGAGATGGAGCTTGATCTGTCTCAGAATGAGATGTAGCGAGAATTTCCTTCAGTGCTTGGGAAGTCACAAGGAGATTTTTGCCTCCTAAAGGTGTTTGAGATGGGGTTCAAATGCTGAGGCTCATTCATAAAATAAAAGGGAACAAATGCCCTTGCAGTGTCACTGGGACACTGTGACTGCTGGTGGGCTCATCTCCTTTGCAGCCATGCCTCTGTAATTCTGGCCTGCAGCCACAAGATGCCAGCTCCTCCCTAAACCAGGGTTTCCATCAGCTCCCTGCCATCATCCACTGAGTGGACAGACCTGAAATCCCCAGCAGCTCCCTGTGGTGGAAGCATGTACCCAGTCCATAGAAATTCAGATCTAATAGAGATCTCTCTGGTCATGGCATTTAGTGGGGGACTCACCTGGTGCCTGTCTTGTCAGCCCTGCCTGGACTTCTGACTCTTACAGACTGAGGCTTCAGTGCTTCAGACCCCCTTTCTGCTCTGTATTTGGCCAGCCTGGTTTCTCAGCTGGCTGATGCACAGCTCCCCCCTGTAGCTGCCTCCAGAATCAAACAGATCCACTGTAAAAATGGATCCTCCTCAGCCACAACTTAAAGCTTTTGTGTCATCCCTGTGAGTCTCTGCATGTGCTTCTGGGATATCCACACAAATGGTCCCTCAGGAGCAAGGATCTGAGGGATTCAGTAAAGACTTGGGAAGGAGGAGACTCCTCTTTACAAAACACTCATCAAGCTTCTGTGCTGATGCAGAAAATCTTTATCTGGGCTGAGAGAAGCAGACCATTGTACAGAAATGAGAGGAAGAGAGGCTTTGAGGCGAGGACAATGGCTAATAAACATGTCATTAAGATGTTTAATTAACTTACCTCATCTAGTTAAATATTTCATTAGACCAGTGATCTCAGAAGAAAGCTGCTTATCTTAGAAAACTTAGCGGAAAAAAAAAGATATTAAATGTTAATTTGGACTCCAAAAGGAGCTGTGGCAGGAGTGTTCACTGGCCCACAGTAAATGTTACTTTGGTGTTTCCAGACCCTGCTGCTGGAGAAAGGATGTCTCATCACTTCCAGCAACTCACTGACCGTTAAATTCCCTGCCATAAATTCCACTACAGGAAAGGTGTTTTGCTTAGATGTGACTGTTTCAGCTCATTAATATATTCCTCCCCACTTCCAAAATTCATTTCAACTGAGCAATTGTTTGGTTCTCTCTCAAGTTAAGTTTTTGTGGTGCTATGAGAGGATATTTAGAAATGATCCTGTAATTCCTTTTTTGACTGGGAGGCTTTCCCTGATGGACTAAAATAAATCTTGCTTTTTTCCTTAAAGTATTTCAGATAATTCACTCAGTAGTTACGTAAGTAATTATGGAGAGGTAGTGTGAAAAATTGGAATATCTAAGCTATTTTCTAATTCCAGGACCTTATTTTCTGGGATCCATACTGTCCATACTGAATGTACTTGAAGTCCCATTCCCTTGGGCTTCATGCTGCACTTGGGACAACCTGGGGATTAAAATGATCACTTAAATCACTTGGCTATTTAAAAATAGCAGTACTGCCTGCCCTTTTCATTCTTCTCTAGGGTTTTGAGAGGAGTTTGGTGGGTGGCATTGCGGTATCTGTGGTGTTAGTCTTGTGCCCTGCATAGCCTTCATCCATGTGTAGATGTTCCAGAGAAAGGATGGCTTTTCTCTGTCTCCTCAGCAAACTACTGGAGTAAATAATATGATAGGAGGCACCTGGGAGAGAATTAATAGACAAGGGAGGGAGAGTTGTGCTGGATGAAGTTTCCTAGGCCAGAAGAGGGCACACCATTTGCTTCTCAGGACAAGTTGTCCAGCTGTCTCTGACATGTTGTTAATCCATAGGAACAGGTCTTGGTCGTGCAGTGGGGTCAGGAAGTCCAGATGGCAGGGAATAAACAAGGAGCAGGAAATACATTGCTGCCCCATCCCACAGTTTTCCAATCAGAGAATCACAGAATGTCCTGAGTTGGAAGGGACACACAAGGATCATCAAAGTCCAGCTCTTACCCTGCCCAGGACCATCCCCATGAATCCCACCATGGGCCTGAGAGTGTCTCCAAACCTTCCTGGAGCTCTGGCAGCCTTGAGGCTGCACCCACTGCCCTGGGGAGCCTGTTCAGTGCCAACCACCCTCTGATGAGGCAACTTTTCCTAATATCCAACCTAAACCTTCCCTGACACAGCTCCAGCCATTCCCTGGGGGCTGTCCCTGGTCCCCCCAGAGCAGAGCTCAGTCCTGCCCCTCCTCT
>JAYRBT010000082.1:2915205-2937091 GCA_036023395.1 Myiotriccus ornatus | reverse complement strand
GAGGTCTCCCCTCAGTCTCCTCTGCTCCAGCTGAACACACCAAGTGCCCTCAGTGTCCTCACACGGCTCCAAATCCAAGCCCTTCACCGTCCTCGCAGCCCAAACCAGCTATAAATCTATTTCCTTAGGGTTTAAAGTTGATATGGCATTTCTTGTTATTGTGATTTACTCCCCCCCCCAACATTAATAATTTGAAAGGCTCAAACTTCCTTGATTTTCTTTCTCTTCCCCAGTGAGAGAGCTGCCTGGTGCAGGGGGCTGTACTGAAAACTGGAATCTTTGTTTAGTGATGCAGGTGGGAACTCGAGGGCAGACCTGGTGCTGAGAGGAGCTACAAGAGCAAGGCTTGTTTTCACTCTTTGGAAAACATTCAGATTTAGTTTCTCTCTGAAACTTCGACTGTGGCTCAGTAGGGATCAGGAGATCTTGAATTTGTTTGCATAATCACAGAGCAGATTTAAAAAAAAACTTTTTCCTTTGATGTTACAGGTGTTTGGGTATTTTCAGGAAAAATAAGTAGGGAACATGAAAACAGTTAATAAGAATGATTGTCATTGGAGTGAGAGAGAGAGAGCTGTGAAGTCATGGATGGAAAGACAGAGATGAAGAGATGGCTTTAGCCTGAGTGGAAGCAGAAGTTTTCCCCAGCTCCGAATTGTTTTCCTCAAGGAATGTCCCATTATTCCCCTCAGGGTGGCCCATGTGGAGTCCTGGCTGCAGTTCAAGCCTGTGTCCTCCAGCAGCTGCTCTTTGCAGACAGTAACAGGAATAAAGACACCCGGTAAGTCAGAGACTGACAGCACAAACGTTTTCCATACAGTACTAAAACAAAAAAAAAGAAAATTATTTCTCTGCTGCAGCCACTCAGGAGCCTTTTGGGTTTCAGCTTACTGAACTTCTCTTTGTCTCTATTTGATTTCAAATAAAAAGTAATCTAGGTTTGAAAGACCATGACATTCATCCGGGTTTTGTCACTAAGAATCTCAGAGAGGGTGAAAACTACAGTTATAGCTACTTTTTTTAAAATTGCTACTGTGTTTGATCTTTCACATTTAAACTCCTTAATAGGATTTGAATTTAAATTCTGTGTGTGTATTTTCTACTTACTTTAAAGGAATATTGTTCAGTGTTGCTAGTGTCAAGAAAACTGCTTGGACTGCTATAATATCAGTGTACTTGTCGCTTTGGTAAAGGAGAAGGGCTTATTCAGTGAACTCCTGGGAAATACTGCCTCAAAAAATTACTTTATTACCAGATTTAATATATTTTCCTTCTGTTTTCAGTAAGAAATTAAGTCCATTACAAAAGAAAAATTCCACTAAGCTTCCCTGTGCTTTATATGAACTGAATGTTAAATAGGGGAAACTATTTCACTGGTTTACTCTGCCACCACCGTGTGTTATTTGTGACCTCAATTAGCCTGACCTCAATTTATCCAGAAGAGAAGCTTCCATGGTGAGATCTTTCTTGAACTTCATTCCCTTGAAATATAAAAATTTTCATCTTGTATTAAGTTTTGGACTTAAATATCCATTTTTCTGCTTATACTGCTTGGGAAGTTGATTTTCCTTAGTTTTGTCTGACAATGTAAATTCATTGTTTGGGCTGTTTTTCATCCACACTGGAGAGAAGCAGGTGCCTGTAGAGCATCAGTATTTGTCTTCAGCACCAAGGATGGGAGCTGGCAGTCAGTCAGAGGATCCCCAGGCCCAGGTGGTCCAGGTTCAGGAGCATAGTGGGTGCACAGTGCTGATACAAGACACCTGTAAACCATTAGAAACGTGGAAAACCAGGCTGGGAGTCTGAATACAAACCTGAAGGTTTTACTGTTGCTCCTGTTACTGCTGTTGCTTGTTAGTATTGGCACTGACTGCCTGTGGGCCCCAAGACCAGAGCCAAATAAACAAGATGCTGTGAATTCATCACTTGAAAGTTGCCTGTTCCTTGAAGTCACTTGAAGCACACTTCTTAAAAGTGCAGAAATTACCTAGCAAAACTTCAGTGTTTTAATTCAGACTATAATGAGACTTTTGAAGGCAGAATGAGGCTCTTGCCTACATAAAAGTAAAAACTCAGAAATTTCCTTGCAGGAACCTCAGTACATATTTAGATTTTATGACCAGGAACCTCCACAGAAGAATTATTTCTGGTTGTGAAAACCAAGAATTCGTTTCAGCTTGGAGAGCAGCCTTTGATCATCTGCTTCTCGGTCCCTTTGTGTCTCAGGTCATTCCTGGTAAAAATAGAGATGCTAATTTTCCGCTTTCAGTAGGGTTCAGTGATCATAAATGTCATAAAATTATGTTGCACCCAAATAAATGGATTTGGGCCAGGTTGTTTAAACTGTGTGTCCCAACTCATGCCAGCCCCAACCTATCCTGTTTACATGGCAGAATTTGCCTCCTATTCTTCCCCTCCTATAATCCACATAGTTTTAAAATACTTTTTTTTTATTATTCCTGAGATAAACAAACTTTTCGTATGATGTATTTGCCATGGGCAGAAACTCTTAGTCTGGCAGAAAGAAAGGGAAATCTCAGAGTCTGAAATGAGAGGATTAATATTCCAGACTAATTCCAACCTGGATTTTAGAATTATCACCCACTTCACATTAGGTATTTGACTTCAGGCTTCTTTGACATTCAGGTCATAATTGTCTTGTCTCCTTCTTCCTCTGCTCTCTCTCTCAGCCACATAAATTAGTTGCTGTGCTTCCTATAGATCTCTGAGTGTCTGTATTTGAACACAGGCAGAGATAAGGGAAAGTTGTGATTATGGTTTTTTTTACTCAAAAACTCTCACCAATTATTTCTCATATCTCACATCCTTCAGAGAGGGAAACATTCTCTAAGTGAACATTATATTCAAGGCAGACATTGAACTTGAAAGCCTGTTTAAGTTTTTGATGTTTGATGTTTCTTGTTTAGTCTTTTGAATTATTAGATCTTTTACTCAAACGCTGGGAACAAGTTTTGACATCACCTCCCATGCTGGTAACACTCTAGGTCTGATAATATCTGAATTTCAAAGACTGCCATTCTTGAAGCCACTAGAGAAAACTCCAGTTAGGTTCTTCCCAGGGACATGGATCTCTTGGCCACTTCTTCAGTCTCCTGGATGCTGGATTTTATTCTTGAATCTGCCAGTTTTCCATTATGTGACTTTTAGACCTCCTGGTTCTTTATTTCTCCATTCACCTCTTGGAAGCTGGAATAACTGGAGGCTTTAGAAGACTGCACAAAACACAGTTTGTAGGATGTGTGTTCACAATGTTCCTACATGTCTGGGATCAACAGGCTGCTGTTGATTCCATTCCATAGTTTTGAACATCACTGGGTAAGTTCCAAGCAAAACATCTAAGTGAAAATATTTCAGAAGCAGTGATGCTCCACTGAGCAATTCTGGGGCAGTTACTGTGATGTTTTAGGTCACCACTTTGGGGCACACCTTATTAGAAAAAAACATGCAAGCCTAGTGTTTATTGCAGATGGTACTTTACATAAAGTTTGGTAGTAAGTAGTAACATTACGGTGCAGATTTATTGAGAAGAGTTAAGTAATAAAAAACTTCAAAAGGAATTAAGTATGAAGGCCTTTGGAAACTAAAAATCGTATTTAAAACATAAATATTACATTTTAAAACATAAAACGATCCTGTTAGTGATTATTGAAGTGGTTTTATTACAGATTTAAAGTTGAAGTAGTTTCTCTAGTTCATAATTTGCCAATACAGTATTTGTTGTCATAAATCAGACACCATATTCAGTATTAATCTCCTAGAAGTAGTGATTGTGCCTTTAATCCCTTAAATTCACCTGTATGACGAGGGTGTTGTCATGGAACATACAGACTCAGGCCAGCAAGCTTGAGTACCCATAGGAGCAGTCTAACCATCGTTATGAGCAACATGAGCTCATCCAGGTCCCCCAAAATACAACAGACAGCTGTTAACACTTGACCTTGGTGAATTTACTCCCTTCAAATGTCTGTTTTGCTTCTGAGTTCAGAAGAGACCCACCCACCGTGCCCAGCTTGTTTTGTATCAATCTAAAGAAGAAGTTGGACTCTATTCAATGGATCTGATTGTCTTCAGTAAGATCCCAGGTACCTTCTTAAATGCCTAAAAATGAGGTTTAAGCTGGTTCACCTCAGAGAGTGGTTCCAGAAAGCCCATATTGCAGTGGTGACTTCAATTGCACCTCCCTCTTGGGAGCTCTTTAGGTGCTGAGAAGTCTTAACACAGGGTGCACAGTGAGTGCTCAGATGCTTAATCCTCAGAGAAAGGACAGATTCAACTGCACCTTTATACCTGGAATGTCTCCTCAGTAACAACACCAGCTTCCTGTTCAGCTCACAGGGTTTTTGGCCATCCAGGTCGTCTCTTTCTGGACCGTAGAAGAAACTGAGACACCTAAACGATGATATCCTGAGGCAACCTGCCTCGTTATTAGGCGTTACGACACCTAAACAGCCTCTAACAGTGCTTTCGCTCTCCTGGCTGCAAACCTGCCACGGGTCTGTTTGCCCTCACGTTCTGGAACTCGTCTCTCTCTTTTATTCCCTGCAGTTGTCTCCAGCCCTCAGAAGTTCACAGGACCAAGTGCCTCGCCATGGCCATCGCAGACATCCTGTGGCGAGCGGGGGGCCACGAGAAAGCCGTCGTGGCGCTGTGAGCAGGACGAGCGTTTTTAAATTGCTGGGCGGTGCTCCCGTACCTCTGTCTGTCCTGGACGTACGCGACTCACAGCAGGAAAGCTCTGCCAGCTGTGTTTGTGCCGTCTAAAATGGCTTAGGGAGAAACCCAGGATGTGATTTCTGCTCTCCCAGTGGCTTGGGCAGAACAGACAAAATTCTTTGAGATTGCTGTGAAAGATCCTGTGGGTTTAATTGGGTGTAGGATTCATTCAGAATGTTTACTAAGAGCTGTATTTTCAGATGCAGCATTTTTCTCCTGTATTGCAGGAGTTATGGCTGGAATTAAGTTTCCTTTGCTGTATTTGCCTACTAGCTACTTAATTTATGCTGTGCAGTTAGGCTGCTTGTGCACAAATCATCCACCTCTTAGATCCCCAGCTTTGGTTGTACTGGATCCTGCATGATATTTTTATAAGTGAGCCAGATTTTGTGAGGCTGGGTAATTTCTTTTATTAGATAAACACAGATAGCTGAAAAATAACAGAGAGGCTTTGGGACACAGAAATCCTTCTTAAACCTGAAATAGAAGCAGCAAATTCAAAGACATTTCAAATTATATTTTGCATGTTTTACATCTTAAAACTGCTTCCTCTGTGATGACATTTTATATATCTTCTTCTGCTTGTTTGAATGTCATTGCTCTAATATTATTTTCCAGTAAAAACTATCATTAACACCTTAAACTTACATTTATCCTCTTTTCTGTGTGGAGAAACTTTTAATTCATATTAAGTAGACGGAGAGAGCACAGAACAGGTAAAGTATTTGCTTCACTGATGGAAATCTAATATGGAATATGAACTTACTTTAAAAATTCTGTTTTTAAAAGGTGATTAGAATAATAATGCATGGGTCATCATTCAGTGTATATAACCTGTTGATTTCTCTTTAATGCCATTTTCTTCCTTTTAACATGAGCTTTGTCTGAATATCCTCCTCAGGCCGTCAGGAAGACAACAGTTCACTCCCATTGGAAAATACAAGGCAGATGGAATCTTAGAAACTGTAAGGCTCTGTGGAACTCACATTCTCCATATATCCTCTTTTTTTTTTCCATGTATCCTAGCTTTTTTTCCTTGGTATAATGAATCTGATTTCCGTTGCTCCCTTAGAGTTTTAAAACCTTGTATGTCAAAATAGTTAGTTACGATCCAAAAACCAATTGGAAATAACAAAATCCTCCAGTCTGGCTCTGAGTTGTGCCAGTGCCTGGGGACAGTTGGACTCTGTGAAGTCCCTTTTGTTCCATCTACTATTCAAGCTTGTAAACTGCCCCTGCTTTTGATGCTATGCAGTAAAAATGACCAAGGGTCCTCCCAAGTTGACCACAACAGCCATGAGCACGAGAAGAGACCGTTTTCTTCTTGTCTCACACACAATTCTCTTGCCATTTTTTTTTCCCCTCCCATCCAGAAGCTCCAAGTGGCAAAATACTTTTGCAGTTATGCCTTGTTTCCGTGGGAAGCCCTCAGGTGGCTTTGCAAGCAGTGGTGCTATCAAGGCAGGCTTGAGGAAACATTGCTGGCCTCCTAAACGGAGGAACAGATTTGTCAAAATCTGAAGGTGGAAAAAAAAAAGAGGCAAAGAATGTTGAAGTAAGGGCCTGGATCTTTGAGCTCTTCTGAATTTCATGTCAGCTAAGAATACTCATGAGAGTATTCTCTGAGTATGGTAAATGCTTTGCTATAAACCTGCTGTAGGTGCCTCACCCTATGGGTACAAACTCCTGAGCTACTTGCCCATCCTATGTTTTCTAAAGCTGCAGCATTCCTATGTTTGTTCTGGGAATTGTCTTTCATTACATAAACAGTGCTTTCATTTGAATCCAAAAGTCTGTTCCACGAAAAGAAGCAGTATTTAAAAATTCAGAATATAGGAAGTGTTAAGGTGCAATATTATACTGAACAACAACAGTAGGAGATCGACTTTTTTGGATATTTCTTCCATTTTTTTAGTTCAAATCTTTCTAGTTTTGGCTACTTTATTTCAGCTTCAGTTTATAAAAATGAGTTATTATTGTTTCAGTTACTTTTTTTTCACTTCTTACATTTCTTCCCAGCTAATACTACACAGTGCCACGAGATATGAAGACCTGATTGTGTTTCTTCAGCAGAACATTCACCAGGTACTGTGTATGGAGATCTTAAACCTGTTATGGTTCAGCTGCCAGACTTTCTGTGTCTGTCAGTCTCATATGATGCCTTCTGAGCAGTGTTTCAAACACTTTGACAGATTTTTGCATTTTAAGAGCAACAAATTCAGTTTTAGCATAAATGAGAACAGCTCTTTCTGCCTTCAGTTTCATTTGCTTTTCTTTAGCATTGGAGCAAAAAAATACACTCAACAAACAAAATAAAACCAGCCTTTTTTCTTTTTCAGTTTGAAATTGGTCCCTGTGGGTGCATCCTCCTGACTGTGTCTGTCATCTTATCAAGATCAATCAATCTGTGAGTGTCTTTGTATCCTTGTTTCATAAACTGCAAAGCAGACAAAGTGTGCAAAGGGAGGGAAAATCCACAATATACTTATGCCTCTGGTGATTTTAATCTGTCTGGGTGTTTGCTCTGATAATATGGGGAAGTTATGCGGATTTACTAACTTAATCTTGGCTTTTCTTGTAAATATTTTCATATATATATATATGCTGTTTAAGTGGCAGTGATCAGTTCACTGTATCTGATATAAACTACTCCATCATCTAAACATTAGGTGTCATATGTATTGTGCTCCCTACCTTGACTGTTGACATTTCTTTCCCATACTTTAGGTGTCTGTCTTAGGTAGGGGTGAATAACTTCCTTGTGATGCCCCAGTCTCTCCATCAGTGATAACGATAAGGAAAAGCTGCTGTAGGATGGATTAGGGAGGTTTTAGGTGCTAATTTTTAGATGGTTATAAAATATGACAGATCTGGTCTCAGTTTATTGGTGTAATAAATATGCTGAGCTCTAATGGAAAGTCTTTATAACCTCTTTTAAAAACTCATTGAGGTTTGCCCAGACACAGTTGCATTTAATTGTGCTTTCATGCAGATAAAAGGTGTTTTTGTGATACTGTGAATTGAATTTCAGTGGGTCAGAATAGAAAAGCTTTCTTCATCTTGTCAAATTCCACTTCTGTAAAAATCTCCAAGAGTTATCTGCAAGGGAGAACTGTTCCCTGACAGCCTGTAATAAGAAGTGACATGGAAAGAGCAGCTGCACTTGAGAGCAGCATGAGTTTGATTTATGTAAGCTTTTATTTCTTAAATCTCTGCATTGTCTGGAAAAGGAAATAGCATCTTAATCCAAATTTGAGATATGCAATCAGCTGCTCACCTACTGAGGTCCCAGCAAGCATTTGCAGGTTGGGTTTTTTTTTGGTTTTATTGTAATTTCTCCCTTTCTTTTGCTTACAGTAACACTACAGCCATTGGCTTGACTCCACTTTTGTACTCCCAACACAAATGATGCGAGAATTTTATAGCATGTGCCATTTATTCTCATTTTTCTGAGTTAGTCCAGGTTAGTTAAGGTATTTGTGCAAGTAATGATCTGTTTGGCATTTGGCAGGATCACCAAAAGCAGCAAGTTCGTAATTGCTACAGTTTGCATTGCTTCACTTGCTATAAAATGATAAATATTCTTCAGTAATATAAGCAAGGAGCCTTTTTCCCCCATCATCTGTCAATTCTTAACAGATGGATTATGACAAGGCCCATCAATCATCTGTGTTTGTATTTGGGGGAGCTGTGTCAAAAGTGAGCATGAAAATTCCTTATGGTGCCTATTTGCATTTTGAAGTATCTAAATATTTGTACAGTTCTGCTCCAGAATTGTTTTTAAATGGACCTCTATTTTTAAGAGTTTTCATGATTTTCTCACACAACTTCAATTTAAAGTACTGTTACTCTTCTGGCTCATACTGTGTAAGATATTGCACCTATCATTTGTTTTTAAGGAACAGGGATTTTTCTGTCAAAAAATGCAAGTTTTTGACCTTTCCATAATTTTTTTTTAGAAGTGCAAACTAAATTTGGTTTATGTAATTTTCAGTAATCTATTTTAATGCCTATGTCATAGTGCTTCTCTTAGGACATTATAAATATCAAGACAAATAGCTCACTGCTGATACCATCAAGAAATATGTACCGTTTAGTGAGTGTTACAAGCATGGTAAGCAATTATTTACATAACTGGCATAGTTCTGGATGAATAGTTAAAGACAAGTAACAGTTGTTTTAGATAATGGAATTTTCAGCCAGTAATAGATCTCCCTGGGATTGTTTTGTCCCAGTTTTTTGTGGGTTTTTTTAACCAAAAACCAGCAGGTTTTTACAAAAAAAAAAAACTTAAGGGAAGTTTCAGTTGTCCTGATTTTTGTGTGCATATTTTATTGAAAAAGACAGTTTTGGGCGAGAAGCTGAGAGATTTTAGTTCTCAAACCGTTTCTGTTTGGGTCAGTTCCTCACCATGTGCCCACAATGCTCTGGGGTCCCTTGGCAAATATCTCTTCAATAAATAATCGGCATTTCTTGTCAGCAAGTTGAAGACTAAAGATGGAATCGTTTTGACTGGGGCTAATAATGTGACCGTAGTTCAGAATGATCAAGACTTGTTATCACCTTCTTAAACCTGTTCTGGCAGCCCAGGAGGATCTCGTAGTGCCTCCAATCTCATCTGAGTGTAGCCTTCTAAAAAGGGTGCCAAGTCTCAGTGCTCCCAGCTCCCTCTGGAACCAGTGGAAGGAGAGAAGCTTCTCTAAGAGAGTCATCCTGTCCAAAAATAAGTGTCAAGAACTGAGAGGAGAATTGCTGTGGGCAGTGCTTATCTTTGTTCTTTGTTTATGGATGGAGAACTATTAACTAAGACTCTGATTTTTTAGATTTTTGCTCTTTTGAGGGCAATTATCTGCTCTGAGAAGTTTTGGACTCCCTATCCCTGGAAGTGCTCAAGGCCAGTTTGGACAGGGCTTGGAGCAACCTGGGATAGTGGAGGGTGTCCCTGCCCATGGCTGGGGGGTGGAACTAGATCATCTTTAAGGTCCCTTCCAGCCCAAACCATTTGGTGATTCTATGATTTATTTACTTTCTATGGAAAAATTTGCACCCAAATGCTCAAAAAAAGAGAAAAAGATCATGAGTGTTTTGACTTATTTTTAATGTGTAACTTAGAATGACATAAATCCTCTCCTGAAGTGGTTACTTATCTCCCCTATAAAATAAGAAAATCTAAGTCACCCTACTCATAAAGAACTTTTACACTGTAAATATCCAGTGGTGAAATGAAATCTGTTTTATAGTGACAGGACAATAAAATGGAAGGTTAAATTAAGTCTTAATAACGGAAAGCATTATTAAGATGATAAAAACAGTCTCAACTATATTTACCTAGTGATGGGCTTTAAATAGGCTGTTCTAGAAAAGGAGAGAAATTCTAGCACCACTGCTAGTAATTTAATTATCTGGACACATAGTTTCTATGATGGACAAAAAATAAATGATGTGTTGGGAGTTATGGTGATAAGAAATGAGGACAGAATAAAAACATGGTAATGTCTTTGTATAAATTTATGATCTTCTCATAGTTTATCTTGCATGGAGTTGTCAGACCAGTAAAGACCAGGCCAGTAAAGATACTTTAGAACTAGAACAGATTGGAAGACAAAAACAGTTTCCCTTTACTGTGGACTGATAAAAAAATCTTTCCTCTTCATCACTGAAGAGGAATAACTTGGAAGTAATAAAAATGTAGACAACCATGATAAGGTTGAATAAGGAGTGATTATACCTTATTTCCCAGAGTCCAAAAACTTGGGGGCTGGCAGGGAAATGCTCAGGCTTTGATGTTAAAACTTTTTCCACAGCTCAAGTAACTTTCAGTACTGGGAGATGAGGAGGCCAAAAATATCAGGAGATTCAAATAAATTTAGACAAATTACTGGAACCTGCATGCTTCAGTACCTTTAAACCCACTGGTGGAGATGTTATCTCTGTGTACCCCATTTTTGTGTCCTGCCTTGATGTTTGCTGCTGCTGCTGCTTTTTGGGCCAGCTCCATAATTTTGGCATTGTTACGGATATTTCTTGTAGATGGAAATTCCAGATTTCGGCCAGGTCTGTTGGAGAGTTGTTCTAAATCACTGACAATCTGAGTTTTTTTTTTTTTTTATTTAATGGGAACGCATGCCAGGAAATGCAGGAGTTTGCAGGGCTTTGTAGATTTTGGGTAATGAGTTTTTCATGCTCCCAGCGCTAATGATCATCACTGCTCCGACTGATAACAAATGGCCAAAGAGGAGTGAGAATTCCTGAGGAAGTTGCTGAGAACGCGTTGTTGCTCCTGGGACAGGAAGGAATTCTGGTCACTAACAATTGTAACCTCTTTTTGTGTTTTTTTTTTTTTTTCTTCTTTACAACCACTGAAAAATTAAAAAATAGTCATATTATACCCGCTCAGGGGACTAATCTCTCTGAATGTGCAAAGTGTGTGCTGGAATCACGTTGATAAGAGCTACAGGATGTTTTCCATGTATGTGGGAGAGACTGAGCTCAAGGGTGGGCTGCAGGCCCCCGTTTTGTGTTGTGTGTCGGGAAGTTGGGAATGCTCAGGAGCAGATTGCACAGGCCCAGTAATGACATCTCGAGTGAACCCACAGCCTGAAGCTACAACGTGTAGTAAAAGGGCAGCACGAGCTTTCCCTGCTGGGTGCTGTCCGAGGCACCTTCCTCGTGCAAAACCATCACCGGACTGGGATGTGGCTCATTTGGATCCGTTCACTGGATCATCAGTTTTCTTTAATTCCAGCTCCTCACCACCCAGTCCCACCCTCAGTTTTCACTGCCAGATTTTTCCTGATCAGTGCAGTAACTTTAAGGCATTTCTAGAACCTCCTACAGGAGAACACGTGGAAATGAGAAAACCCCTTAGGGTCAAATTCCTGTGTGGAAAAGCAGTGTGTTGGTTTTCAGGCTACCTGGGGACAATAAAATGAGCCTGATCTGAAACACAGCCTCACTTTGTTGCTCACAAATCAAAATGCCAGTGTTTGCATCGCTTTTCTTGACTTTATCACTTGCTGATAGCGGGTCACACGTGTCCTTCTGCAGTCAGCACTGGTCATGGGGTGTCTTTCCCATATTTTCCTCTGGAATGCTTGTGTGAGAATAAATAAAACAATGGCTTTATCTGTGGGAAAACATTTTAAAAAAAAAAGGAGACTGATTCTGCAAGTCAAGAGGAGGCTGTGTACTTCATTAGGGTTGGCTGCTTGTAAACCTTGGAAAATACACGTCGACACCTTTTTCCTTGTTGTGATCCCACAACTCTGCTTCCTACCCTTCTGTAGTCTTTGCTGCTCCAGAAATGTGTACAGCCTTGCTTCAAAATTATTTCTGCTGCTTCCATTTTGGTGTTTGGGGATTTTGGTTGGTTGAAGTTGGTCGTACTTGTTTGTTGGTTTTTTTAAAAATCTATTTCAAAAGCCAATGTGTTTTTATTAAATTGGATAAATCACATTATGACTCCTCACCAGTCTAAGATTTCTCACACCAAGTAAGTCTGTCCTTAGTTATTCCCAATTCATCTCGCTCTCTGAAATCTCCTGTTAATTAACAATTTTTAATAGAGTGGGTCATATGGTTAGAACTTGGGTTTTTTGTGCCCTTGAGCCCTTGTTCTTCATTCCTCTGGTACCATTTTACTGAACTGGGGAAGTTCAAGTTCCTTCATCAGTCACTCTAATCCATCCTTGAAATAAACACACACAAGCCCCAAATCATGTTAATAGCTGCTCATTATTTTGCCCTGTAAGATGCTCAAATATATCTGTTTGTCAGCTTGGTTTTACTTCTGCAATTATTTATCTGGTTGCAGTCAATATTCCAGCCCTTGGAGCATCTCCATGGCCTCCTCTGGACCTGCTCCAGCAGATCCATGTCCTTTTTAAGTTGGAGGCCTCAGAAAAGGAACTGTACATTGACTACTGAGCTTTGGCATCTCTAGCCCTGATGGCACCTGCCTTTCAGGTTTTATTTGCTGGCACATTTTAAACTGGATTATTCCATATTGCTGCAAGCACTCTTAATTAGCTGTGCACTTCATTACCGTAAACAATCTTAAACAATCTCAAATAAACAAGTTTATATAAGTGCACTTAGAACATATTGAAAGCCAAGCTGTGGGAAACTACCTTTACTCAGTAAGACAAGATTTTATTGAGATGTGTAACAGATAATCATCACTCTTCTAATTTGTATCAAGCCATTTTTTGGGGTATGCTTTTCTGTATCCTTTCTGTATCATTTTCTGTATCACCTCCTGTGAAATAACCCCAATTCTGAGCTGTTACTTCACCTTTAATGTCTTTCAGTCACGTAGGACGTTGAAAAGGAAAGTGATGCTCTGCTGGCTCATGAGCTGTGGGTGGAACAAAGGTTCCTCCACCCTCAATCCACTTTCCTTAAGTGACACCTTTTCCTGTCCCAGAGCCAAGATCTAGTTGGAGTCCAGTCTCTAATTTTGGAGTTCCCCTGAAATGCACCCACTCTCCCCACGCTGTTTGGCTGGTGAAGAAAGGCTTTCTGTGTGATGTCCATCTGGCTTGGCCAAGGGTGAAAGGAATTGCAGCTTCACATGGAAGATCCAGTCACACGGGGCATTCCCAGCTCTTGGTGGAAGTGTGTTTTATGTGTGAGCCAGTTTTCTGGGAAAACTTTATCAGTGATAGTTTCCCCCCTAACTGAGAGAGCCTGGGAGACCAACAGCCAGGGGAAATTACGTGTGTGAGGAGTTTTTCACTCAGTGTTTGCAGTTGTGTAAATATAAATAGATGCCGTCGTGTATTTTACAGCTCGGCCTTCTGGTGTTGGAAAAAGATTGGGGAATTCAAGGGGAAGCAGCTGTCAATGATGTTGCAGTGCTAACAAACAAGCAGCTTGACCTCACTGAAAAAAAAATCCGTCTTTGAGAATCTCAGACCTCTCTCCAAGGCCAATTTTGTGATTTGACAACACGGAGGAAGCGTGATGAGGGTCAAATTTACCAGGAGCAGGGGGAGGAGAGAAAATAGGAGAGGTTGTGTGGGATCCAGTCCTTGGTGGGGAAGAACTGAGCCCTGGTTTGTTGGGGTAAGTGAACTTCTGTGCCTCCTGCCCTATAAGTGGCATGTCATTCAGGATTTTCAGGATCTTCCTTGTCTTTGAGGTTCTGCTGTGGGGATTAGACAGAGGCCTTGTAGCCAAAGTGCTCACTGGGCAAGAGTTGCTACAACATTAATAAGTTCATAAATGCAGAACAGCTGCTAAGAGGTAATAAAGAAGGGAGTTTCCTTGAAGTAATTTAATGTTTCTCCTTCAAAGAAAGGCAAGAATACAGGTGCAATAAATGACACAGCCTTAGCAATGTTTGTAAGAGGATGTGAGACCAAGATTTGAAGCTCTGAGGTTTATATTCTTTCAGAAGTGGATATGCAGTGGAATGTATTGATGTGTGAAATGTCCCCTTCAAACACTCGAGAAAGAGGGGACCCAGGGACAAAACCATAAAGCTGAAGGTGATAGGAGAGTGGGGTTTTGGAGACAAGATACAGGAAAGGAGAGGAGGGTCTCACAAAACAGAAATAGCAGGTATCTGCCAAAGAAGGTCTGAAGATGAGGACGCTACTTAGCGTGGTAGATAAGGAATGTGACCCAAGTGGAAAAGTGACCACAAAGACAAAGAAGAGGAAGAGTTGAATTAGGTTTGAGGAAGTTTGCAAGACTGGAGAATGAAAAGCAAAAGTTAGTGGTAAAGGAAAATGAAAAAAATGAAACTTAACTCAGAAAAAAGGGAAGAATCACGAAGACAAAGAGGTTGTTATGCTGATTCTGTTTGATATCTTGTAGGTAAGGGATTGGTATGGTGGAAAATGCAAAAAAAAAGGGAGTGGGGGACCTGGAATTTGCACAAATAATTGAGATATGTGACTCTTGTTTCCCTGTTAAGGAAATTCAGGAAGCTTTTCCCCAACGTGTGTCCACAGAGCAGAGGAGTGGACTGTGTACTGGGTGACAGCAGATTTGGTGTGGATATGGAACAGAAGGGCTGCTTGTGGCAGCATGGGAAAAAGAATCCAGATTGCTCCCCTGACACATCCAGTTCCTTGTAGAACAGATCAGAGTAACTCATGAAGCCGAGGAACTTGCCTGAAGAGGAGGGAGATTATTGGCTCGTTCTCTGGAGAATTTTCTGATCTCCAAGGAGAGAGGGCAAAGGAATGAAAAAAGCAGACTCTCTCTTGTCCCTGGTGGTGTTGGAAAACACAGAAGTGATGTGGTTCAGATGAGGTCAGAGCAGGCCTTGAGTCTGCAGAAATGAAACAACAAACAGTTTCCTTATCATGTTAATACAAAGCCATCAGGAAAAGATGTGAAGTTTCTGTGCAGAGTGGATGTGGCTGATAGGAGGAGTAATGCAGAGAATGCTCTAAATCTAAACTAATATTCTGCCTTTCAGGAAGGAGAACAGCAGTCAGGATGGAATTTATGCATTGTAACTGAATTAATTTCATGGGAGGTAGAACTGAACCTGAAAATGTGATGGTTGCACAACATAAAGTTCAAAATAAAACAGGTATCTTTATACCTGTGTCTCATGCCTAAACTTTTGCAAGACATCCAGAGCTCTTTCTTGCTTTTTCTGACCCTGTGGGTGGACTTTATTCTAAAAGCTTACCTGCTTCTTCATACCTTATCATACACTTGCCTTGTGGAAATCTACAGTTACTTTGCATCTAAATATACAATAAATTGGCTTGCATTTATAGCACCAAATTGAGAATTGTTAGTTAAACTGAAAAAAAAAAAAAATTAATTGATAGAGTCCTAATAAGATTTCTTTTGTATTTGACATTATGCCAAGCGAGAAGTCATTTGTAATGTGAAAATAAGAGATCTCTTAAGAGTTATAAAGGTGATAAAGGAAAGGAACTCACAGAAGAATTATCAGCATGAGGAACACGACTGATGGAGTTTGTCAGCGATCAGTCTGGGATTAGACAGTTTTTATTCCCCACAATAACGTTGGGAAAAGGGAGTGGTGTGCTAATGAAGTGTACTGATGACTGAAGAGCTGAAAGGCACTGTCAATACAGAGAACAAATCGTGCTGTAAAAAAAAGACTTGGCTCAGTTTCATGATGAGGGCGATAAAAAAGAATTTATTTTCACTACAGAAACTGCAAGGCCTTGTAAACAGAGACTGCTCACTACTGTCTGGGGGGGTTTAGAACTTGTAAATGGCAGGATGGGGAGTTGAACAGCAGAGCATAAAGTGACTTTGAGCCAGAATCATAAAATACCCTTGGATCTACTCTTAGGGTGTCTCAGCAGAAATAGTTTTAGGAGGTGAAGAAATATTAATAGACTGTGCCATGCACTGATGTGTCCTCAGTGAAATACCGGGTCAAGTTCACCCATTAAAACTGGGAGGAGTGTAGGAAAAGCGTAGACCAGGGGAATGAGAAATCTATCTTATCAGAGAATTATAAAAGAAGAAAGTTTTTATATTTTCTAGCCTAAAAAAAAAAAACAAACCAAATTCTGAGATGGAAAATAACAATTTTCTAAAAAATGGGAAGGTAGCAATTTTAAGTAAACAAGAAGGATCAAGAAGAGTTGTTTAATTTAAAGATCAATTTTAGTACAGAATGAAAATGTCTCAGTAAACAGCCTGTGAGTTGATGAACTTGGAATAAGTGTGACTAGATTTTAGGTTTTTAAGCTGCCACTGAGGAAAGTGTGGAAAGCCAAGAAAGCAACTAAGAAATGTGGTTTCCTCTGAAAGAGAGTAACTGGGATGGCTGGAATTTACCTGCCAGATGGAGGGAACATCATCTTCCTTCCTTCCCCCTCCACAACTCTGCTCCATCCCAGGATGGGTTATGGCTGTAGCCCACACCATGGGTGATGGGAACAGAGGATTGCTCTGGGAAGAATGTTATGAAAAGTAGTGAGTAAATGTTCCTTCATCATCTCCTCACCATCCAGGGGTGTGTGAATCTGCTGCAGTCCATCAGTTGTGCCCTGTGGCAGTGAAATGATCCTTCTCTCTGCAGTCTCTTCCCATGGAAAAGCTGCTCCGTGTTTTAACCATGTTTTTTTCTAACAATCACAACTTTCTCTGATTCTACCATATCTTTTTCTACTATGTCTACTGTATCTAATGCTCAAATTCTGCTGAGCTAAAATCTATAACAAATTGCTTTGCTTTCAGTTAATTTGTCTGATCAAGTTGTCTTTTTTCAAAGACTCGCCACAGGGTGTTGTTATTTCTATATCAACCTTATTTCCCATTTCTCAGCTTTTAATCTAAAAAAAAAAAAAATAAATAGGCTCAACCTTTCTGCAGTGCCAGAATATTTGTGAGTGTGATTTATCCATCCAGGCCTTGGTATTTAGGAATTTCCTGGCCGTGTCCAGGCTCTTTACTGTCTGTTCATGGGATGAAGAAAAGGCATTTTCCAACAGTTTCTTCCTCTACTCTGCAAATTACCTAAGCAAGGTCACCTAAATTGCCCTCAGGATGTACCAGTTTCTCTCCATGTACAAAAATGTGAAGAAGCCCAGAGTGATTACCTGTTTATGTGTCCATCTTCAGATATAAAAATTAGTGATACGATGCCCATCCCTAAGTGCTCGATTAGCTTTGTCGTCTTTCCAATCTTGTTTTTTCCCTTTCCTTTCCTGCAGCAAATCAAAGCATTTTCATTTTGATTTTAGGAGAATAAAGTGTATTTATTAAAATACTCCAGAGGTGCGATTGTGCTACAAAATAGAGCACTGACAAATAGATTTTTGGCCAAATTTCAGCCAGTGTAGTCTCCTACTATAAACTCTTCAACAGTTTGCTGAACCCGGGTCAGTGTGGTTACATAGATACAGGTTTAATATCTTTGCTTGATCTGTTGTGCTCAGGAAGACATTGCATTCAGTAAGAAAGATGATTTATTTTAAAAAATGAAATAGTGGGTTGAATGTCCTGATAGATTAATCACTTTTCCCATCAGATCTATCCCCGTGAAATAAAA
The DNA here is from genome assembly GCA_036023395.1 of Myiotriccus ornatus. Lineage (NCBI taxonomy): Eukaryota > Metazoa > Chordata > Aves > Passeriformes > Tyrannidae > Myiotriccus > Myiotriccus ornatus. Next base: position 2,919,354 of record JAYRBT010000082.1, on the reverse strand, counting down.
ATATAAATGTCAGCACCCTGGAATAACAGAGATGATGAATTAAATGTGCATGACTACCACAGTACATGTACATTTTAAGAACTTTGTGAAATTAGCAGGTGGGTGATAAGGTGATAAATAAAGAATGAAGCCACTTCCTTGCTGTCACTGCTCTGAATCCTAAACAACATTTTTTTTTAAGAGGGGCTCTTCCCTCCTTCTTTGAACATCCATTTGAAACCTCTGCCATGTGCCCGTATAAAAAAGAAAATAATAAAATATTCTGGAACATTTACACAATAAGGCAGTCACCCATCCTGTCATTTCCCACATCCCCATTGTAATTATTTGAAATCCTTGTGCCTGAAGACAAGGTTTTTCTCTCTGCCAACCCCAAATCTATTTTGGGAGCAGACTTGTAATTGTGTGTTTGTTAATGGAACTGTCTGTTGCCATGAACAAAGTGAGGTCACCCATTTTCTGTGGCACCTTTGCCACAGAGTTAAGGACCATAAAACAACCAGCACTTACCTGAATGCACTTTTTTTTAATCTTTATGTTATTTATTTTGTTCTGCTGTACAATCCAAACAATATCTGTGCTAAATAACTCATAGTCTGGAATTATTCCAGTGTTAGAGTTTGTATGTGACTTCTGTATTTCATATTGACTTATTTGACTTATATTTAATATTTAATACTCAGTATTTATATTTAATAGTCTGTATTAATACCACTTTGTCCCAGCATGGAGTTCTCCATTTAAGACTCCCCAAGAATTTTCCTGGAAGTAAATTGAGATAAAGGTGTAGGAAGCCTTTTAATAATGTCTTACTTATTTAACTTAGTTTTTGAACTTAGAAAAAGTCCACCTGATTACAGATTATGTTATATTGAAGCATCCAGGGCTGAAAATATATATATTTTGGACTTGTATTTATTCAGTTTTATAATTTTATTGAGTCCACGCAGATCACTGTAATTTATTTTATCAGTACACCATCAGTGCTGAGGTTTATAATGACAATGCAGCTTCTTCTCTCTAATGGCATTTTTGTCTGTCTATCCTTAATTCTTAAAATATTTTTTAAATATTTGGATATCCCAGAATGGATTAAAAACTGCCTGTTAACTGTCTTGGAGGCAATTCAGAGCAGTCAAAGGTCAAAGGTTTGGCTCAGAACATCTGTCCACCTTCAGTGTTTACATCCTTAATAAACACATTATTTATAACCAGCAGTTTCAACAAGGCTGAAGGTGAACCAACAATCACTAACAGGAGAATGAAGAGAAAATAGATTCATAATATAAAATGATATTTTTTGGAAAAGCATTCCTGCCCTAAACCCAACAGCGTTAGAAAACATGAAAAAAAAAGTATAACTCACAGCAGGTGTTTTTTGTGGGTTTCAATCATTATGAGATTTCTCCAGTTCCAATAAAGTAGGTTTTTTGTCTGAATCCACCTTACATATCTTTTAGTTTGGCCACATAATGACTTTTGTTTTGTGTGGTTCTAATGTGAGAAAAAAAAAGTTTGCTTGTATGAGGAATGAAAGGACAGTTAAGCCTTGGGATAAAGGCTCAAAATCACCCTTTTTTGAGGGGGGGGAAAAGAAGATTTAAATAAAAATATTTTTAAAAAGAACAGTGCAGAATGAATCTGTCCCCTCTGGTTTCACAGAGATGTAAATCACAGCGCACACGTTACAGCTACCAATAAAAATCAACCCGAGAGATCTTATGAGTGATCTGAAATTCAGCAACTTTTTATTCCTGTCAGCTCAGGGAATTATTTCTGCTGAAGCAGAAATGTGCTTAAGCATGTTTAAACGTGTAATTTTAAGTATTTGGCCAGGAGATTTTAAAAATCAGTATTTTGCCTCTGGTTTAACAGGGTTTTTTTCCACAGACTTTGCAGTACGACCAGGTAATTCCCACCATTCTGCACGAGTAGTCGACAGACATTTACCTCACTCTGCAGTCAGAACTGTGTGCTGTCACAACACTGGAAAATACTGATAATGTAGAAAAAGAAAGAAATAATTGCCATCAACACTGTTAATGTTAATTACCATTGTGTTAATTTGTAGTGTCTCTTTCCTGACCTGCGATTCTGTCACATCAGCACACGGAGTGTTGGGTTCTGAATTAAGAAGGGATTCAGAGTCAAGGCTTCACTTAGTCTGATGATGACTGGGATACTTCAAAGACTCCTGACTTAAAGTTAGAGGGTTTTTTTTCTGGTTTAAAGTAATTTTAAAATTATAAATGGAAAACTCCATGCTGGGACAAACTAGTGATGATTATTCCTTGCATCTGTTTTTGACAGGACAGCAGAACGATCAAATACTTTGTGTTTGCTTATCACCAATGAATGTCTCCACAGCCCAGCAGAAAAAACCCCACACAGTTATCATTATCTGCTATTTTTAAAATGCCTGAAGTGTAGTTGGCACCTAAACCCCGATAAATACACCTGCACAGAAGCTGGTGAGCCTTTGGCAGGTAGGAAGAACCACCTCAAGCCCCTTCGGAGGAGGTGTAAATCTCATGGCTTTAGTGCCTGACATTTGTTTCCTCATTAGCACGCCTGATTCGAAAGGCAGATGTTCCTCTCCTTGAAAATCCGAGATCCACCTCTAAACCCCCATATTGTTTGTACCTGCAGATGGAATTAGAACTTCCTGCCATTGTCCGCGTCGTACGTCCCACCGTCCCCGACTGACGCATATTGTATAGTCTGCTCATGTCACGGTGTTTGCAAGATGAAACTGTTTCTAAAACTAAGAAATGGCCGAAATCCAAAGATTATTATCATCCCATCCATGCCTTGCGATGGTGCACGAGAGAATTTTCCCTACCACGGGCACGCTTTCCTTGGTCTTTCCTTTGATTTCTGGCAACAGATGTCGGGTGGCACTTTGTTATGACTGACACTAGCTTGTAAATTGTATTTAAAGTAAGTTTTTAAAAAGGGCTAAAAGACATTTTTCACACAGGGGCGAAATATATTTTTTAAAAGAGGTGAAATAATTTTTTAATAAAGGGGCAAAATGATTTTTTTGTGAAGGGAGTGGTGGTTCAATGGCTATGACTTGTTTCGAATGATTTTTAAGTATCATCAGGGCTGTAAATGGTGGAAATTGTATTTTACATTCTGATTTTGGCATTCAAAGGAATCCTATGAGAAAGTAATTATCTGACGTTTGGGATGAGGACACGGAATGTCCCAGCTTTTTACTTAAAAACCACATTTTTTAGTGGAGCACGTGTAGCAATGTTAAAGGGAAGTGTCTGGCTACCTTTGCCCTCACCACGGCGAGTCAGCTCTTACTTTGTCACAAACAAAATGTTTCCTTTTTTAAAAGAAGTTTTTATGCCAGTTGTCAAGAAACATGAATACTTGTGTGCATAGAAGATTTTTCCAAGTCAAATGACAGCAAGAAGCCCAGATGATAGAATAATTAAGTTTTAATTGATGATCATTCAGGCATTCCCTCTAGCTCTGTAGTAATACCAGCATAAAGATGGAGCCAAAACAATTGAGATCAACATATTTTATATTGAAGGGAATTAACTTTTTATGACCCATAGAATTAATCTGTGGAGTTTATTGCTGTAGCCCTCCCAGGATATAGTACATTGTGTTTTCTCAAACCTAGATTAAACATTTATTCATGTATAAAATAATGTTTGCAATTACGTTATATCTGCAGGTTAAAAATGATCACAGTTGCAACCTTTATTTTTCAAGCCATCAACCAATCACTAATTCAATAATTCCAAGAGTTATGAGAGAGGGAACCCTGGGGAGACATCACTCCATAATTATCGATAATGCAATTTCATGAAATTTCCCTTTGATTTCACGAAACAGAAGGGGCCACGCAGCACCACTGTAAATGTTTACACATACTCCCCTCCCCTCCCTCTTCTCCCCTCCCTCTTCTCCCCTCCCTCTTCTCCCCTCCCTCTTCTCCCCTCCCTTTCCCTTCCCTTTCTCTCCCCTCCCTTTCCCTTGCCATTCTCTTTCCCTTGCCATTCTCTTTCCCTTGCCATTCTCTTTCCCTTGCCATTCTCTTTCCCTTGCCATTCTCTTCCCTTCCCTTCCCTTCCCTTCCCTTCCCTTCCCTTCCCTTCCCTTCCCTTCCCTTCCCTTCCCTTCCCT
>JAYRBT010000082.1:2901547-2915105 GCA_036023395.1 Myiotriccus ornatus | reverse complement strand
TCCCAAACCTTCCCTTCCCAAACCTTCCCAAACCTTCCCTTCCCAAACCTTCCCAAACCTTCCCAAACCTTCCCTTCTCTCCTCTCCTCTTCTGATAGGAATAACAAACACATGTGTTAAGTCTTACCTGGGTACTGCAATATGTTTCCCAGGTATGTTGTGGAGTTCACCTGCTTTGGGCTATCCAGGAACCATCTAGATATGGCTCTGGACAACTGGCTCTGGGTGGCCAGAGATGGGGTGGACATGGTGACCTCCAGAGGTCCCTTCCAGCCTCAACCACTCTGTGATTCTGTCAGACAAATAGTGCAGTAATTTTAATTTCTGCTATTCTAACCAGTGGTGACGGTGACTTCTATTCTTCTCTACAGCTGTGTCTTCCAAGTCTGGCTATGTCAACTTTTACTCCCCACAGGTTTTGTTGATATATTCACCTTGGTTTTTTTTTAAGGTATGAAAAATCACTTTGAAAGGATTCAGAAACACAGAGCTGTATTTATGATTTATGTATTTATAGTGGTTTGGTTTTGCTTTTCCCCAAGATTGAGAGATGTTGAGTCTAATGAAAAGAAACAGCTGTATTTCAGTTTAACAACGTTCTCCACTCCTGATTTAATTCCTCTTCCCCCTCCTTTCCAGGGTGCGCAACGACTTCGATGTGCTCACGAACCGCCTCATCGGCAGCCACGGCTACTGCACTCAGGTGGGCTCAGGGTGGGATCCTGGGGTGTCCCAGGAGCTGACCTCTGGGAGAGATGGCATTTCTTCCTTCAAGTTACGGAATCAAAGAATTACAGAATGCTTTGGGTTGGAAGGGACCTTAAGGATCATCTCATTCCACCCCCCTGCCACGGGCAGGGACACCTTCCACTGGCCCAGGTTGCTCCAAGCCCTGTCCAACCTGGCCTTGAACACTTCCAGGGATGGGGCAGCCACAGCTTCTCTGGGCAACCTGTGCCTGTTCCTCACCACCCTCACAGTAAAGAATTTCTTCCTAATATCATTTGAACCTACAGTCCTTCAGCTGAAAGCCATTCCCCCTTGTCGTGTCACTCCATGCCCTTGTTAAAAGTCCCTCTCCAGCTCTCTTAGAGCTCCTTTAGGCACTGGAAGGCTACTCTAAGCTCTCCACAAATTCCCTTAGTTTTTTCTTCTTCATCTCCATAATGTCCACCTTCATCCTTTATTCATTTTCCTTTTGTTTTGGCAAACTGTTGTCTTTGTTTTCAGAGCTTCTGCTTTCCAGCCTGGTTTTCTGGTCTGTGTGTGCCTGTACCTTTATGTGCATGTCCTTACACTCCTTTTATCTGCCTCTTTTGAACTCCTATATTGATTTTAGTGCTGAGATACTACTGTGTTTCCTCCCTGTCCTTTCAGGGAGGGTCTTGTCTGCTCCTGCAGCTCCTCTGTAAATGGTCACTGCTGCACTAACTGAGCTGCTGCTGATGGAAGATAACTGGTAATTCAAACTGGAGTCCCTGACTTATTATAGATGGTTCTAAAAGCCATTTGGTGCTTGAAAATCACCAGCCTGAATTGCTGGCTGACACATAGGACCTAAACTTTATATGGCTGAATTCCAGCTCATGTCCTGCAGCAAATGTCTCCCACTGGCTCTAGTCCTCCAGAGGCATCCACCCAGTTGGAAACACTTTGCCTTGGACACGTAAATCACAGAATCCTGTGATTTCACCAAATCTGGGAGCTGGGCAGTGGTGTGGTCTGAATATGGTGCACAGCTGCCCAGGGTGGAAGTGGAGTCACCATCCCTGGAAGTGTTCAAAAAACTTATGGATGTGGCACTTGGGGACATGGTTCAGTGTTGAACATGGTGGTGGTGGCTTGACAGCTGGACTTGATGATCTTACAGGTCTTTTCCAACCTTTATAGCTCTGCGATGCTATTGCTATTTTAGTTGACAAAGGCAGGCTTCATATTCTCTTGTACTGTTGCTTAGGAGACTTTTCTACTGTGGGTTCACAGTGATTCCTCAAGAAGGTGATGGAACATCACTGGTGGATTAGTACTGCTAAAAACATCAGTAAGAACCCATAAACGTTGGGTTTCTCCTTCAGGAGAAACACAGAACTATAATTGTGTGCAGTAGTTTTAAAACCAATTCCAAACTGGCAACAATGGAGTTGTTCATTTCTTTGGGCATGGACTATTTTTTCTGGAAGCTTTATTCTTGTTATTTCCCCTCCTGTTTCTTGCCATATGTTATTTATTAGTGGGTAGTTCTTTGCTGCTGCACAGTCTGCTCTAAGCTCCGGTTACATCCCAGCTGGCCCTTGTGGGATGTTACACTAAGAAATGTGTCCCATGTCTCCAGTCCTTGAACTTCATGGACACTTGCATGTGCACATGCACATCCCTCATCCTCTCACATGTATTTATCCTCTGACAGACCCCTACTTCAGTTGGAGAGGAAATAATCTACAGTCTCCTATGGTAAATATGAGTGCATCAGTGATACGGGTCCATATAGGTGAATATCTTACTGAATGAGGCTTGAGTTCATCCAGAAATAATCAGTAAGAAAGAACAATAATTTAACAAATCTTGCTCAAAATACGTCACTGAGCACATACAGAAATATCAGGTAGTACTGGACAGGCTTTGGATATATCTCATTCATGCTGTGGTTCCACTGTAGAGAATAAGGGACACCAAAATATTTTAATTCAAACACAACAACCCTAATATGAGAAGGTTGAGAGTGTGATGCAAGACTAAATTGATTATGGGCAGTTTGGCTTTGGAAAGATGAATATTGGAAACTCCTCTAATATTTCCTCATTTTGCTCTAGGAGTAGATTTTGCCCAAAATATCTGGAGAATTTTTCCTGAGCAATCCTAATCCTAACCCCGAAATTAAAGCCATGATATAAATGAAGGCTCTGGTACACGTGCAGCTTCTACCAGTCCTCCGTGAATCTTGTGCTGACGTTTAATTACTGTTTGTTTTTTTGTTTTGTTTTGTTTTTAACCATGCCACAAACAGGAATTGGTGAACTTGCTTTTGACTGGCCAAGCTGTGTCCAATGTTTTCAACAATGTGATAGAGCTGGACTCTGGGAATGGGAATATCACCATTTTGAAAGGCATCACCAGCCGCAGCGACATCGGTTTGCTGTCTCTCTTCGAGCACTATGATGTCTGTCAGGTATTTCCTTTCTCTGGCTTTATTTAAAAAGAAAACATCTACATTTAAAATTAGTTTGGGGTGAGTACAGCAGCAGAGAAACGATGGGCTTGGTCCAGTTGCTCTGCTCTGTGCTGGAGGGGTGGTGGTATTGTATGAGCAGTAAAAAAAATTGTGGAAATTAAAATAGCTGTTAATGCAGTGGGATTGTTCCCTTCAATATGCTTTTGAAATTAGTATTTTAATTGTATTCATCGTGAGAATTTAAAGATAGATTAAAAATTTCAAAGAAGTGACAGCCATTAGTTTACCTCTGGGCAAACTTCTGTAAGGATTTCACTGGTTTTCCATCTACAGTGCTGGGGAGATGGACATCTTTCCTAAAGACATGTTCTATCTTAAACAGACAGTCTTGTGTTTAATTCAAGAGTATTATTTGAAATTCTCTTGCCTGTGTTGGATGCCAGATTGGATACTTGCAGCAGTCCCATCTGGATTTGCAGTCAGCACCTCTGCAGAAATTTGAAAGTGATTGCCAAAGAAATTGTTTGTACTGACACAGTATAAACGTGTGACTGAAAAGAAAGCCTGGTTTTAACCTTTTCCCAGCTACATTTTCCTACTACTGGCAAGTTATAACTTAATTAACACAATCATTTACTTTATTAATAATATTATAAAAGGCTTGAATTCAGTCAAGAAATTATATCAAATCAGATGAGTTCAGAACAGAGTGGGCTAAAAATAAATAAGCATCTGTGTCTAGTTCACGCTTCTTTTTCTTTTCTATAAACAATGTAACATTTAAAACCTCAAAAAATGGTTCTGCACCGCTGTATCATTTTTTTCCATTATCTAGTGAGGAAAATGACTTGGGAGTAGCAAAATGGTGAGTGAGGTCAGTGCAGGTAAGAGCTATTTCTCTCCCACCTGCCCTCTAAAAATAAAGTAAGTTACTCAGGGAATCAGACACCATTTTCCACTTACTCTGCAAATTATATGGTAGAGGGGATCTGTTTCTACTACTGTGCTGTTGCCTGGGAGCTGGACTCGTGAGCAGGGATCTGTTTTTCCAAGGCAGTGACTCTTAATCAGTTACAGAAACTCCAGTAGACGTAGTTTCCTCTTTTTTTAGAGTCTACACTAGCTGGGCATCTGCTGCAAATTGTCTTGGTTTTTATTAAGAACATCTGGGAGTTCTCTGCATTTCAGTTCAGATGCAATGTCTGCTCAGGACTAGAACAAAAGTCACATTCTGGTGGACTTTGGCCTCAAAACGGGGTGTCTCCACTGTGGCTTCGGCACGAAGGGCCAGATTCTGCTTTCTGTTACAGTATTTGGAGCAATTTAGGAAAAATAAATGTCACTGGTAGTTTGCAGGAGTGGAACTGAGAATGGAATTTTCAAACTGACTCTTTTCTTCCTCTCAGTAAGTGGACTCAGCGTCCAATTACAGTGTGGCCGAGAGGCTGGGAACTGACACCAGTCATGGAAAAGGACTGTCATTTTTTGGTTGGTTTTATTTTTTTCTTTCCAGCAGTTAGAAAATCCTGAGCGTGCTATATGGTGAATCATAGACGTCGGAGTCGGAAAACTCCCTTTAGGTCATATCCAGCCAATCTCCATGGGGATAATTCCGGATACTTTTATGTCCTGTCATATAGCAGAGTTTCTCTTCAAAATCTGTGTGCCTGAAGTTCCTGTCTCTTTGTTCAGATGGCCATTCTTTAGTTGATTTTAGTGCATCTTAACTGCCATCTTACCTTTTCTCTCATACTTCTCCACTTTAAAATATAAAAGCACAAATACAGGTTTGTGGGTACTTGTAAATTTGGAGATTTTAATATCTACTACACTAGTATTAAATCTGCCTCTTCATTCCCTTAGTTTCCTCTGATTATAGTTTTGCTTCTAGTCCAACCTGCCCCCTGAACAATTCCTCCCCATCCGCTGGACGTTTGCAGCTGATGTAACAGTTCCTCCCTTTTTCATCGGTGCGTCCTGTCCAAAGCTTGTTTTTACTGCTCTGCTCAAGGCTTGTTCCAACTTACCAACACATTTAGGAAGAGATATTCAAGATTCCAGGCTGGCTGCTGAAAATCCACGTGGAGAAGGATTTCTGTACCGTTTTATCTCCCTCGTCTGATACGTGGAGTATTTGTATATAACCCACAGTTCCCTTGGCATGGCTTTGGAGCTGAAAATAGCATGAGGACATGTGAACTGAATTAATCCTCCTGTCAAACTTCAACAGTAGCAAATGAAAACAAAATGATCCCTTCCTTTTTCTCTTGGAGAATCCCACTGTTCCCCATGCATTAATCTCTTCCAGTGGATCATGCTGAATGTGTTATCTCTGCTGATTAGAAAAGTGTGTGCTCCATGTAATTTGTCTGGAACTGTTAATGTCTGATCATCACTCTCAGCCCTGACATATCACCACACTCAGAAGAGCTTTTTGCAGTGTATTTACTTGTTGCAAATTGTTTCCCAATGACAGATGGATCCATTCCATCCATTTCATGTGCAAACATTTAGTTCTGTAGTGAGATTCCCTATTTTAATGCAAAAAAAGCTAAAAGCCCAATTCTGTTACTTTTCAGTAGCCAAGTCACACATTTTTGGATTTTTTTTCTTTGTACTAACCCATATTTAAGCAGTATTAATTCCATGTGATGTTACACATTGGACTTAGAATCTTAAATTGAGATTTTAGGTTTTCTGGGATTTATTTGGAGCTCTTAAAGCAATCGAAATGTTTCCAAAAACTGGTCAGTCCACAGAAAATTGGTGGAGGTTTCCTCTGTTTGCTGAGCTGCAGGACAGAGCAGTCCAGTGAGGTCTCAGGGAAGCTGAGTGGTTTCTCAGCAGGGACAGGACCTCAGAGAAGGGGATGAGGAGCAGGAGTGGGCAGGGCCGATTATAGCAGTCCTGGGTGAGAAGGTCCCTGCATTTGGGTCAGTCTTTGGCCTAAATGCCACATTAAAATTGCAGGTGGAAAGAATTAGAATGATGAAGTTCTTTTTTTCAAAATCTCTCTAAAAATAGAAACAGATGCTCCTCATCTTTGTGGCAGGTCATTTAAAAGACTTACAGTGACAAAGGGGAAAATAATCTGCATTCTCAGGTGATAAATTTAACAGATACTACTATTATTATTATGAAAACTTTCTAACTTCAATAACATGAATAACCCATCAATAAATACCACTGTGCTGATTAATATTGATAATAATAACAACAATATATAGCATTTATGTGTCATTTCCTATTAAAAGATCTGTGCTTTCCAAGAGTGCCAAGTGTCATTAGCATTTTACAGAGGCAGGTAGCAGATGAATATAAGTCAAAGTGCCTATCCCAGTAAGTCCCCCAGTAAGCTCGTGGCTGAACTGGGAGCACAGATCTGAATCCCACATTCTGAAGGCAGTATGGTAGTGGCTGATGAATTTGCTCATCCATCTGAAAAGTGTTTTGAAACCACTTAAGTTATGTGCTGGTACGTGTGAAGCGATGGAAATGCTCAAGGTTAATTGTCCCTTTTGAACCTTCACTCTGATTCTTTGTTTTCACTGATTCTCTCCTGCTTTATCCTGTCCTGCTGCAGTAGTTAAACCTCCTGCCATCTGACCTGCCAAACTCTCCCTGCTCTGATTCCTGATGGTGTCCCAGGCACTCCCTGAGCTCTCAGCCTTTCGAGAGACTGTTGCTTTTCAGGTTTTGCCTTTCTGAAAACGAAGGGAGGACACTGACAAAGAAGTTATGCTCATTTTCCCCTCTTTCTTTTCAAAGAGTAACAGAAATAAACAGAATTTATTCATTAAAATTCCACAGATGGGAAACATTATCTCTGGTCCTTTTGATGAGACCAGCACACTGTGTGCTGTGACAGGACCTACTTGAATTATTAAATTCAGCTCAAATGCTCTGTCCTCTGGCACCTCACTGCTTTATTTGCCCTATGGAACATCCTTCCTATAACCTTCTTCCCTGGGAAGTATGTCTCCTAAACAACCACTTCTATCCATCAGATGGACTGGACTCAAGCCAGGGGTTGTGGAGGGGGAGGTTTAGAAAGAGGGTTTTAACCACCTCGTTTGAGAAACCAACAAAAATAAGCAAGTGCAAAATGGAAACCTGATGGTTTGGGTTAATTTTCCATTTATTTTTCAGGAATAGGGGTAGATAGATACTGTGCCCTGTAGATGCTTTCAGGTAGGGATGCTGCTGTTTATGGGAGGCATTTGTGACACTGGAGGCAAAACCGTGTGATGCATTCAAATTTAAATGAAACAAGGCTGACAAAGCACTGGCCTTTGAAAAAGTGTCTTCTTCATTCCCTGTTTTTACATCTCCCTTTCTAGCCTGGAACTGAAATGTTCTTTAATGAAGTCCTGTTGTCCTCCCAAGTTATGGACAGTTGTTTTCCCAGAGGCCAGTCCCTGTGGCTGGGGTATTGGCACTGCTTTCTTCTCCACATCCTTCCAAATAAAACAGAGTCGCAGAGCTTTGCTTTGAGACAACAGGAATGCCAAAGCCCACATGTTTAGAAGAGCCCTGCATGCTTTGCAAACAGACAAAACAGAAAATGAGAAGTCAAATATTTTCCACATGTCTCTCTAGATTATAAATACCTGAATTTGGATGTGGATTTATGCCATCTCACTTTAGGTCCTTTATAGGCTGAGAATGTTTCAGGTCAGAGTGCAGCCAGCTCCCTTCATCACGGATGAACAGGGGAATGCCAAAGTTTCTGACAATGCCCGTCTCTTCCTTGCTAAAATTTGCAGACAGCCAAAGCCTAAGGGCCAACCCAAGTTAGAGGGCCCAGAAATAGATGCAGAAGAGTTAAGTGGAGTGAATCTCGACCTGTCCTTGTCATTGCAGTGATGTGACTTAGTGCAGTGAGCTAGAAACTTCCTCATGTGCACCGAAGAGATGGCAAAGTGCTGAAGTCTGAGTCAGGGTCTGAACCTCCCTCACAATTTATTCACTCGTTGGGACTTACCAGAAGAGCAGCAGAGTGGGACAAGAGTAAAGACAAGATCCAGAGGCTCTCTGGCACCCTGACATCTATTTTCCTTGCCACATCTGCTGTCTTTTATGCTGTGGCAGCATAAGGGAAATTAAGTCATAAGCCAGTGCTTTCCAGGAGTCTTTGGTTTGGGAGTCCTAGGATTGAACACACATCTCTTTCTATTCTTCATTATTAATGTTGCCCTTTTATCCCCCCCATTCCATTATCAGAAACATTCCCTTTTCTACAACAAAAAGGTTCCAAAGGTGCAGGGAATTTATCTAGGGCTCCTAGGTAGCCGTAGTGTTTGCTACTATTTTATAACTACATGGCTAAAAACTCCTCAATTTCTGTCTCACCTGGCAGAGCCATTTAATTCTACACACTCTGAATGTCAGATCGTGAACATTAATGTTATTTTTCTTAATCTGATTGAAATCAAGTACCTATCAATGGCAGTAATTTTACCCTCACAGTGTCCCTTAACTATCTGCAGATATAACAGGAATGTAGCTGGTGTTTCAATAGTGCTGGTGGAAGAGGTGACCTGAGGGTTCCTGCTCACCCAAAGGCTATTGCAAAGATATCTGGTTTTACACCGTTGACACTTCAGTCTTAACACCCTTGGAACATTTTTTAATATTAATTCAGTAAAGGTCATTGCAGTTGTGGGGGGAAAACACTGGCAGAACAAACAATAGGCTGTTGCATGTAACTCTGAAAGCTGTGTGTAATTATCCTTTTGTCTGTCAATCCTGTTGGATTCAGTCCAACCAACAATTACTCAGTTTGACAAGAGCACAGCAGAATCCTCCAGTCTGTGATTACTTTGGAAAATAAGTGTCTATACCAGTTGTATTCAGGCAAACAGACATTCTGAATATAACAATCAGAACAGCTATAATTTTAATTAGAAAATAAAAAGTGAAGTCCAGCAAGCAAGGATGGGAAATTACATGGAGTGTTAAAACTCCCGGAGAAAAATGCCATCACATTGGTCGTATCCAGTGATCCCCTTGGTTTTGGTATCATATTCTCTTGTTTGCTTCTCTTAGAACTCCCATGGCAAAAGGCAGCCTTGTTCAATGGGCAAATAAAAGCTGAGTGGTGAAGTACCATCCACCCATTCTGGCAGAGATGTTGCAGTAATTCTCCAGGGATAAATATTTGTGTGTAGATTTAATATTTTTGCGTGTAGATTTAATTTCACCACTGTGAGAATACACTCTAAAATCAGACGTGGAAAAAGACGGCCTTTAATGTTGAAAATGAGCCCTTTGAAGGTGTTTGCTTTTGAAAAATTGACATTTTCCGAAGATCAGAATGATGTCCCTGAAATTTATGAGCATTCTTAAGGGGTTTGTAAGAGAGAGGATTAGGGTTAATGACATCTCTGTAAGAACTGAAAATATGCAGCACGAAAGGACACCTAATTCATTCCCCCCCCTTACTTGTTTCTGCCTGAAGAAGATTAATGAGCCTGTTTGAAAACAAATACTTGAATAGTAATGGGACTACAGCCTTTGAGCCCTTAACAAATGATATTTCATGAAATAGATGGAAGTCACATATCCCTGATTTGCCCTTGGAAGTCAGAGCCAGCATTAGAGTCATGGGGAACACACTGGAAAGGAGGACCCCGTTCTCTGTCAGGCACTTGTTGGATGATGGACACACTCTGACTGAGTTTCATGGGTTTCCTGAGGAGTCAGAACACATGGTGTTCATGCTTGTTCTTCCCTGTCTTCCTTCGGGGTCCTGTTGTATTCCAGGATCACCACCAACCAACCTGGCCTGGCAAGTGAGGAAGAACTCACCCCTCAGCAGCTGGACCAGTTGAATGAGGGTGTACTTCTATGTATGAAGGGTCCTGAGAGTTAGTCTGATGAGGGAGCTGGGATTATTTAGCCTGGAGAAAAGGAGGCTCAGGAAGGACCTTATCACTCTCTAGAACTCCCTGAAAGGAGATTGTAGTGAAGTGGAAGTCGTCCTCTACTCCCAGACAACCAGTGAGAGAATAATAGGAAACGGCTTTAAGCTGTGCCAGGGGAGGTTCAGGTTGGACATCAAGAGGAATTTCTTCACTGAAAGGGTGGTTAAGCACTGGAAGGGGCTGCCCAGGGGTGTGGTGGAGACACCATCCCTGGAGGTGTCCAAGAAAGAACTGGACACGGCACTTAGTTCTGTGGTTTAGTTGACAAGGTTGTGTTCGGGTGAAGGTTGGACTCGATGATCCTGGAGGTCTTTTCCAGCCTAAATGCTTCCACAATTCTGTCATTCCAGTCCACTGAGGAACTGATGTTCTTCAGTAACATGGTTCCATATTATATATTGTAGAAAAAATCTAGACATGTTTTGCAGCTTGATGTCAAAGACAGCAGCTAACCCTCGGCTAATGCAGGTGTTGTAGCCCAAATGAAGACTCCTCCCTTCTTATGGGACAGGAGGTTTTGAGCTACAGCTTTGGATTCCTTATTGTCTCAAAGTTCATGCCCTCACTGCTCTCTGCAAGGATTGGAATTGAAAACTGTGCATAGCTGGAGAATGTTCCTGCAGCCCTTCATCATCTGCACAGCTTGTCCTGACTTCGGTGGGACGGTTCGTGGGAGTGAGAACTGCAGTGGATGTGGCTCTGAAAGCTCTGTACTCTTTAATCTTATTTTGTCAAATGTTGTTTGATGGAGCTGGGAAGTCACTTTTGCAGACGTATGGGGGAGACTGGCTGTTCTTTTTGGCTTTGGCTTATCTGCATATTAAAATGTGCATCTCTGTGAGACCGAACCTTTTCATCCGTGTCCCTCTAATTTGCCATCTTTTGTTGCATCTGCGTATTTCCCTTCTTGGTGACTCCTGTTAGCGGTGCTATTGTAAGCTTGTAAAAAAATGTCTTTACTTTTAAGCCAAGAATTTACATGAAAAGCAAAACTGTTGCATAAAAGGCTGTTTTAAATAGATTTTTAGCAAAGTGATGAGTCAGAGAACAGTTACTCAATTAGCTGGAGACCTGTTGTCTAACATGAGAAGAAATTCTCATGAGGGAACCAGTTGGATTTGCGTTCCTGTAACTCTTCAGATACGAATTCTAAATATCAATCATGATAAAAACACACTTTATCATTTAGGGTGCTGTTTAGAGTTTTAATTACAACAAAATTTATGTTGACTTCTGCTTTTTGGCAGCATATTAGATGACATTTGCACCTGTGCCCAAGAGGAAGAACTGAGGTTGCACCGTAGAATATCCACAAATCTATGTCTAGAAAACATATATATGAATTTTTCTGTTAAAAGCCCCCCAGTTTCCAGCATCATTCCACTGAAAGCAAAGTGTTTAATTTCAGATTTTAGTTCCCCCGAGCAATTTATCAAAGATACATAACCCAACAACTCAGTGGGGGGAAAAAACCAGTATTATTTGGAACCTTAGAGTACAGATCTCAATGGCAGGAGTATAGCTGATAATAAATACCTCTTGTGGCTGAATATTAAAATCCTAGCTGGAAGAAATAAGGTTTCTTTGCTTCATCGAGCAATCTAATGATTAATTTTGCTCTCTTATTTACTCTGATGGAGCTAATACCCTTAACTGATTGTGCAGCTTTATAGCAGCAGCTTGCAGTAATAGATGGATGGTATCTGTCTCAAACACATTAATATGAGGGGAAGAAAACCCTACAAGATACTCACTGACCTCGGGGGATGCAGGAAATTCCATGACTCGTTTTAAATCAACATATATTGAGTTTCCAAACTAACAGCAGCGATATCGTAGCTCTGGGAGGTGGCCAATGCTTCCAGTTCATCCTGTTTGTTTCCCATAGTGTGTGTGTGGGTGTCCAAGTGTTTCAGATACATTCCTGAGCCCTCTGTGCTCCCAGGAACGGTGCAGATGTTCCCACCAGGATTGCCACTCTCAGGTGATGCCATGCCAACCCCTGGCTTTCCTACTGCAGTGCTGTTGGAATCCCATTCTCTCTCCGATTAGAGATTAAATCTCTTAAGTATTCGAGTTTAAAATATCTATGAATGAGCATGAAAATCATTTACATGTAATTTCGTACAGAATATTCAGAGTATTTATAAATACACTTCCAACTTTCAGAAGGAGGGCAAAGCCTTTGTAAAGGCTTTTGTTACAGAAATCATTGTGTTTTTTCAGGTCACAGGATTTCATTGTTAAGAATAGCAAAGCAAAACAAGTGTTTCTGTAACTGGTTTTTTCTAATAGCTGAAAATCTTTTATATTTCTGGACTGTGAAGCTAAAAGAAGATGGTAAAGTGAAGGGAATGTATACTCTTAATTCAAAGAGAGATTTTGGGTTCAACTGAGTTGCCCACACAGGGGTTCTCATGTTATCTGAGATCCTATTAGTCTCTTGCCTGGCTTCCAGCTACTGTTGCATGAGAGCAGAGTCTCCCATTGATCTCATGTTGCATTCCTGACCTAAACTCACTGTGGTTTTACAGCTATTGCAGAGGACAGGGTCCCTTTTGGTTCTGATCATCTGGGATATGATATTTCTGCTGTCAGGGCACTACAGCTGGATGTCATTACCTGTCTCTGACTGAAAGCCAAATATTTGGTTTATGTCTTCCCTGATTTACTGAAGGTGTCCTCATCAAGAGTCTGTAATGAGCCTTCATTAAAGTTTGTAGACCGTAATAAATAAGTGATCTCACGAATTCCCTGTTTTCCACAGTGAATTGTTTCTCCCCCTGCCCCTCGTGACCTTCTCTTGTTTTATATCTTTTAGGTTGGTTGCTACTTGAAGACCCCCAAGTACCCAATTTGGTTGGTGTGCAGCGAGAGCCACTTCAGTGTGCTTTTCTGCTTGGAAAAGGATTTACTCAGTGACTGGAAAACGGGCAAGAGGTTTGACCTTTACTACTACGATGGTTTGGCCAACCAGGACGAGGAGATCCGGCTGACAGTTGGTATGTGCAGCTCAGCACCTCAGCTCTGGGGGTGGCAGCAGCATCAGCACAGAGAGAAGAGTCCCACAATACAGGCAGTGATGGTCACAGGCATTAAATACTGCGTGCCTGTTTCCTAATTTCCATAATTAGCGTTGGTGGTTAATTGGAAATTAGGTTTCGCAAGGCGGTTTTGAGGATAAGCTTTGTTGAAAGGGTTAAAAGTGAGCATATGTCACTTTATACGCACTGTGTATAAATCAGTGGCACTGATTTCCAAGGATCAGGTTGTGATCTGGCTTGTTCATACTCCCAGGGCCGTATTTAAATCATATTTAACTACTCCCATTCTTCTTCACATCACCTCACATCGTTTCTGCAGGCAAGTCCCCTCTTCCTCAACCCTCCATGCCAGTAGGAAAATGAGCAGAAATCCTTGATGATGCCAGTAATCTGCTAAAAAAAAAATCTCTTACCTGCCT
>JAYRBT010000082.1:2882784-2901447 GCA_036023395.1 Myiotriccus ornatus | reverse complement strand
TGTTTCCTAATTTCCATAATTAGCGTTGGTGGTTAATTGGAAATTAGGTTTCGCAAGGCGGTTTTGAGGATAAGCTTCGTTGAAAGGGTTAAAAGTGAGCATATGTCACTTTATACACACTGTGTATAAATCAGTGGCACTGATGTCCAAGGATCAGGTTGTGATCTGGCCTGTTCATACTCCCAGGGCCGTATTTAAACTATACTTAACTACTCCCATTCTCCTTCACATCACCTCACATCGTTTCTACAGGCAAGTCCCCTCTTCCTCAACCCTCCATGCCAGTAGGAAAATGAGCAGAAATCCTTGATGATGCCAGTAATCCGCTAAAAAAAAATCTCTTACCTGCCTGTAAACCTACCTGCAAAACACAAGCCTGCAAAAGATCTTCCGGCTTGTTACACTCCTTCTTTCAGGAAACCATGCCAAGTTATCCAGCTGCTTTTACAGTAACTACACACTTCTCCGGCTGGAAGGCATTTGGATAAGGATCCAGATCCTTAGAAAGCACCTACTTATGCCATATCAAGACATTCTTGACCACTACATTTTTATTTGCTAATAATATCTTACTTATCTTCTGTTTTCTTTCCTTCGATATACAGTCTAATCTGTGATTCTGTGATAGTCAAATTCCTTCTCAATCTTAAGGAGCCACTCTGTTGTAGTCTGCTCCTTAAAAATAAGTTGTCTCTGTTCCTTCTTTGCACCAATATTAATGTTCTTGGACAGAATGGGTAATATTTGGGTGGTTTATGTTCTGTTTGAATCATGTGGTGCTGGGGCCTTCAGCATCTCACGAGATTTGGGAGTGAATTCGTCATTCTGCCTGTTATTCATCCTCTTATTTTAATTAAAATCCCTGTCATTTTATTGTGGGCATCACATTGTATATTATCTCAAAACATGCTTAAACTTTTACAGGACTATAGTTTCCAACTGGTTCCCACAGGGTCTCTCCCAGATAAAAATGACATGGAAAGTTCATCATAGGACTGTAAACACATTCTTTTCTGTTGTGTTGCACCGTGTAATACGTGGTTCAAACCAGGGGTCCTTATCTGTCTTCCCATCATTAATAAATCAGGAATGTTTCCAAAATCCGGAGCTGCCAGGTGCTCTAAGATCCCTGGATGAGAAATTGCTCAGAGCATGTATAAATGTTTCTCTTTACTGTCCAACCTGTCGTGGCATATCTCTGTGTTTCTCTTCAGAGCCTAAATGTGCATGGAGAGATAGAAATCTCTTTGCTGTGGCTGTAGCCTCTTCCAGGGATGTGTCTTGGTAAATCCTTTGTTATCTGTGACATTCTGCAGAAGCCAGTAAAATGCAAATATTTTTCATCATTCCAGGGAAGCCCTGTCCTAGTTCTGGCTGTGCAATAATCCTCTGCTAGGGTCTGGAGAAAACCGAAATTACTTTGCATCCAGAAGGTAACGCTGGCCCTGCATCTCAACTATGCACACAGGACCAGATGGAAATATCAGAATGCTGAATATTAACGTTTTTTCCCTGGTGGAAATGCCAGCAGGAGATGGTGGTTAAGCAGTGTTACCTGGAGATAGAGCGTGAGGGGCAGGGTGCTGCCCCAGCCACGTCTCGCTGGTGCTGGTCAGCAAAGCTGTTTGCTTTTCACAAAGCAAGAGGGTAAATTCCTTAAAATGAGAACCTTGGTTGTAATTAGGAAGATTAAAATCCAGGCCACATTTTAGGAAACACTGGGCAAGAAAGGTGGAAAAGATAGAATGAAAGAGTAGAATTTTGAGAGTAATAGCAATGGCTGCTTTATATTGAGAATTTGTCCTGCTTCTCATCCCCGTAGCTATTTGCCAAAATGTAGACAAGAAATCATGGAATGGTTGGGGTGAGAAGGGGTTTTAAAGATCATCTAGTTCCAACCCCCCTGCCGTGGGCAGGGACTCCTTCCACTAGACATAAAATTCCTGCTAGTATAAAACACCTGCTAGTGAATTCAGCAATCCTAAAGGGATGAAGGTTCTTTGATCCTTTCTATTGGGATAGAAATTTCTGATAAGGAAACTTCTGAGAAGGAAAAGAAGCCACGGAATAATACGACTAAATTCCCCAGAAGATTCTTCCAGAGTCACAGACACCATCCTCAGTCCCTTTCCAGATCCCATGGAAGTCAGCACAACCAGTGAAATCTGTGGTGTGCTCAGTTTCTCTCTACCTTTAGCTTAGAATGTAAGTGGAGATAAAGGATTATATTCACATCCTTCTTGCTCTTGATGGAAGAGTGTAACTTCAATATTGCTTGCTCTGAATGAGTTGTATGAAACACTTTAACACACAGTTTGTTAGTTAATTAACTTTGCTAAGTGTTCCTTTCCTACTCCTGTAAGATATACCTTTAATGATTCTTTTTATTTTTCCTATCCCTGTGCATGAAAAATCTCCATTCAGACCTCTTGGTTGGAAGAATTCAAAGCTGAAAATGCCGAAATTTATGAAGTGGGGAATGACTTGGAAAGGCAGCCATGCCATGTGCCTGTCCTGCTGCCAGTACTGTGGTCAGGACAGTGGCTGTTGCTTCTCACTGTGAGAACATCCAGAACATCAGTATCAGGAATTCCTAGAGGGATCCAAATATTGTTGGAGACCTCTAATGGACCCTGTCCAGAGAAGGGAATGGAGCTGGGGAAGGGTCTGGAGCACCAGGAGCAGCTGAGGGAGCTGGTGGGGGCTCATCCTGGAGAAAAGGAGGCTCAGGGGAGAACTTATGAGTCTCTGCAACTCCCCGAAAGGAGGTTGTAGCGAGGTGGGGGGCAGTCTCTTCTCCCAGGTAACAAGTGATAGGACAAGGGGAGATGGCCTCAGGTTGTTCCAGGGGAGGTTTAGATTGTACTTGGGTTGTCAAGCATTGGAACAGGCTTCCCAGGGAAGTGGTGGAATCACCATTCCTGGAAGATTTCAAAAACCGTGGTGGCACTTGACGACACGGCTTAGTGGTGAAGAAGCTGGTGGTGCTGGGTTGACAGTTGGACTTGATGAACTTAGAGCTTCCAGCCTCAAGGATTCTATGATTCTATATTATGAACTCTTCAGCATTAGGATAAAAGAGGCTTTTTTAGACTTTAAAGATTCCTGTGTACCTCAAAGTTCCTGAGGATTTTGGAAAAAACTGCCAGCATTTTATACACTTTTAAATATTGTCCATTTCCTACTCCAGCCCTTACAGTCATTCAGAGTTCTCTGCATGTATTTATACTGATCAGATCAACACACAGGGGAGAGCCAGGTTCTCTCTGTGACGTGAGAAAGCCAGATCCATCTGAGACTGGCAGCTGGGAATGTAAGAACAATTCCCTCCCATCCTGTCTGCAGCAGTCTCACTGAAGCAGACCCAAATCCTGCACCCTGTCTTGGCATCACTCGTTGCTTGCAACCAATCCACTGGCTGGATGACAGACAGAGGACAAGAAAGAGAAAAAAAAAATAAATAACCTGCTGCAGTTTAAATGTTTTACTCCAAAACAGGAAACAGCTGAGCAGACTGACATCCAAGCTGGTCGCAGGATGTTTTGTCCCTGGGAAGTTCAGCGACTACTTTCACTGTTGACAGATCCCCTGTCTGAGACAGTGACCTCTCTGTTTTCCCCTGAACAGTGGGATTCCTCTCCATCCCAGAGGAATGCTCACAGCCTGGGGCAGCTCTCTGATATCCAACACAGCCTCCTCTTCTCCTGTCTGTGCATTGATTGCTAAGTTGTCAAGGGACAATCTTCTTTTCCAGGGTGAAGGAGTCTTAAACCAGCTGGGCCTGGACTTGGGCTTTGCTGTTCAAGTGAAGCACTACCACAGTTCGTAGTATTTGAGTAACACCAGTTACTTCCTTAGTAGTTACAACATCATGTTGTGAAATAAAGGCCTCATGACAGCCCTCACTTTGTGGTCTGTGATTTTCCTTGAAACCATCTCTGTATTAGTGAACTAACCTGGGTCAGGGCACGTGGTTTAGTGGCAGGTGTGTCAGTGCTGGGTTGATGGTTGGACTCAGTGATCTGAGGGGTCTCTTCCAGCCTTAATGATTCCGTGGTTCAGTGAGTCTGAACACTGTCCCACGATCATCCTGACTGTTCAGTAGCCAGCACCATTCTGGGCGAGTTTCTGGCCCAGAACAACTAATGCTGGGCACAATAACGTATATAAATGTATTTCCCAAAAAATGTAGCTCCCATGAGCCGCGGTTGTTGTATCTACTCTGAGTATTCCCAGCCCTGTCTGTGGCCACTCATTTTAGGTCATAGAATCATAGAAGGGTTTGGTTTGGAAGGAACATTAAAGATCATCTCACTCCAAAACCCCTGCCATGGGCAGGGACACCTTCCACTAGCCCAGGTTACTCCAAACCCCGTCCAACCTGGCCTTGGACACTTCCAGGGATGGGGCACCCACCCAGATTGTGTGAATGAGGACAGGAGATGGTGTTCAAGTGACAGCAGTGCTCGTCTTCCAGGGTATTTCAGTCCAAAGTGGGCTGGGAGATGTGCAGTGTGAGTGATAATCCATCTCTTCCGTTTGTGGAGTTCCTGTGAGCCATTGTGGGATCCTGTGTGAATGGAAGTGATTCCAGCCACTGACAGTGTCTGTTATGTCTCTGCAGATACAACTCAGGTGTGCACTGAAGATAAAGAAAATGACCTCACTCCTCCACTTGAGCATTGTATTAGGACAAAGTAAGTGAAATGACAAGTCTTCATACAGATGATATTGTCATTGATACAGAAAATACACATAAGGCTGGGGCGTAGTAAAAATATCGGTGCAAGTAAAGTTGATAAAAATTACAGCTTAAAAATCAGAAAGGATCTGAACAGGCCAGGCTGTGATAATAGTGACACATTTAATTGTGTGTTATTGTAGTTAATATTGACCTGGCAAAGGTGTTCACTTCATTCTTAGAGGAACTTTCATGACGTCACCAAGAACTGACTGAGCCAGATTCGTTTTGAGAGCACAACTTGGTCTCAAGAGATCTAAGTTTAGATTCCTAAAAGTGGTTGATCCCTGTTAGTGAGATAAAATGATAAAAGAAGAAAGTTTATTCCATTTTCATCAGTCTTTTCTGAAAAGGGTAGTTGCAGTGGGGGACCTGGGCTTCCTTTTCAAGGCATGAAGCCCTTGCTCAGCAATCTCATTTTTCTCCAAGAGTCTGTGGGCAGCAGAGAGTTTGTCAAGACCATAAAACTCTGTGTTTTGTGCAGTCATTCTTGACAGCTCTTAGCTCATATTCTCTCCCTAAATACAAGGCTAGTTCCTGTCCTGTTAGGATTCTCATGGCCATTTTGAGGTTTATATGATATTAAACGATGGGCTTTTAAGCAACTTACCCAAGTCATACTGAGGTTAATGGGAACGTTTTCAGCTTAGTGAGGCATGAAAGAAGCAAAATGGAGAAATTTAACTGGGTAGAAAAATCAGCTTTATATCAACTCCAGCATGGCTTTGAAAGTTACTATCTGGATGTCTTTGGAGCAAGAAGTAAAAGCCTCATTGTCAAAGACCGTGACATTTGTTAAATCAGCAAGCCAAGCTTCAGATTTCTCTTGTAATTTCCCTACTTTCTTTGCCACAATTTGTTCTGTAAAAAAAACACCCAAAACATCAATAAATAAATAAATAAGGTCAAGGGCTTCCAAACAGTGTGTTGGTGAAGGGCTGCCATTATAGGGCTACAGGAAGGCAGAAGAGGCATCCTGAAAGGTGACGGCAGTGACATCAGTCCAGGCTCCCTGCACATACAGATTTTATTGATTCCTCTCTTCCAGTAACACATAAGCATGACTCCAAACTAGAATAAATAATGTGTAACCTCAGAACCCCCCACAGGGGGAATAATACATGCAGCTACTTAAAGTTGCTCTCAGAATATCTTCCATTCCTGGCATTGTATCAAAGTTATACAGTGTTTGTAGTGCTGGTGTTTGTTTATTTTAAGCTCCCTGCTTTAATCTACTGGAGAAGTAAATTAGCAGCAGATTCCAGTGTCAGTTTGTTTTGTTTGTACCATTCTCAGGATTGTCTGATTTACCCTGATAGTTCTGGCTCCTTGTTTTCAGTGTTCTCCATTTGCTTTGGGCCTATTTATCTAAGGGTGGCCTTGCTGCAAAAGGTTTCTCGTGTTAAATTTTTCCCTTTTTTGTTTTAATAATTTTCTCTTCCAACTACAAAACAGTATATAAGGAAAAGTAAAACCAAACCCAACTAACCAATATTTTGACAAAATGGGAGATAAAAAAAAAAGGAATGTTTCCTATCATAAAACCTTGGAAAATACTCCTAAACTAATTTTCAGTAAAGCAAGCAGAGAGCTGTTACTCATTTTGATGAAGTATTCATGATGAAGCCCCTTATCAAACTTTTCTCATCAAAAAACGTAGGATAATTTCTCAGGCAGAGTGAAGAATTTCGCAGTCTGCACAATCAGAACCGAGAAAATTAACTGTTGTTAATTGGTTTTATTGCTGATTGGGGTTTTTTCTTTTCATGGATGTGCCTCATTTCTGTTTTAATCCATGACAATCCCATTGTTTACCTCAATAGGTGAGCACCACCGTCCTGTAACACACTGAGTTCTCTGCCCAACTCTCTGCTGTTTGTTCTCTTGTCCTCTCCCTGCATATGTAATACAGACTGTTTCTGTATTTAGAGCTTTATTGTTGTTTTTATTACCAGAAGAGAAGGGTTGTTTTGCTTCTGCAGGAGGAGGAGGAGGCTCATGTTTTCAGCCTATAAAATGTCAGAAGATTGAGGTTTGAGTTTAAAGCAGGTAACACTTGAGGTGGCTGAAATGACCAGTCACCAACAGGTATCACTTTAACCTGCAGAATCCCAGAAAAAGGGGTCAGGACAAGCAGAAATGCTTTTCTTGTGGCTCCCAGCCCCAGACATCTGTGGAAGCAGTCAGATTCTGAGCGAGGGATGTCTGGAATGTGCATCCCTGGGTTGTTTTGGAGATGCCGTGCAGACATCTTATCCCGCTCTTCCCTGAAGAACTCTCTTATATCACAGCCCTGATCCTCGGCATCCCTCTGCACTGGAGGAAATAACATCTGTTAGCTCTGCCTGAGGGGAATGAAACTGGGATCTGATATTGCACTCTGAATTCAGAGGTGTATTTTGTTAACCCTCTGCCATCGGTCTGTGCTGGTGGGGCTGTGTGATGCCTCAGTGCATCTGTTTGGCTTTGAGGTGAGACAACCATTGGGAATTTAATGGAGAAGAGGAGCACGTGGGCATTTCATCCTGAGTTACTGATGTTCTCTAAAACAATACCAGATTATCAGTCCAGGAGATACTCACTGAATGTTATTCCAGACTGAGCATTGTTCGGGGGCTGAACAGGTTCCTCTTCAGTTCCTGTTAACTCCATGACCCCTGGGTGAGGTTGTAGTTGAACCAATCAGGTCAATTTTAATTTTGATAATCTGATAAATTATGATTGAATCAGCAGCTAGAAAATGCCTTGCACTGGAATTATTTTGTGGCAGGATAGTGTGGGGAGGTGATCCCCCTGCATTGTCTGGGCAGTTTTGTTTCTGTCTGTGAATAAAAGACTTGTTTAGCACCTGTGAGTGAGATCCCCACTGTTTGACACCTCTTCTTGTGCACATTCAATAGGGGAAAGAGCTTTTGTACACATGTCCATGGGTGCAAACAGCCAAAGGCTGCTTTTCAGGCTAAAAAATGGTTTGAAAATAAACCCGGGAGATAAGGCTTGCTCTGTAAGTTGCCTTCAGACCTGATTCAAAATATAATTTTCTGTTTAAGCTCCTTATGGAAAGCCTGCTTTAAAAGAGGCCAGTTCCTCGCTGCAGAGTGATTAACAGCATCTTTAGCAACAGCAAAAATAATGGTGTCACACTATGAGTATTTCCAGAGTACAGTGTAGTCCCAGAGCAGGTTTAATTCAGTGTCTTTTGGTCTCTGTGAGGTCTCTGTGGATCCCTCTCAAAGCTCTAATCACCCTGGTGAGGTAGAAGGTTGCACTTTGGAAAGACTGTACACAAAAATGAGGGATGATTTGTGTTATTACCTGAAAAATCCGATGGGGGCAGAAGGTGGCAATTGTACTTTCCACTTGCATTGAGTCATTTTGGAGGTGATGCTCTGAAGAGCTCTCACCACCAGCAAATGCCAGGTCGAATATCCTCAGCTAGAACATATTCTGCACTTAGCTGAAGATGTGAGACCTCTCTGCTGTGTATTCCTGCTAATTTCCCTAATGGGAAACAGTCTTTCTGCTTTTTCTATTTTTGAATTTTTATTTTCTCAGCAAAGTGAAAAATGCAGAGGGAAAAATTTCTCAACAGCCCTCAGACGGTGATTTCCTTTGAGACGTCGCTCTGAATGCCGCACGGATTCAGCTTTTGGTTTTGTTTTACACTTCACTGACTTGCTCAGCAAAAGGCCTGAGCTGCCATACCCTTGCTGACACATCCTTTCCTCGGTGACAGGAGGAATGTGGCGCTCTGGCAGCTCACCGTGGCCTCCACCCCCTCCCCAGTGCCTCACCACTGTGAACACCCTCCCTAGAAAGATTTTTCAAAACAGACACGAACACTCAACACTGGGAATGTAATGGTTTTGTTCCCAGAAAGCGTGGGCCATGACCTTGCAGATGAGAGATGCCCCAGAGAAGGGTGAATTCGTGCCACGAGGGGCTCTGACTGTACAGGCAGTTGACTCAGTGCAGTGTGACTGCTTTGACCAAGTCTGGGTTCAGATCTTTGTCTTCTGCCGTGACCTGAAGACACATTTTGTGACAAATTCAGGGTTGATACCTCCTTTGCTTCATCATGTTCCTGAAGCCACACTGGGCTTCGGCAGCCAGTGCAGAGCCAGGAGTCAAAAACATGGAATGGTTTTGTGCATGTTCGTGTGGACTCACCTGGAAACGTTGTACAACTCCAGTGTTATTCTGAAAGAGGGAATAAGGGCAGAGAGAGGCAAAACCTCAGCATAGGAAAAGCGAAACATCACCATTAAAGTGAGGCATTGGGTGCTCTGAAGGAACCAAGGTGAGGAGCAAAGACAAATGAAGTGGTCTGGGCACAGGGTCTCCGAGTCAGAGCGTTCCTGATCAGAGCCCTGCTGAAGAGGAGCGTGCAAATTGCCTGTTAACAGCTGAGACTGAGTGTTCTGGTTATATGAGGTTAATTCTTGTACCCTTCTTGGGCATTCCCTGTAGTCTTTGCAGCATGAAGGTCCTTGTTCTGAATCAGCTGCCGCTGAGGACTCTCTTTTGCCGAGGAGAGACTGGAAAAGGGTCAGGAGACACCTCCAACCTTGGGCACCTAAAACGAGGGGGTACAACCACCTCACTTCTGTTCTTTCCCTTTGAGATGTGGTTAGTTATCCCACACAAGTCCATCCCAATCCCTCTAAGGTTTGCTGGGTGGTTGAGGGGTGTGGGTTTGTCTCTCCAAGGACCCGATTAACTGATGGATGTCAAATAATTGCTCTCATTTCTAGGTGGCAAGGAGCTGTCATCGACTGGAATGGCACGGAACCGATCTTGTGACTGACCCGACCTGCTCTTTATTTGCCAGGACGAAAAGGAAATGACTGGATTAGCACATTCCTATTCCCACCAGTAAAGGAAATAGGACAAGAGTTGGGCAGTGTAGGCTGAGGAAGAATGACATGGTTTGCAGGCTGGAGGAGTTTCGCCTCAATCACCTCGTGCTTGAGATATTTGGCGTAAAACATAAACAACACTTACGTAAATCCCTTGTCACTGCCTTCAGCATAAAACTTCTGAGGGCAGGCTGAGTTCCCACCACCAAACCAAGGTTACAGATGAAGCAGTGAAGTCGTCAACGTCCCCTTGAGGTCTCTTTCTGGATCCACTCTGTATCCTGCAATTGTTTGAAAGCGTCTGATGAAAGATGCTGAACGCAGATTTGTCTCTCTGGGCATGCCTTCCCTGTACTGCCTTGTTCTTCTCCAGCAAAACTCCAGTGCCAGTATGAAATACCATCCAAGAAAAATGCATTCACTTCCTTACCTGATATTATAGGCACTCAATAGATTGGTGACCATAAGGGCTTTTCAGATAAAGCCTGACCTATACAAAGTTCTTGTTGTGTCATAAATTTGCAGTAAGGATTGTGGGTTTGTGTTACCAAGATAATAGCACTAGTACATTCTTACTACTGGGTGCAGTTGGTGTGTAACAGTGCCTCATGCTGATATAGCTCATTTTAATTCCTGCATAAGAGGCAGCTGTATCAGTATCTTTGCATTTATACTGTTACTTATACTCCCAAGTTACAGATTAGATCTGTGGTTTGCTTCTTCAGAATTACAAAAAAAAAAAAAACCACCAGAAGAGTTGTTAGGTTTGAGATTTAAATGGTGCCTATCTGTGATAGAAACCAGTTTTCATGATTGAATAGAGTGCATGTACTGGAATGAGGTACCGTGGAGATGTATCGTGAGGTACTGAAGCAGCACTTTGTATTCTGAAATTAATTCTGTAGGTGACATGTTTTAGCAGCACTTGACCAAAATTGGAACAAGGTACTGTACTGAAGATTGGGGGGGGAAAAAAGCCTTGGAAAAAAGGCAGATAAATGGTCTTTCCAGAATTATTCTTCTCTCTTGAGAGTGAATATTTCACGAGAGTTTAATAAAGAACTTTTACTTTCTGATGTTTATCATAGCACCTTCTTCCTGGCTGGTGTGCAAGCCCCTCTGAGTCCTGATAAACTCATGGAAAATCAATTTCCAACAGAAATTCCAAGTCCAACTGTCTGTGGTTTGGAGAAACCAAAACGACTGTGCAAATAAGGATCTTGGGAAATTAGCACTTGAATTAGATTTGAAAACCAACTTGAATATGAGCCATAACAACGTACCAGAAGGGTTTAGATAGTCTTTGGATGAGCATCTGTCTCCCCCTTTGCTCCCCATTCAGATCAAATACCACTATCATAGAATCATGGAATGGTTTAGGTTGGAAGGGACCTTAAAGATCATCATCCAGTTCCCACCCCCTGCCATGAGCAGGAACACCTTCCACTGGCCCAGGTTGCTCCAAACCCTGTCCAACCTGGCCTTGGACACTTTAAGGGATGGGGCAACCACAGCTTCTGTTGCCTCAGCACAGAATTTCTTCCAAATATCTGTACTAAGCCTCCCCACTGTCAGTTTAAAGCCCTTCTATGCTGTAAAGCATCTCAGAGTCTCAGTCATTTTAATTTAATTTAATTCATTGTAATATAATGTGTTTAGTTTAGAGCAGTGGGCAAACTTCTTAAAACTTTGTGAGATGCAGATCTCGCATTCAGCCTCTGAGGCATCGACAGCATCACCTCCAGGCACATTCCTGACTCTCCTACAGTGATGTTGGCAAATCCTTTTATCTGTGTGTGCACAGGGATGTGTTTGTACTGTCAGGGAGATTCACTAATGCCTCTAAGATACTGGTCTCACTGTGAGCTTCAGGGCTTCTGGAAGTGGGAGAGCCCAAACAGCCAAAGATCCCTCTTCCAAAGCCTTTTCCCCCTCTCAAAATTTCTGACTTCTAAAGTCCACTCTTCGTTTCGTGAAGCAAATACAGTTTGATTTTCCCACCTACCTCACAGGGAGATTTTACATCAGTAATGTAAAGTAAGATTTTATTTTTTCTTTTTGCAGAATGCATTTGGACAGAAAATACTGTAGAGTTGACAAGTGGTGGGAGATTTTTTGAACCAAAACCAATTCCTTTCTGGATTTTCCAGTCTAGTAAAGCTGCACCATTTATTTTAAAGCACTGCTTTAAAGTGTGTCAGTTTGGAGATAACCTTCCACTCCCTGATGGCAGAGCAGCACAGATAAGGGTTCATCTGGGGAAGGAGAGGAGCTGTTTTGTGACTGGCCAGATTTTATCTGACTGAAATGTGGGTGTTTGCAGTGCAGATGTGTCCAGAGGATCTGTTCTCCTCTGGTCAGAGGAGGGGAGATACCAGGGTGTGATTTATCTTTGCTTTAGGATGAGAAGAACTGTGTAGGACTGTAGGTTGGTGAGTATAAAGGGACCCCAGGAGGATTCATCCAATGGATTTTATCCATGAAGATATAAGGATTTTCAGGGTGTAAGAAAGAGGATAGATTAGTGAATAGGGCTTGGAAATAGATTGTGTTTTATGGATGATCTTGGAGGATAAGTGAGGATGAGGAGAGGCCCTGAATTCTAACCCTTTGTCCAAAACAGACTCCGAACAACTTTGAGGCCTCTTCATCACTGGTTATGGGGAGTATTTTTGTGAAAACTGTTCAAACAGATCTTTCTCACCTACTATCTGTCATTGTGCCCGTGTATATTTGTTCTGAAAAGTCCACTGTCCACCTGCCATCTATTTAGGAAGAACAAACTCCACATTCAGCTGTTCCCTCCCTCCCCAAACCCTCACCTACGACCTGTGTGGGGTAATTCCCCTGAGCTGGAACACTGAAAACCTCAGCATTTCTAAGCTCCTTCCCCCATCCTTGCTCCTGAAACGTTCCCCAGGGTTCAGTGCCGGTGTCCTTACCAGGCAAAGGAGCAGCTCTTCTGATTTTCTAGGACGTGCTTCCATATGGAAGAAATCTGCAACCAGAACATTAATTTATATCTAAATATTCTCAAAAAATAATGGCAGAGCATTTACCTGATCGGTGTCTGCTTCAAGAATAAGAAAACTTGCATATTTTTATTCAGTATAAAGCACCAGAAATTATTTCCCTTTAGACCTTAAAGCACTTTTTGAGTGAACCAGACAAAACAATGCAAAAGGTTATATGGCAATACAAAAACCTTTGCACAGATCTCTGTAGAAACATATCCTGTTCCAGCAGCCTGCATCTAGATTTTTTTTTTTAAGTTATATTTTCCTCTTCATTGTTTCTCCTTTTTTTTTTTCTTTGCCCAAATAATGTGACTTCCTGAAACAACCAAAACAGCGGCAGTTTGATAACCGAGCATTGAAAGACAGGGGTGACACTGGCATTTGGTCTGCATGATGCCTTCATTTCATTCTCCTGCCTTTGGGGCACAAAAAAATTACACCCTGTGCTGAAAACTGACCCCTTTAACTAACAGCAGACATGGCATATTGGGTCTGGAGATGAATATGTAAACAGAGCTACTATTTTGGCAAGGTGTCATATATACCACCTTTGTACAAGGTGTTTATTTAACTTTGTCTCGTACAGAATGTCCTGTACAAATAAACCATCTAAAGGGATGGTCGGAGTAAAAGCCCAGATTTCCTCTTCATTTCTTTAATAGTTAATTTTCTAGTGGAAATTAATCTGGGAGATTAAATTGTGAATGTTTCATGGGCCTCATCAGTGGAATAGTAATGAGAAGCAGCAACAGCTGTGAAAGAAGTAGTTGTGGGTAAAATTCACACTTAATTTTGATGAACCTGCTGCTACTTGTTTTTCTTCATATCTGCCCTTACGCTGGTCAGATCTGGGAAAACTTTGGGATGTGATGAGTGACGTTATCAAATCTCTGCAGTCACTGTGTGTTTGGTTCCCAGGTAGAGAAACAAGGACAGCAACGTGAGTCTGTTGTTTCCCGAGTTTTCACTTTCCTGAGGCAGATTCCATTTTGTTTACGTTTGCAATGTATCTGATGGGCTAATTTGAAAAGACAGGAAATGGTCACTTCAGAAATCAGAGGAAAGCTGAAGAACCTGGGAAGAATGACACCACCATCAGCCAAGTTTTCCAGCAGTGGGAAGTGGTTTGGGGGCTCTGGAGATTCAACTGCTGAAAGCGAAATACTTGAAGAAGACACAATTTCCTTGTGGTTCTCGGGACCTCAAATCACTGGTTATTCCTGAAAATACTGGCACCAATATTTTGAAGGAGTAAAATAGTCAGTTCTTCGGAGGGCCTGCGCGATTTGGGTAGAATTGCAAAAGCATAATGTGATGCAAAATACGGATTTATTCTGGTAACTCTGCCTAATTTTCCTGTCCCAGGGTAAGTTTGTTATGGAGGAAACTGCCCTGAAATTCACATTGACCATACTTGAGGTATGGACAGTTCCTGCTGAGTAGGTGATGAAAAGTTAACCCTCAACAGAGTTGGTCTTGTAATAATTTGTCTCTTCAGTTCATATTTGTAGAAATGTAAAAATTAAGTACCAAGCCTTAATGACCAACGTGCATTGTTTTATTTTATTTTATTTTTCATCAAAAAGGTCACACAGAAAACAGAGGTTTCTTTGTGGAAAGAAAATTGTTGCTCCTGCCTCTCTGATCCAGAGCCTCGTCTGCTGCATAAGCTGAGGAAAAGTCACCCCATTAAGGACATTTTGTATATACTTACACTCTTCATTTATTTGTTTTCATTGGCTAAAAGATAATAAATCCAACATTAGTTCTGAAATAAGGAAGCAGTCTCTCCTTAGGAGCTTTGTTTATAAAACTAGAGAAGGTAAAAGGGCATTTTCAATCAGATATTTTATTTGTCATTTCAACCAGGGCGTGGAAGGACTGTTGGTACAGTGAAAACAACCTGGTTTTGTGATGTCACTTGGAAGTAGTTGTTGACTTTATCAATGTAAAAACAAGTACCAGTTTTATAAAGAAAAAGTGACTTATTTCTAAGATAAATATTTATCAGTAGTACAGGATTTCAAGTTTCAGTGCTGTGGGTTTTTTAAACTCTTCTTTTGTTTGAGGGTATTATACATCACTACAACAGGTGACACCTCATGGAAGTTGTGCTTACAGGGACAACTCTTCTCTATCCATAAGGAGGGAATGTTGAGTCTTTGGCCAGACCCTCCAACCAGAATGTTTTCCTTGGCTCTTGGCATCGAGGTGAGTTTCAGGTGCTGTGTGGTTTCCACGACACTGTAAACATCACATGCTCTTCACAGATGTTTTATTTTTTACACGGGGAATCCTTGGTCTGTGCAGGTTAAAATGTCTTATCAAGGATCAGGGTACCTCAGTTTTCAAGGCCAATTTGAGAAACCTGAGATCATTTATGAAAAAATAAGGGTATGAGGAGTTGGCTGTGGACAGCCTGAGGTGAGGTGGTCCTGTGCAGAGAGTAGATTAAGAGACTCAGAGGCAGCAAATCTGGAAGCTGTAGTATGGCTTTAATAGGGCTCTGAAGCTGGATTCCAGGAAAAATGATTGGAGTAATTGAATACCTCTCCTATGAGGAAAAGCTGAGAGAGTTGGAACTGCTCAGCCTGGAGAAGAGAAGGCTTGGAGAAGGGAAGACCTTAAAGCACCTTCCAGTGCCTGAAGGGGCTCCAAGAGAGCTGGAGAGAGACTTTGGACAAGATCATGGAGAGATGGGACAAGGGAAAATGGCTTCAAACGGACAGAGGGAAGAATTCGATTGGATATTGGGAAGAAATCCTTTCCTGTGAGGGTGGGGAGGCCCTGGCACAGGTTGCCCAGAGAAGCTGTGGCTGCCCCATGCCTGGAAGTGCCCAAGGCCGGGTTGGATGGCGCTTGGAGCAACCTGGGCTAGTGGAAGGTGTCCCTGCCCGTGGCAGGGGGTGGAACTGGATGATTCTGTGAACTTACAAACCCTCATTCCTGTAAGGACACTAATTGAGATGCAACAAGTCTAATGAACTCAAATCCAACACGACATCTTTGTTGCTGGCCCATGCTTTGATTACCAGGAGACGTTTGTAACGCAATCTGTTTTGTGATGTCCCAATGCCTCTAAAGGACTGGAGAGTAGTGACCATCCACAACCTCAAAATAAAATCTTACATATGTCTGAAAGTGGTCATCCCAAATCAAAAGCCTGCAGAATTGTCAGTTAAGTCTTGGCAGTAATTTTTCTGCTCAGGGGGCTTCCTGCTGTAGGAAGTTTGGTCTCTTCTGTGAGTCTCAGGTAGGATCCATCTGATCTGCTCAGAGATGTCCACAGGGTGGATATCTCCATGTAAACCAGTGACCCAGGACTATCTGTGAAGCCACTGGGCATGGTACAGGCATGAACTTTTTTAGGTGCCTACAAAAGGAATTGGATTTCTGCTTCCCTGCCTGCTGCTGTCTGGGTCTCCCTGGATTATACTGGCTACCTGGAATGAATGAATCCCACTGTGTGTGAATAATAAAGCCAGGGAAAAAAAAAAAAAGGTATAATTTTTTTAGAGTCTTCTACTTGACAAAACAAGTGAATGAAGTGATGGGTGAGAGATTCCTGCTGGCTCCTGCACCCTTCTCACCTCTGGCTGCCACTTCACAGCTTTCAGCTGTGAGATGGGGAAACATCTCTGTGGAAGAAAGCACAGGACTGAGCAGCAGGAATCTGCCAGCCTTTGGAGAAAGGGCTGCTGATAAAATTAGGTTGCTCACGTGGGCACACAGGAGGCAGATCAGAGTTGGGACCTGGAAGGGGTCCTGGACGTGAGATTTTGTAATAACAGGACTGTGTCACAACCCTAAATCCTGATAAAAAACCCAAGATATCTACCTCGTGTGTGTGTTCTGCTTACTTCCTTATCATCTTATCACTTGGCCAGAGCTTCCAAATTAATCTAAGAAATATTCTGGGCATTTGCAAAAATACTCCGTGCAGCGGAATTCAGCAAATATTTATTGATTGACGAAGCACCAGCAAAGAATTTCTAACCAAAAAAAGAATTAAAGTGTTCAGCTCCTCTCTGTAAAATACACAAAGAATTGGAGGTTAAAAGTTCTGTTCCACAAACATACCTTTTGCTGAGATGTACTTGGTGTGATGAGTGGTGTGGACGTGAGCCAAGGTCTCCAGACCTTGGATTCTGGATCATTGCTGCAGGGAGAGGGGGAAAATATCACTTCTGGCTAAGGGAAGGGGGAGGTTCAGGATTTCCAGCTGTGCAGGTCTGTGGGAGACAGTTCCCCGTGCATGGATGGGTTTCTGCAAGGTTATTTCCAAAGGAAGTTGAAATCCAAACCGAAGATCAGAGTTACTGAGCAGCCACTCGCTCAGCTGTGCATGTGATGCCAGAGACATCAGTGAAGTTTTGGTAGGGATTAAATCCTAAACCATGAAAGGTCATCATCATCAGTGGGGGTGCAACAACAAATTAATTTTAGTAACCTCAGTAAAATAAAAAAGTCACCTTAAGCCTTGAACATGGAAGGGGTTAGAAATCCTTTTACTCCAGAGGTGCAGGATATCTCAGATCTCTGATTTTTGTGTTGCTGAGAATTTTTCTTGTTTGTGATGCTGCTTTAAGCCAACACTTAGTTTACTTTACTGACCATTAAATGCAGGAGAAAAACATACTCAGGGGCAAACCCATGCCAAGTGTAAATCTGGAGATATTCCAGAACCATCTGGATGCAATCCTGTGCCATTTGCTCTGGGATGACCCTGCCTGAGCAGGGAGGTTGTACCAGAAGACCCACCGTGGTCCCTTCCAACCTCACCCATTCTGTGACTCTGTGAAATGAGCTAAATACTGTTTTCAGTGGGATCCACACTTCTGTTTGCCTCACGTGGGAGGTCACTCCCTTAAACACCATTAAATTTTGGCTGGGAAAAAGCCTCAGGGTTTTTGTGTCTTTATGTCTCACTGCCTGTGACCCGTGGCCGTATTCCTGTTTCTTGAGTGGCTGCGCCACATTGCTGAGACCATTTCAAATCTGCTCTCATACCTTGTTTACATTTGGTCAGCAGAAGTAAAGGGGGAAAAATATCACAATAGCAAGCTGCAGCTGGTAAATGCCAGTCCCAGCCAGTGTGACAAGTGAGTAATGAATGTTCTGCCGTGGCGTGTGAAGAGAGCTGGTCTTTTACGAGCCTTTCAATGCAGAACAGTTTTATGATGACTGACATCCTTCTCAGGGCTGAATTCCTATCACCACATCCTTCCTGAGTCTCTCTTGCTCAGGTCAGTCCTGTAAAACAACCCAGTATAATGCAAAAATTATTATTCCAGTTTGCAAGCCTGACAAACACGTAAAAACCCTCTCTGGGTTTATTTGTATTAGTTTTCAGTCAGCAGCAGATGAACATAAAAGGTGAAAATATGAAAATTAGGCTCTTTTCTTTTTTTCAGATACATAACTAGTGAGTCATCTGAAGGAGAAAATAGGTATCTAATGGCTGCTTGCCACGTACTTTGAGAAATACATAAAATCATAGAATATCCTGAGCTGGAAGGGACTCACAAGGATCATCAGGTCCAGCTCCTGGCTCTGCACATGATAACCACAAAAATCACACCCTGTGTCTGTGTGTGTGAGTAGCACAGTGCACAGAAAGAGGAATTAGAATGATAATTATTATATTTCTTCTAATTCTGAGTGGAATCCATTAGGTTTTATGCAACAGTGTCAAGGCACCCACTAATTTTTAACAGAATAGTTAATAGGAAAACAACACGATGAGTGAGAAACTATATTAGGAGCTATGAGGAAAGGCTGAGAGAACTGGGGTTGATCAGCTTGGAGAAGAGAAGTCTTCAGGGTGACCTAATTTAGGCCTTCCCGTGCCTGAAGGGAGCCAACAAGAAAGACAGAGAGAGTATTTACAAGAGCATGGAGTGGCAGGACAAGGGGGAATGACTTCAAACTACCAGAGAGTAGGTTAAGATTAGCTATTACAATGAAAATCTGGGCTGTGAGGGTGGGGAGGCCCTGGCACAGGTTGCCCAGAGAAGCTGTGGCTGCCCCATCCCTGGAAGTGTCC
>JAYRBT010000082.1:2863011-2882684 GCA_036023395.1 Myiotriccus ornatus | reverse complement strand
CCTGGCACAGGTTGCCCAGAGAAGCTGTGGCTGCCCCATCCCTGGAAGTGTCCAAGGCCACACTGGACTGGGCTTGGAACAAGCTGGGATAGTGGAAGGTGTCCCTGCCCATGGCAGGGGGTGGAAACGCGTAATTTTTAAGGTCCCTGCCAACTCAGACCATTCCAGGAATCTGTTGGAGCCTTCTCCGACAGCACCAATCTGGATTTAAATTCTAATAATTTGTGCTCTCCAGATACACATTTGCTCCTCTGCTTCCTCCTTTCAAGTATTCTCAGCTGCTGAGAGCAAAGAAAGGCACTTTGTAACTTACAATATAAAAACAGCACTGATTTTTTTTTCTCTCTCCTTGTTTTTACCACTTTATGTGTTCTCTGTTTAATGTGTAACTGAATTAGGAAGCTTCTTTATTTTGTGGACTCTGACAGCAGAATGTCAGTACGGTCTGAGAGAGGAGGTGATTTATGAGGTTTCCAGGATGCAGGCAACAGGTGACTTTGGAAAGGAAAGAAACCATGTTCCTTGCTTAAAAAAATAATCAAGTAAAAGTAAAGCCATACAGAGAATGTATGTTATCTACAATCGTTCCAGAAAGCGTTTCCTACAGAACAACAATTACAAGTCATTGTGAGTCCCTCGGGAACAGCAGTCAAAAACATCAGCACTTAATTACTAGAACTTCCTAAATCAACCTTCTTTGGCATGACATGAAGTGAATGAGAGCAATAAAAGCAAGGAAGTGCATTGTGCTTTGTCCTGTCCAACTCCTGTTCGGACAGGCGTAGGTCACAAGCACAAATGTAACCAGGCATGAATTGTTGGTTTGGTTTTTGAGGGTTTTTTTCCTTTTTTTTTTTTTTTTATATATTTTAATTCCTGGCCTTGGGTTAAATTAAATCAGCGTGGAAAGGCCAAGGTGAAACATGGGGCCAGGTCTTGAGACTGCCTACATCCTCTGAGTTGTACCATGGCCACACCTTCAGGGCAGAGTCCCTGCTCCAGTAAAGCATCCAAGTACAGAAAAATAATGTCCTGCAATGGCTGGTAAAATAAAGGGGGAAACTGAGCAATCTGTGCTTATTGGGGTCCTCAAAGCTTATGCTGGTGTGCTGCTGATGTTTATGATACGCAACACGTGGAGGTGGAGCTTCTCTTTTGCCTTGCCTAAATGGTGGTCAGTGTTGTGCAGATTCTGTGGCTGCTGGAGTGAGTCTGCAAGGAAGAAATTACATATCCTCATGTTTGTAACCAGCTTTGGGAAAAGGAAAATGTTCCGTGTGGACTTTGCTTCAAAATCGATTTCTTTGGTTTAAAACCAGTCTACAGTATTTTCTTGATAAAGCAGTAACTGCTGGTTCTCACTGATCCCTTCATTCCTGCACTTGCATCTCCCAGTGGGGTGGAGAAGGTGATTCTCCAGCTGATTTGGTGATTCTTCCTGGAAAAAGGAGCGTTGAGTAGGGATGTGAATGGGGTAGAGTTGCATCACACACCTTTGGCTCAGACTGAATGAGAAGGAGACCCGGAGGAAAGACTTGTGTTTTAATTGGAGGGAGGGAGCCACAGCAATAAATGGGACAGAAATTGTATATCAGGAAGAGTTTTATAGGTCCCCAAATCTTCATAGATGTGGGTGAGGAGAAGGTGGTGATTGATATAGGGTGGCTGGAAGGAAGAGAGCATGAGATGTTGGCCAGACAGGGCTCCCCAGACCTTGGAAAATTATTTTTGGATCTGCGGATGAGCAAATCGTGCTCGGTGCCATACAAGGCTGGCCAGAAGATCAACAAGCCGGGCAGCAGGCAGGATGTTTCCCTCATCTGTTGAGCATATTTGATTAAGAGCTAATCACTGAAAACACAAAGGCTCATCAAGGAGTTGAGGAACTACAATTAGGTGGAGGAACCCCCAAAATGTAATTAGTGCCAACGGAGTTCTTTGTCTGTCACTCCTGGGGCTGCCCTGGGAGGGTGACCAGCCCATGCTCAGGGCTTTGACCCACTGAGAAGTCTTGGTTTGGCCAAAGAAGTTCTTCCCAGAGGGATCTCGACAGCTGTGGGGTTTACTGCCTTCACAGGGACTGGGATCCGAGTGGGATGCAAAGGAGGGGCATTTGAGGATTCTGTAAAACCCACTGTGGAATGTTTAACAGGAATTGTGAGAGTGTGTGAGAGCTCAAGGGGGGGATGGACCAATCAATGTGATTTGGGGAGGAGCAAGTGTGGGAAAACAGAGAGGTGAAGGGATAAAAGCCTCGACCATGTAAAACCAGGGCCGGCCACACTCTGTGCTTGACATCTCAGTCTGTCCTGTCTCCTCATTAGGCTCCATTTCCAGATATTTTCCTGGGCGAGGGGCTCCCTATCCCTGGGCACAGGTACGTGTGGGGTCTGAGAACCAGCAGCTGGAGAAGGGGCTGTGGCTCGTGGGGCTCTTGTGTTTGTGGGTTCAGGAACTGGAGAGTCCAAGGTGTGAGTGTTTCCCTAAGGAACTGCAGCCCTGCAGTGCACACATGGATGTGCACAGTTTGTTGGAGAACCTCAAACCAGAGCAGCTGGTGAGAAGGGTAAGAGGTGTGGGAGCTGGGCACGGGGGAGACCATGGCCCTGGGGCAAATACTGAGGGACCAGAGGGTTGGCAACTTGGCTGATGGAGGGTCTGAAGGTCTTGGGCAGCTACTGGAGAGACTGTGAGTGTGTGGAAAACACACACAGAACATCCTAGCTGGGTTAGTAGAGCCACACTGAGCTGTGGCAGCCTCACATCCACTGGGCTCTTGGATCCAGCTGCCTCTGACATCCATCATCCTCCTGGGCTGCCTCAGTCATCATCCATGTGATCCTCACTGAACCTTATGCTGATCAGCTTTTAGTCATATCACGTGGTGTAAGTCACCAAAGGAGAGATCAAGATTTTGGATAAGTGTTTTAAGCTGTTTAAAAAAAAAAGGAAATAAATGTGACAACGTTCTGGGGGGCTTTTAACAGCACTATTGGACAGCTGCAGCCCCCTGAGGACTCCCTGTGCTCTGGATCTACGGGGTGGGAATTTGTTGCTACATCGACAAGAGATCCTGAAAGGGGTTGTAAGACAGCATGTGCTAACTTCAGAAACTCAGGAAAACCTCCTCTGGTCCTTCATTCCACCGTAGACACATGTGAAAGTCACGTTACCACTCAGTAGATTTCAAATTTCCCCTTCCACGAGATCATCTCTTGTACTTTTTCCTTGATGAATGATTCAGATTATTTTTTTCCCCTTGTCTCTACAGATCTGGAAGTGTTCAAGGCCAGGCTGGAAAGGGCTTGGAGCAACCTGTTCTAGTGGAAAGTGTCCCTGCCCATGACAGGGGCTTGGAATGAGATGGTCTCCAGAGGTGCCTTCCAACCCCAACCAGTCTGGGACTGTGTGTAATTCTGTGGATAATGGGTTTCTGATTTAATATTTCCTATCATCTTCTCTATAATCAAGGTGAACAATTATGAAATGCCATACCAGTATGTTGTGCCTCACATCCAATATTAATCACAAATCCAACATTAAATGTCATGTGCCTGAACTGGGGTTTTATTATTGATTCTTGGCTCCACTGCACCCCAGTGAAACTCTGACTAATACCAGGTTCTGCTTCGCTGTGAGTTTTAATGGCAAGTACTATAAAAATATTCTCCTTACCAGAAAATATTCGACATCTAGACAGATAAAAGAAAAGAGAATTTATACTGTGGACACCTCGAGTGTGTGATCAAAATCCAAAGAGAAAGCCACTGCCCACAGTCCTACAACAGATGAAGGTCGATTCTTTTCTTCTGTTCTTCATATTCAGAAATATTTTATGCTTAGATGTTCTAACCTGCTGTTCACCAGTGCATGACCTTTATTTCCATTTGTGCTTTGTGCTTTTGAGTTTATTGCTAAGGATTTTGAAAATAAAGGACTCTTTTTTTCGAATGAACAAGCTAGTAAACACCACTTGATCAAGGCTTCCTAGGAAGAACCTGATACTCATGGCCAGTAGTTGTGCTAAATAAGTCTGCAAACCATACCAAAAAAATGTAAGTCTGAAGGCAGAGAACTGGAGAAGCAAACCACAGAGATAGGGAAAGGGGTGGTTAGCCAGAAGATTTGATCTGTTTTTAAGTCAAAAACCACGGCTATCATGTTTCTTGTACTCACTTCTGTGTTCAAAAACAAGTGTCCCTTTTGGGCAAAGCAAAACTGCATTTTGTTTACAGCAGCACTGGCCTGTTTGCCATTTCATACCGAAAATGGAGCAAAATGAGGCAAGAGCTTTCCTTTTTCAACCCCTCAGGACAGACACACACAGTTCCCTTGGGCTGTGAGCCTGTGTGCTCAGTGCTGGGCTGGGCTGGAACACCCTGACACGGACTGACAGCCTCAACAGCAGAACTGGGCTCAGTGCTGTTCTCCTCTTGGGGTAGAAGCTCAACAATAATGTTAATTAGAATATAATGTCAATAATAATTATTACAATGTTCATAATAATAATTTTTAATTTATTCCAGAAAGGCTTAGTCTGAAATTATCGCCCTACACATCTTTTAGGGTCAGATGGACAGATGCCCCCTCCTGACCGACCTTTTGCCTTAGGAATACACAAACACACTTCCCAGAGAGGAACACAGCACACAAGATGGATCATGACTTCAGAGGAGTTTCCCTCATGCTCTTTTTGAGCTTGCAGAGCCTTTAACTGCTCATTCCAGCATCAGGATCAGTGTCATTTACGCACGAGAAGCTCTTTATGATCTCAGGGCTCAGCAGGCTCTTTTCCAGCTGGGATTTTTGAGCAATTCCAGTGCAGTGTGTAGGAAACGGCCTCTGGAGACATTATTCTGCTTTCAGTGGCAGTGCCAACATGTGCCAAGATGATTGTTGCTATAGCAAATAAATGCAGTTGCCCTTTGGGTAAATCAGGAGTGAGAACAGTGGATGTCCAACATCCTCCAGGGCTGAAGTATAAAAACTGCTGCTCTATCCCAAATCAGCAGCATGTGGCATCCCCACCTCAGACTGCACATTTCTTTCTGAATGTTGTAAATGACATCACAATTTATTATTAAATCAAAAGCGAATAACTGAAACTTCCTGGTGGCACCTCTGCAATTTGGAAATGAAATTAAAAGATATAATGACAACACCAATACAAATTATTGCAATAATGTGAAGGGAAATTCTGGGAAAAAAGACAATAACGTCAAATCAAGGACATATAGAGTGCCCCCCTCCACTTGCCTTTTGTTTACTTCTGTCCTGATATACTTAAGGATATTCAGCAAAATCCTTGTTGAGCTGAGTTTAATTTTTCAAATCCTATTTCTTAACAACATGGAGTTCGAGAATAAAACTGGCACCTTTTCACTCTGACATGCAGGACCTCATTGTGAAATAAAAAGCAAAATTTGAGTGGATATTGGAAAATTAGAAATGAAACAGTTCAAGGCCAGGTAGGATGGGGCTTGGAGCAACCCGGTCTAGTGGAAGGTGTCCCTGCCCATGGCAGGGGGATTGGAACTGGATGAGCTTTAAGATCCCTTCCAACCCAAACCATTCTATGACTCTGCAAGAATTAATCAGGGAACTTCTGGCTTGCCTTTAAATTCTTCTCAGTATCCATCATTCCTAGTCTTAAATACCTTCTGTCATTACAGAAGTCGTGTAGAGTAATTCATAGCAGGGCCCCACATTTCTAATGACATTTCTAATGACCAACCAGTGAGTCTGATGCATCTCTATCCACTGATTCTTTGAAGAGAAAACAGTTTTGACATAGAATGAAGGAAGCTAACTCAGTTTAAAAGATCTTATCCCACTAAAAAGCTTTAAAGGTGATATTTAACTCCCGCCAGATCATTATGATTTGATTTCAAAATGAAGAGGATTTCACTGAAAATCAGCTTTCAGGTGGCTGCACTCAAATAAAACTCCGTGACTGAGAGTGGGTTCTTAATTTGGTAGCTCCCAAAGCATAAAATAAATTAAATAGTCTTAAACCAACTGAAGTCAAAGATCTGTGTGTTAGTCCTTTGGGCTGGCCTACTTCAGCCGTGGTGCACTCTCAGTGCTAAGTCAATGATGATTTTTGTTCCCCACCAAAATGATCATGTGGTCCCTTTCAGATGGATTGACTGGGTGAGAAATTACAGATTCCCAGACAAAATGTAACCTTGACTTAAAAAGAAAAAAGTCTATTCATTTAACATTAAAAAAAAATATTATATATATATATATACACAATCACTTGGCTAAAAAATAAGCTTCACCAAGATATTGGGCTTTATCAGTTAATTAGACTTTTCCGTCAGGGAATAAGTGTCTACATCCAGGTATTTTTTACCAAAGAAGGAAAAAGGCAGAGTCATCAGCCAGGTGAAAACAATCAGTCAGGACCTGACAAATGAAGGACTGTTCACCAAGGTTAGTGGGGGGGAAAAAAAAAAGAAAACATTAAGAAAACTTGGAACTGAAACAACCAAATCACTGATGCAACAGAAAGCAGGGATGTGAAGAAAGCAGTGCTGCTACCGAGGCAAACGTGCTGGAAAATTAGTGTGGGGCAGGGCAAGGAGGACCTTTCCCTGCCCGAGGAGGCACGGGAGGGTCATTACTGCCTAATCACTCCCTTAACATTCCCGGGGAAGCAATCTGTGGAGAGCACTGAGTGTTCTCCTCCTCTCCCTTTTAGGGAAGCTGCGTGGAGTGGATGATCCTGGAGCCTTCTCACGCCAAGGAGCAAAAAGAATAATTTCTCTGTATTTAATCAACCTCTCTAGGCTTAATTTGCAAGATGAGGGACTGAGAAGAGACAGAAATTGGTCACACATGGATCAGTTTAGTACTAGAATCCCCAAGACATCCCAGCTCCCAGCTTTTTAAAGGCATTTCTGAAAAATTAATGAAATTTTTAGTTGGAGGCCCTGACACAGGTTGCCCAGAGAAGCTGTGGCTGCCCCAGCCCTGGAAGTGTCCAAGGCCAGATTGGACAGGGCTTGGAGCCACCTGGGATAGTGGAAGGTGTCCCTGCAGGGGATTGGAACTGGATGATCTTTAAGGGCCATTCCAACCCAAATCAGTCTGGGATTCTATGCTGTCAGCTGATGGGGTCCAACTGATTTGCTTTCATGTTTTGAATCCCAGTGCACCAGATTTTCCTCTCTGAACAACTTAGGTGATAGTAGGTAAATAATGTTTAAATTCATTAAAAAATCCTCTGGAAACTAAGGGCACAGCAAGCCCAGAGGATCCCTCATAATTATTCCTTTTCCATGTCTTTCTGCTGATATTATAGAATCAATACTCAGTAACCACAATATAACCTGTACATCATAGTATCTGGCAGAGATCATTTTTATCCCTTGCTGGCTCCACAACAGCTTGGAAATGAAATAAAAATATTATTCTCCTTTCTCTTCCCATAAATCTCCAGTAACTTCTCATTAGGTTTTATTTTACATGTCAGAACAAAACTTGAATGAGACTCCAGGGTGCACAGAGTCTCAGGCAACAGTTTAGCTTTATTAAAATTATTTGTATCTGTTAAGATGGATATGAAGATTACTTGATTTTTCTTTTTTTTCTCTTTCCAAAATACTTGGCACTAAACCAAAGCAATGGAATTTAGAGTTCTGACCTTTAGGACTCCTGTCAGCAAGCTGAGGATGTAATTTGCTTTGGGGTTATTATAGCTCTGAAAAGACCGAGCTAGATTTAACCTGATATTGTGTGAATGACTTTGCAATCAAATAGAAACCCAGAAAAAGAATAATGGCTCTTATTTTTTAATGTGGGCATCAGAAGTTTTTTTACATGTAGGGTTTTATAGATTATTTTATTTTCCATTTACCTAGCGAGTTTGGTCAGAGTTGTTGAAACTTTTTTCTCTATTTTTCTCGAGGAAAGGCTAAATTGGGCTGAAAAATACATAGTTTTGCAGTTACAGAAGATCTTACAGGCAGGCCTGAAGCTAAACAAGACTCTGTGTGCAAAGAACACCCTCTGCTCTCAGCAGGTAAGTCTTGTCACGGACCTGGAGGCTCAGCTCAGATGATTCCATAGAAGTTGGTTATTCAGGTTGGAAACTAAATGTTCTGGAAATCAGCACGTTTGAGGACAAAACAAAACAAAACTTTCTGGAAGTTGCTTCTAAGGTGAGTGCCATGTTCTGTGAATTTAAAATAGAACAAAGCTGTTTAATTGTGTTGACTGGGTCTGAAATACCACGAGTCCTACGCCTTCCGCACAATTCTGGCAGGTTGGTGTTGTGTCCTGGCCAAATCTCAGCTGCATCAAAGAAGGAAAACAAGTAAGAAAATATTATTTCACGGAATTAGTCAATTTTTCACTTGTCAGGAAAG
This sequence comes from Myiotriccus ornatus, assembly GCA_036023395.1. Classification (NCBI taxonomy): domain Eukaryota; kingdom Metazoa; phylum Chordata; class Aves; order Passeriformes; family Tyrannidae; genus Myiotriccus; species Myiotriccus ornatus. The sequence continues at coordinate 2,874,309 of JAYRBT010000082.1, read as the reverse complement.
GTACAGATGAAAGCTGAAGGGGGGTTCATTTGTTCAAAAGCAGATTTCCATCAAAAGGATGGAGCAGAAAGGCAAGTCTATTTTTCTCCAGAACTGAATCTCTAACTTGTGAATAAATCTGTGACAACATTTCAGCTTATGTTGAACTGATTCAAATTCTGTGCTCAAGTTTTATGCAATATTTGGCTTCCAGAAAAAGAGAGAGGGTGAAAGTGGGAGCTACATTGTCAGACAAATCACAGACGGTGCCTGGAAGCGCAGAATGTGTCTTGTGATTTCTGTCAAAGGTGTTTATGAGACCGTCTTACCTGCAGGTAACTGGAAGAATTTGCTGCTAAAAGCACTAAATAACTAAATTATGAATTTGGAAAGTTTCCTCCGGGTTTGGGGAAGAGAGCTCTTTTAGATAGACTAGAAATAATAATTAATGGAAACAAAGCAGCAAAAGCAGAGCAGATTGTAGATGAGAAATGTAGCCCAACAGAGCTCCAGCAAACAGTGCTATAAGCAAACCTTCAGCCAGACTGTCTCTGACAAAACACTTTCCCAACTGCTCAGCAACTATGTGCTTTTCTGCCAAGGCACATGAAATAGTTCAGTATAAAGAAATGCCTTTATCTGTTGGCAAAGCTGCTGAGAATGTAGGTGGGGTCACAGCCCCGTGTCCTACAGAAGGTCCAAGCCCCTCAAGAGGTGAGGTTGACGCTGTGTGGTTGCCCCTTCGTGTTCCTCGTTGAGCCTTTCACCATCAAACCTTCCACCTTGACCTCTCCTCGTCCTTCTCTCCTCTGGAAGTCACTTCCAGCTCTGTCCCTCCTGTAACCTAATCTGCTTTCCTGGTTACACGCCTCGCACCGCAGAACAACATTTCATCACAACATATCTCTAATTAATACGTTCTGGATTTCATCCCACCTTGGAGAAAAAGTCCGACTGATTTAGGTGGGAGGAGGATCAATCTTTGTTGTGTTCTTTTCGGTTCGGAATGTACCAAGATCCTGTGAAGCCTAATCAAATAAAGGGATTTGTCTCTGACAGCCTCTGCGTCTCTCCTGAGTCTTTAGGAGGCTGTTCAGCTCATTAAAAGCACCTCGGAAAATGTTGCTCTTGGAGACAACGAAAGGCGCAAACATGATTAGCTGCAGATGAGCAATTTCTTTTTTTCAAAGATCAGGAAATTAGAATCCGAGCTTTGGAAACCTTTTCTGCTCCGTGGCACCAGCAGTTCCCTCTCACTACACTTGGGAAGGATTATTTGAGCGATGTTGCTCTCGCTGTTGCGTGTTTTGAAGAGCGCCACAGCCAAGCCAAGCAACGCACACCACGGCTCTGTCAGGAGAGTCATGTTCTTTAACGGCATTTCCCTCTCATGCGCTGCTGTAACATGCTGTGCTGGAAACACATATTTCCAGAGCTGGAAAACCAGCAAGGAATGGCTGGGAGTGCTCAAGATTATCTGCTGGAGGAGTGATTGTGTGGAGGCTGCAGGTTGCCTTCGAGTTGGTATTTTCCTTCAGGGAGGTGCTCACCAGCAGGGATTTAACAGAACCCAAATTGAAAAGGGAATTGGAAAAATCCTGTGTGGTTTTTTTTTTCTTTCTTTTTTTTTTTTTCTTTTCTTTTTTTCTTTTCTGATCAAACCTACAGGTCCAAAATCTGGTGGCCTTTTGCCCTGAGCACTGCACACTTAAGCTGTGTTTATGCCTTTAAACCAAAGATGACCAGGGCTGGGCCTGCAGTCCTACGTGGTGATCTACTCTCTCAAACTGTTTTCCTCCATGTAATTTTTCCCTTTCCCAGGAAAAGCTCAGAGATGGTTCAACTACTATCCAGGGTCAGAGACTGTTCCCAGTAGAGGGTGTGGGTGAGGCCACCCTTTATTTCACATGGATGACAGTTTAGCCATATGGCCATAAGATGAATCACAACACTTTCCTTCAAGGCCAAGGAACAGGTCCTGGACTGTTTGTCCTGCTTGTGCTGCTGTATCCTTTTGTAATAAGAGAAAGGACTTGCCTTTTAGTACTTGCAATCTCAACAGAAAAGAAAATCAAAAGGGAAAAATAAAAGAAATATCATTTTCCAGATGGTACAGAGAGATTAAAGACGTGTTTACTTAGTGCAGCAGAGCGTTGTACAAATGTCCTCAAGCCAGTGCTGACCTGTGGTTGATACATTCTCACCACAAGGATGAAAAGAATATCTTTGCTGGCCCGACGAAGTTTAGAAGTCAGGTCAAATTCCATATAAACCGAAGACCACTGAGAAAACAACCAATAAAGCAGCAAAAAGACGGTTGACAGGAGACATAGAAGGAGGGGGCTTTAGTGTAATCCTTGTATTAAATCTGGAGTGTGACTCCAGCATATTTGGCTACATGCAAAACCTCTGCTTCTGCTGAGCTGTTGCCAGTGTCGTTTTTTGATGGCATTTCCCTGCCTCAGAGCTAAAAGTCCCTTCATTTTGTGGCAGAAGGATCATCAGGCTGCAGCAGTGCCTGTGAGATTCATTCACCGCCTTCAAGCTTTTATCTCCTTGAATTATACGTTTCTTCACCTTTTTAGAGATCTGAGTTCGAGTCTTGATAGAACTGGAAAGTGGAATTTTTAATGTGAAAATTACATATTTATGCTCATCATGTGCCAGTCCACCCCTTCCACAGAAGGACACCTCCAATAAAGGGATGTCAAAGCATCCCAGGAGACCTGGGTGGAATCCACAAATTAAGGTCCATGTTGGTAACTACTGGACCATCTTTCCTCTAAAGGGGTTTATGACCTGCTCCTACAGTAGTTTTAATGCCAGTGGTGTCTCCTTGATTTTTGCCCCTTTCCCTTCACCAGTGGCAGTTTTCCCTGAAAACCTTCTGGCTGAAGACTTGTTCTGTGTCATGATTGTCCACCCAGTGGAACACTAGGGACTAAATTTATCTGCCTTTTAAGTTGTTTTTAAATTGCCTGTAGCGTGTGATGTTTCCTTATCTCGGACAAGAGAAAGGAAAAAGGAAGGAGGCTATTTCTGCCATCGCTTTCCTCCTGCAAGAAGCCCCCCTCCCCCTTCCCTTGTCCCTGCCTTCCAAAGCTTTTGTTAATTTAAAATTAGCCCTTTGAGGTGTTCTTGGGAAAATCAGGCTGCGCTCAGTGAGCGAGTCCCTGCGGGGAGGTCTGTGGCAGTAAACACGGGGCAGGATCCCGGTGAGTCACCTGGCTGACGTTCCCCCTCTGCACGAGGGACAGCAGAGTAGGAAGCCCAAAAAGAAACATGCCACCACCACCAGGGAATCTGCACGGGATGCTTGAGTAAAGTCATTTCCCATCCCATCCAGGCATCCCAGCAGCTCTTCCCTGCAAGCGTCAGTAATCAGCGGGCACTGGGTGCCTGGCTCTGATCTCACTGCCATTGTTTGACCGAAGGAAGAATTCAAAACAAGGCTTAGGGCCAACAATAAGGTCTGGAATGCTTTCAATATGCAGGTTACCTTGCCCCCTAACATTTTTTTTTTTTTTTAATTTCCCTTCCAGCTAATTTTTAGTGACACCCACTGGCGAGGCTCAGTTGGGATAAATCCCTGGTATCCCTGCTTGGCTTGGAGAGAAGGTTTTGGCTTGCAGTGCATCAGAGGAGTCTGATATATCTATGATATATCTATCTGCTCACACATGCTGGTCAGGTCAGCCCCCCAGAAATGCTTGGGAGCGCTGCTGCTCCCAAAAATGCCTCTGTGGCCAGCTTTTCCCAGTCTACTGCCAGAGGGATGAGACAAGGCAAGCCACCCTTTGTCAGCCTTCGATGAAAAAATGAAAGCAACTGGGATGTTTTATTCGAAACACCTGAAAAATCACAGGAGCTGCATGAAACAGGAAGAAAAAGAAACACAGAAAATGACCTTTATTATCTGCTTTGCTGCTCTGCAGTGGAACACATGGATGGAGGGTTTGTTTTGCAGGAGAGGGAGGGTGACAAATGATAGCAGCCTGTTTTCAGGTTTGTAGCAGCTTCTGACACCTCTTTGAGGACAGAAGCTTTGCACCCTTGAAAGGCAGGACAAATATATTTAAGTTAGAGGTGATAACTGGGCAGCTTGGATGATGAACTTTTTTGCCCATTCTCTTTCTTTTTCCACTTTCCATTACATGTAGATCAAACTTCAGATTTTAGGGATCCCAAACCTCCTATTTCTAATGCTGCAGTTTTTTAGGTTGTCAGTGCTTGCCTTGAAATGCCAATTACTTAAAGCTTCCTTACACTAATAAAACCTCATTTTCAATGAGTAAAGGGGAATTCATCTCTAAAGTCTTTCTGTGCACCGTAAATGAGACACATCTGGTGTCATGACATGTATTTTCACCTTGTGTAGCTTGTACCTTCAAGCCAGCTCCTGTTCTGGAGCTGAAGCTGCCAGGGTCGCACAGATGTCAGCTACTTATCATGAAGTAAAAGATACACAAAATCAAGGGTAGGTCTGATATTCCATCCAGAAGGGATCGATGGCGCAGAACCAGAACATTCCATAATACATTTGCATCTTCTGGTTTCATAGACATCTTTTAAATACACATTTTTAAAGCATCTATGAGTTTATTTGCAAAAAAATACCTTCAAACAAACAAATAAAGCAGATATCACCTGTCACAAGTATACTGACAGTTTTCTCAAATCAAAGATTTTATCAAAATGAATAAATAGCAGAGCTCAGAAATGGACCATATGTATGCCACCAGGAAAGTATTTACTGATTTTTTTTTTTTTTAATATAATTGCTTGATTTTTAGAGAAATTTTCATTAAAAAAAAAATTTGCAACTGTAGCATTTCAGAACATTGCCCAAATGAGAACATTGATCAAATATGAAAAAGAGAATTGAATAGAAAGCCATGCCTGAGTGAAAGAATAGTGAAGAAATAAGGGGCAGTGAATCCTCTCTTTGGAATAACCAAACAGGTGAATGAACATATAGAAGAAAATCAAATGACTTCATAGGCTGAGACCTTGCAGAAATGAAGGTGAACTTACGAGTCCCTCTTGCTTGGGTTTGAGTGGCCTTTATAGATTTCTATATTTATGTGAAGAAAGAACTCAAATCAGGCAATAAATGCAGAATTCAACTGTCTCTGGCTGATTTACACTCTATTTCCATTGTGATGACTAACAGAACGTGGACTTTTATCCAACAGAATATTTAATCCCTTAAAAGAATTCTCCTCCCCCACGTCTGGTGGAAGGACAGGCAAGTTATATCTCGGTGTTTCTTTTGCCTCAGAAGATTTTACATGGAAAAGCTGCTTCCATCTCTTATTCTGATGCTCTTGTTATTGTGCATGGTAAATATTAAGACTGTTGAGGAATTTTTAAAAGGGAAGCTTTCTCAGCTTTTTAAAGATATACTTTCCTGAGCACTGAAATTTAGCGTCCCTTGCTTTTGCTGACCAGAATTGTGCATCCCTGTATAAGACAACATATATTCATTTTATATTTGGAAACAAACAAGAAAAGCAAAAAAAAATCAACTTTTCCTCCCTTTCCTATTTTCCTTAGGATACAGTTATCTAACCTTTGCCTTTCAGGCCCAGGACAGACCAGTAGTTAATACTTTTTCCTCACTGTCCCCAGTTTCCAGCTGTCTCTCTTAAGTCATGGCCCTGTAGAAGATAATTTAACATAATGAATGCTGTGCCCTTGAGGTTCAAGACACAACACAGATTTCTGTTGTTATCTGCACAGGAAAGATGAAGTTCTGGGCTGTGTTTTGATCCCCAGTGGCTTCACCAAACGCTGGCAGAAGCCCTTGGAAGGTTTGAAAGATGCTGTTCGTAGCTGGTCTCTGGTGTGAGCTTGTTGACCTCAACGTGATCACCTTTCTCGGGTCACTCTCATGCCTTTGGTCACGCCTGGGTCTTGATAGCAGTGCAAACAGCCCTACTGAGCTCTCTGACACCTTGTTTGGTCCTGCCTCACTGGTTTGTATATCTTGGAAATCTTTCCAGGCTAGGGGAGCAGTGGATGTGTGATAGTTCAGTGAACTGTCAGCCACCCACTTAGATCACCTTCAGTGTGCTCTGAAACGAATTCAGGACTTGTCTTTAACAATTTCAGTGTTTTTCTAAGGAGAATAAAGAATTTAAGCAGGTTATAGAGGATGACACCCTATCCAGCAACGGCCAGCACAGACTTCAAAATGAAGTTAAGCAAACACAGTGCACGATGGAGCTGGGGGCAAAAATGCATTATCACGGAATCAGGGAATATGCTGAGCTGGAAGGGGCCTATCAGGATCATCAAATCCAACTCTTGGCCCTGCACAGAACACCACAACAATCCCACCCTGTGCCTGAGAGTGCTGTCCAAACACTCCCAGAGCTCTGTCAGCCTTGGTGCTGTGCCCTCCTCCCTGGGGAGCCTGTTCAGTGCCCAACCACCCTCTGGGGGAAAAACCTTTTCTGGAGATCCAACCTGAGCTAAAAATTACGTTTGTCTCCTTCCAAAGCAGGGCACTTAGGCAAGAAGAACTCAGTGTTTTAGAGGGTCCCTGCATATACCATCCCCATGCATTCCTGGGATGTTGGGTGTGACATGCTGTGAGCACACTCTTCTTTGTTAAAGTGAACAAGCAGAGGACACCTCCACTCCCTCTGACATGAACCCTCAGGACACTTTGCTACACGTGAAGGAAGGGGTGGTGGAAGTAAAATAAAAGAGAAAAAAAGACCAAGGCATTCCTAGGAGCACCTTGAGGACTGTCACAAAAAAAAAAAAGATAATCAGATGGGACATGAACTCAAGCCCTCCAGCTACAAACAATGCTGATTGCTTTCTTTTTGGAAAATCATTACAGATGTTCAACCAAATTGAAGAAAACTTGGTAAGAGCTTGTGAAATGAAATCATGTATTCCGTTATGAAGCTTGTTTGCTTTTTTTTTTTTCCTGAGCCCCAGAGAGTATTTTAAGATGCTTTAAATTGTTTCCTTTGACTTAAGTCAAGATTAATTAAGTTTTCCTTGGCTATAACTGGGCACATCCAGAAACGATGAGATGAGCTTGAGATACAAGTATAAATGCTAGGAAAGAGCTCTAACATTTCTTATCACTCCTAAATCCTGAGGCAGATGACTGCAGATTGCATTAGTGACTCGAAAATTATTAAAGGAAAAGGGAAGCTTTTGCTGTCTGATGCTTTTAAGCCTTTCCTTGTGAAAGCTTTTCTGAAAAAAAAAAAAACAACGGTATAAACTTATATTGTGTCATGAGTTCCAGAGGAGTTAGTGACTTCAATAAGTGCGAGAATGTGTGGATTTTAAAGCTGAAAGAGACTGTTCTAATCATGTGGGTTGAAGGCTTCCTAACACAGGCCAGCACATCTAAGCCAGTAATTCCTGTGGTGAGTTTAATAACATCTGGTTGAGACAAGCCAAGTGTTTCTCAACGGGGTTTCATAAGACACCTCTTCACCTCAGCCTTCATGTCTTATCAGTATATGCTATCCCATGAAATATTCCTGGTTTATCAATAGAATAATGGAAGGAATTTTCAGGGGTGTCTCCGAGAGGAAAGCCCTTGAATTTCAGCCGACAGGGAGATTGATCTCAGACTGGAGCAACTTGAAGGACTTCACTGTGTGTTTATCAAGGGGTGTCTCCACAATCCTGGAGATGAGGAGGTGGATAATCATAGAATAATGAGAAGATCTCCTCTCAAGCCTCTCAAACTTGCCTGGGGTGCTCATTTTCCATCCCTTGGGGAACCTAATGCATGGTTAGACTATCAGCCTGGCTGGGAAGGCAGGAACAGTTCGTTCCGAGCTGTCCCACACTCCGTTCCCTCCGATTGCTCCATGTTATCAGCGCGCTGGCTTCGCTTTCAAACCGCTCGGAATTAATCGCTGTGCAGGCACACAGGCTGGCTCTGGAGGCTTGCAGTGCTTTCTTCAGAGGGTGGGTTTATTTTGGAGGTCAGATGAAGACTGGCCAAGCAGCTGCCAGAGCTGATGGATAGAATGGAACTGCAGGAATGTCCAGAAATGCTTCATTGTTCTTTCGTTGTTTAAACAAACGGATGCAGGATGAACTCCAGGTTGTGCTGGGTGTGGGCATTGGCCAGAAGAGAAGAGTTTGCAAGTGTATATGCATTTATTTATTTTTTTCAAGGAATTTCATAATTATTTCCTCTGTTTCTGCATAACTTTACTATTTGTTGTTGTCAAAATAAATTATTAAAATTCAGAAATTGGTTTGAGAAAGGATTTGCATGAATTAGGTTCTAATGGGACTAAAATTACTTCACTCTGTTATGGTGATTGCTGAAAGTGCTGCTGACATCACAATAAAAAAATCCATTTTCATCACAAAACAGTAACTACACATGTAGTGGTGCCTTTTATGTTTGAAGATTAAATGGGCCAACATACAAGGAGACACCACATGAGATTTTCTTATCAGAATCATCATTTTACATTTGCAACCTATGCGTTGAAGCAATTTCATCCCGGGCTGGTTCCTGGAAAAAATGCCCCTTCCAGCAGGTTGATTGAATTGGAGAAGAAGTTTCACACATACACAACTGAACTGCATGTGAAACACAAGTAGTTTATCCCTTGGTTGTGCCCCAGGAATTAATTATTTCAGGGACAATAATTTACAGAATGAAGAAGAGTACTGATGACCAAGAATCATTGAAGTGCTGCTATTTAAACAAAACATATATTACAAAAAGATGCTGTCAGCTCAGAAAATAGGCTTCAAAATCTGTCTAGAAACCAGTTGCTTGGCTGTTGAAAAGAGTGGGGTTGCACATCTGGAGAGTCGTATGGTGTTCGGGTGCCTAAAAATGGCAACAGGGTTATAATTTAACTCTAAATAAACAGTGAAAAATTCCTTTGTCCCACTGAGACAACAGCAGGCCTTTAGGCACATTAATTAAGTGTTGACAGTGGTACTGGGAGATTAAAGGATAACTTACCTATAGAGTGTTTATTCCTAATAGTGGGAGCTGGTACCAGTTATGAAATTTTATTTAGGCCAAGTATTGCCTAAATAGGAGAGCGAGGGCCTTTGTAAGTTGACTTGTTCCCTGATATCTTCAGTGGTATTTGCAAACTTTCTCATGTGGTTCTGGCATTGTTGAAAAGGAATGCAATGACTCCACAACCTGCAGTATGAAATATTATTCACCATTCTGACCTTTTGAGAAGGTTTTGTGTTTTGGGAGGGATTTTTTTTCCTCTGAAATATTTGCTGTGTTAGGGGACAAGAGTTTCTTCTCCACCTCATATTTTGTGCTTCTGGGCCAGCCTGTTTTCTTGCATTGGCTTGTTCTGAAAGTATTTTGGTCCCATTAAGCAGGCACAGAAAAATCAGGCAAATAATTCAGAAACAAGTCTTATCACGGGAAAGTGCTTTTTGGAGTGTCTTGCTTTTCTGTCATCCTGTCTGCAGAACCCCTCTGTAGGGGGAGAGAGTCTGTTCTCCTCGAAGTCTGGGTTGGAAATGTCTATCAGTATGGGAACATGTTGCCAATGTTTCAGATATTCCCTGTATCTTCTCTGTCACCTGGATCACCATTTTCCTGATGCAAATACACCCTTCCACCTCTGCCCTTAAGGAGCTCAAATTCCCTGGATCCTTATGAAAGCTGATTGCAGCAGACACAGCGTGGGAAGGGAGATGTTCCTGTCACCTCATTCCAAGAACCAAAGTTTGACACCAAAGTCAGGCTCCATTATTCAAAGGAGAGGGATGAGTGCTTGGTGACAACCTCTAGAGAAACCTCTCTTTACACCAACAATCTGGAGATAATAAATAATAATCATAATAATAATACATTATTAATAATAAATAATCACTCCTGAGAGACTATGGTACAGAGATTTGCAGCCCAGAAAAGACAAATCCTGAAGAAAAGATTTTTTTTTTTTTTTTTTGCAAAGATGAGAATATTCCAGGGAGGACCACTTGTCCCGCTGGCACTGTCTGGATCCAGTCTTGCTGAAGCAAACATTTGATTAGTATGGTAACTGGAGCCCAAAGTTGCTTTTGAACAGGTTTTCTCTGCCATTAAAGGAACAGAGAGAAACAAATAACTCCAGGCTTATGGTGGATTTAAGACCTAAGTCAAGGATGTCACTTCTTGCAAGGGCTGAGAAAAAAAATATGAGAGTTCTCTGTGCCTGGAGTAAATCTTTGTGGTTGATACACAAGGGCTGGTTATGGAGGTTTTGTGCACTGTGAAACCTGGATATTTGTTTGTATAGAGTGAAAGAAGTTTTAGTGGGCAAAACCTTTCCTTCCTCTGGCCTGTGCTCACTGCAGCTGGTCCTGTGCCTGTGCTGATGTCCCAAGAGCCTCAAGACTTTCCCTTCTTTCTGATTCCTCTGGCAAAACATATTTTGCCTCCCAAATAACTCGCCTGCCTTTAGTTACCCGCTAGGAGTGGCTTCCTTTGAGATTTGCTCCCCTCCTTTGAGGCTGATCCCCCTCCATGTCTGCATCAGTGCCCATTGCATTCCCACCCGACCTGTGAAACTTCCAGTGAAACCAGCAGGATCCATTTCATGGCCTCCAGTGGCCAGCTTGGATTGGCCTCTGAAGACCAGAAGACAAACATAAATAATAATGTTAATCTAGCACTCCATTAGCAACACACAGCGAAGCATCAGGAAGGCATTTATTTCGCATTAAGGGTAAAACCGTCGGAAGAGCCAGAACCATTAAATCTGACAGGACATTAACAGATAGAAATGATTTGGAGGAGGTTGTCAGGGAAATCCCTGGACTGAAATATAAATTGTGTTGAAGCAGTGCCTATTCAGTGATAAGTTAATGCTCAGAAATACAACATCTGCACAGTTTTCTCAGCCTGATAAGTCCTGAAGCAATTCCATATGAAATTACAGCTTCTTCTACCAAGACATCTTTCATCTGATGTCCATCCCACCCTTGGAATGGTTTTAATAAATGCACAGAAAAGATCTGGAACAACATCAGGAGGTGATTCATAGGCAAAACCCATGTGCAGTGGGTACACAAGCTTGTTTGTCGAGCAAAGCTGCTGCCCTTGGCTCTCTGGTCACAGACTGGGGCCTGGAGATAGGTGGGTCAGCAGGGATACACTGGAAATAAGCTTGGAAAAGAAAAAAAATTGTTGTTCCTCTGCCTCATCAGTTTCGATTATCTTCATTTTTGTTTTTCTGAATTTTCCTCGTGAAATGAATAGGGAATTAGTGAACAATGTCCCTGCTAATGACAGGGCACAGGGCTTTGCAGCAGACCAGAGTGGGCATAGCCAGGTGTTGTTATTGGCCACTC
>JAYRBT010000082.1:2824937-2858187 GCA_036023395.1 Myiotriccus ornatus | reverse complement strand
AGAAAATAACAATAGATTATGGATCATGTTTTGCTTTGCATGTTGACAATTAGTGTACTAAAAGATGATCCCTGTGATTATTACCATGAGTCAGTGCATGCCATCTGTCTTTTGGCACTGATAACTCAGCCAAGATCGATATCTGCATCATCCTACCTTCCAAGTCTTTCTTCTAAAAATTGTTCTAAATTGCTTTGAGTGGTTTTCTTTTTAAGAACAATTTTCAGGCTTTAAATCTCTCTAGTGTGTCAGTGTATTTATAAATCCTAAAAAACAGGGTTTAAATTCTCACTCGTTTAAGCCTCTCTGCCTTTTATGCATTTGTGAGTTACCATGCTCAAACTGCACCCAGAGTTTCTGAATGCTTTTCCAGAAAGGATGAGTGTGCAGAGCAGTGGATCCCATTGGATCATCCTAGGAAAGGCTCTGAGGGCTCCGTGGCCCCTCTGTCCTCTACATCTTCAGGTTTGTTTTTACAAGAAATCCTTGACACAAGCCCAGGACTGGTGCACTCCAACATCCCATCCAGATGAGAGTCAGGAATGTGCCTCTGTCAGCCCCCCCCCGCCCCAGCCTCTTTTCCTTGGCTACACAAATTCCCAGTGGTTTGTCAAGCCATTTGTATTTTATTTTGAAGCACAAGGCTCAATCAGCCTGTGACCACTGGAAGTCTTCCAAATACCAGTTAAACCCCAGCCTGAAATAAGCTATTTTTCCCTTATTTGAAACCTCCAAAACAATGCAAGCAATCTGCTTTCACTCTGTATCCTCTAAGGCCATGTATCACTGATTATTTTCTGTTTCTCATTTTCTAGGACTCTTTTCTGTCTCTTTTCTCATATTTTATTTCCATGTATTGCCATCATAGAGATTGCTGTTGAGACTATTTTGCTGTAATTTAACCTTTTACAGACACTTTATAAGAAATGCAGCGAAATCTGAGTTTTCTTCACTCGGAGTCAGTTGTAATAGTAATAATTAAAATAAAAAAATTATTCTGTGACCCTTGAAAATCAAAGGTTTTCTTCCTAAGCCTGTTTTCTTGTGACCCTACACAAGATGAGCTCTGCTGTGCCAGGAGACAAAGCAGAGCGTGGCTTTGCCACATAGCAAGGAAGCTCCGTAGTGCATTTTGCACAGCATGATGTTGCTCTAAAGAAATTGTATATGTTATTTAATCTCCCTGAGTACAGGCTTTGCTGTAGACCAGGGCCTGTTGTGGTCAGTGGCAGAAAAACTGACCATGAGTCTGCAATTTTAGTCCGTGGCAGAGCTGCACGGGGGGAAGGAGCATCGCTGAAGGGCAATTTTAGGCTTGAATCGAAGGCCCAGGGCCAAGGTATTCACACCACGGGCTGGGGAAGGTTGACAATCACTTGGAAAACAACCAGGCCTTGGAATAAACTGCTGTGTAAAAGCCCATTCATTAGCACTCTGGTTTTTGGAGAACTGGTTGCAGCAGCACAAATACATCCCAAGAAGTGCAGCCTCGCAGCTCCAGCTGTTTTCACCACCAACAATGGGTTTTCTCCGTTGTTCCCTCACAGCACACCACCAGAGATAGCTTCATTGTTTCCTCCTCCTGGATCACTTCCATTTATTGTCCTGGGAAAAATCTGTGCTGGCAAATAATATCACCGAGGGGTCCCGACTTAGTCTCTCACATTCTCTGTATTCTCAGTTTCAACAGGATTGTGGCTCGTTCACATGTGAGTGAAAACAGGGTCAGAACTGGACCCGGGGCACTTAACTTCACATTTTCAGGTGGTAAAGGAAAAATGCAGCTGGAAACTGTAAGTAAGTTCACCAAGTTTGTATCCAGCTGATTATTTTATTCTAATTTTAACCTGTGGTATGAAAGGGGAAAAAAAAAAAAAAAAAGGAAAAAAAAAAGAAATCGAGTGGATATTTTGAGTTCTCTGTGTTTTTGTTCTCATGAATAACTGACATATTACTTTGCCAAATGGCACTGCGAATCCATGATGGAAAAGGTTACGCAGAACCCCTCATTTCTCTTCAGAATAGATACAACTCCTCATAGAAGAGAACACTTGATTTAAAGCTGATGCAAGGCAACAACTTAGGCACTTAGGCTTATCATGTTTGTCAGATCATGAAGTGTGCAGGAAATAGCTTCATCATAATCCTAAAATACAGATGACAGTTCACAGAAAGATGTTTTTTGATACTTAATACTTAAATATGGCATATTGTGGCTGGAAAAACTGTTGTGAACTACATTATTCCAAATGTAAAACATCTACGTGGAGACAGGCTGGAGCGAATTCAGAGAGACAGCCAAGGCCATGAAAAAGGCTAAAATTCATGAAAAAAAGTAAGTTTTGTAAATAACCTAACCAACAGTGGTGGAGGGGCCTAAGAATAATCTTAATTACAAAGTAATTAAGTGCAACAGAGAAAAAGGGACTCAGTGCTATTACTTCAAGGGAGTTGGAACTAGATGATCTTTAAGGTCTCTTCCAACTCAAACCATTCCAGGGTTCTATGAATATAACCAGGAGGATAGAACAAAGCAGAAGAAAATAAGTGATTTAAGATTAATGCAGTAAACAACTTTATAATCAGGAGATCTATCAGGTCCTAGACCCATTTTCCAAGGGCAGTAAATAACTCTTCACAGTTAAGAGATCTAAATTCAGGGTGGATAAAGGAGTATTAAAACACTGTAGAAAGGAAGTGTACAATTGACATCTAAAAGTTACAATTAAAAGCCAATCAGTGTATAAACACCACAATTGAAAGACCCTCACAATGGTTTGAACTGAATGCATTTACTTTCTAAATGTTTTCATCCAGTTATTATTTTTGAGGAGCTTCTTGGGACAAGGAATAAACTGACCCTTTCAATAGGACTCTTTCAGTTCCGTATGTAACTGGAATTGTCCGTAGAATTTGGCTGAGGAACAAACCCTAATATGTACTGATTGCACTTTCCTTGGAAAGTCTCCAAAACTTCTGCTTAAAAAAAAACCAACCTACCAACAGCCCTCGAGAAGAGTATGTGACAAATACATGGTATTTTCATGTGTTTTTTTCCAGCTGTTGCTTGAAACTGTGCCTTGTCAAGAAATGAAATGGGTTGGAGGCAGCGTGGTGTGAAGCAGGTGGTCTAAATTGTGTGCTGGGTTTCACCTGAGAGATTGAGACGCTTATATTTAGATTTTTACATCCCATTCCAACCTTTTGGATGTCCAGTCGTGTGATCAGTGGAGTCTAAAGAATAATTCAGCTGGTCAAATACGTGCACTTTCCTCAGTTTAAGCTTCAAAAGTCCCAAATCTCCAGCAGTTTTACCCTCTAGCTGAGTCATCTAAAGACAGGGTCCAGTGCCATTTGTGATTAATCTATATGGAAAAAGTGACCATTACAGTGGATCTACAAATTTATGGACTTGCAACTGGTTGTCAGGTGGGAAATGGAATCTCAAATGCTCTTGGCACAAAAATATGACTTCTTGATACCTATATTAAAGTAGCTAAATCAAATCCTGGATCTCAACTCAATAAAAGGGGATCATAGGCACCCAGTTGACATGTAGATATGAGACTCTGAGACTTGTGACTTTTTGAGCTTAATGCCACCAGAAAACACCATTAATAAAAAAAAAGGTATAACTCATGGTGTTCCTAACAAATGAATGCAGTCTGACAGGGGTAATAAGTTTTTCAACAGACAGCTTTGTTTCTTTTGGCATGTTTCTTATAGGTTTAAGATGTGAGCATCCTATGATTTCTTAGCTGATCTTGGAAAAGGAATTATAGGGCTACCAATAACAGGACAACATAATCCCTGAAGGAAAAAAAAAGGACTCATGGAGACATATTTCTGTCACAATAGTGCACTGATATCTGTGATATCTGAGGGATGTATCTCATGAAGTGAGATTGTGAGAGATCCAATTACCTGGCCTTCTGGAAGTTACTGACCCTACGAAATGTGTAGCCAACTAAAATAGCGAGATGAGTCTCGTTGGTCTTACTGTCACAGGGGTTTGAACCATCCCTAAGAGGTTTGAACCATCATCCCTGATGGAGCAGGGATGGACCAGACGACATTCCAAGGTCCCTTCCAACCTCAGCCACTCTGGCATTCTGTGAAGGGGGGAGTAGAGAACAACAAATTTGTTCTGAACGCATACACACTTTTTTTTTTTTTTTTTTTTTTGGTAAAACATAACCTGGGAAAAAGTCTAAGATGAGATCATGAGAAAATGGAGCAAAGAGGTGAAGATGTTTGTCCTCACTGACTGCTTCGAGGTTTCTATCAGCTTGTTAATACTGATTCAAAAGAAGATTAATATCTGAAAAGGTTTGAGACTGAAAACAAGCAGTTTTTTTCATATGATAGAGAAGGAGTGGGGTGAGGGATCAGAGGAGGAAGACAAGAGATCAGTAACTCCCAGTTAAGGAAACACAGTAGAAAATTCAGGATTTTCCTACAGCAAGGCAACCAAGATAACAAGGATAGTGTATTTTAAGATCTGAGACAAAAGAGGATTGATGGAAAAAGCCCAGATGAGATCTGCCCTTCTGTGGATGGACAGGAAAAGGAATATTAAATAACATATTAACTGGAGGGAGGTGGGATGGCTCAGGACACGACAGTCTTTCCCAATAACACAGAGACTTTGAAAGCTGTGAGATTCTGCAGCCTATCTCCAGTTCCTCAAAGGGAGATGAAGAGAAGGAGCCACACCGAGCAGGGTGACACTCAGAGGGGACAGCTCTGTGTGCCACCTGCACAGGGCTGGCTGGTGGAAAATGAGGCTGTGCAGAGCTGAGATGTAGAAGGGGAAACATGAGGTAAGTGGTGATGTGAGTCACCCTGACACACCATTAATTATGTTTCCAACCTTGGAATGAGATCGTGCCAGTCCAGTGTGTTTGTCAAGGTGGAAAGTGCCAGCACGACCTTCTGTGTGTGTCAAAGAGGCTTCCAGAGGGAATCAGGCGAGGCTGGAGTGATTCCTTATGGATGAGTGACATTCCATCCTCGCCTGGTAAGAGGAGAAACAGTACTGGGAAAATCTACAGTGAGTAAAGTAAATCCATATAAAGTTCAGGGTGCACCTCAGCCTTAGCCATCTGAAAATGAAGGAGTAGGTTCTTCTCTAGGGAGAAGTTGGTAATTCCAGGGAATGGGTTGCATCACCTCTCTTGGATGCTGCACTTGGACAAGGTACATTTCCATCTCTCAGTACCTTCAGGTACTGGGAAGCCACAAAAAGGTCACCCTTTTCTTTTCCAGGGTGAACAACCCCAGTTCTCTCAGACTTGAACCCTAGAAAGATTATTTTATTTATTTTATTTTATTTTATAACAATATTACTATGATAATTGTGTTCAATATTCTGCTATTCTACTCCAACTCTAACCTGCAGAATTATCTAATCTTCAGAGATCACAGGTGTGGGAACTGGTCTTAAAGCATCTAAATTCTTGCACTGCCTTCATGTCCTTTAACACACACACACACACACACACACAAACAACTGTAAAGAAGCAGAGGCAGATCAGAAAGTTTCCACACCAGACTCAAAGATGGTGTTAGAAATGTCTCAGTTTTCTCCTTTTTGGCTCTGTAAACTGGATTTACGAGTGCTCTTGGGTAAGACTTCACTGTCTGCTACTAATGGGAAACACATGTGCAGAGAATACACTGGAGAAAGAGTTCAAGAACATGTTATTCTAGGAGAAACCTTATTTATGTGATCCTGCCAAAGATATCAAGACTTTGGGTAATTGGCAATGTGTGTGCTCTCTGGGCAATTCAGTACCCACCACTGTGCAAGGAAAAGCTCCTACAAAAGATCTTTATCATTTAGGACTCTTCATTAGGGCTTATTGTCCCTTTCTGTCATAGATTTTGTCATTAGAGCGAACCACTTAAATTAAATGAGCCTTTAAAAGACCAGCAGCTGAGCCTTGACTACACTGTGAGACCCAGAGCCCCCTCCTCTCGAGAGCCCTGATTCCTTTCTTGCCACAAATGGAACCAGTAACACTGGGATTTTGGGAGAGTTTGGGAGTTTTGCTGAGCTCATGGAAGGACAGAAGTGTGAACCTTGAACCCCAGACATTCCTCACCCGCCTTCCAGGGCGTGTGGGCACAGTGCAGTGAGCCAGAGAAGCAATTCCATCAGTTGCTTTGCAACTACAGCTCAAGATTCGTGTGCCAGTGTGTTTATTTTCATGTCGATAATCCCTCAGGAACCAAAGAATCCAGCTGTCCATGAACTACTGGGCACCTTGCAAAGGTAGGAAGGGGTGATGTGGAGTTTCTTTGATTTTCCCAACGTGGCTGCAGGTTTCATGAGTGAAAAGGAGTCAAGAGGTAAGAGACACTGAACATGCAAACAGGAGAGTTGGAAAAAATGAAGTGTATCTTCAAAACCCAAAGCAACAGGTAAAACAGAGAACAGTCTGCAAGAATCTGCCACAGAAAAGGATATACATGGGGACACAGAGAACTGAGAAATTGTTTAATTTAAACTCAGTAAGTATCAGACAGGACTAAAAAGGCCTCCAGGACTGTATAGACCGGACAAACCAGAAAGAGAGATTATCTTGTACTAAAATAGTAAAGTTTATATATTAAAAAGTGGAAAGACTAGACAGAATGTTGTTCAGTGAGCCAACAGCAGCAGAGTTGTCTGTTCCCCTGATGAGAAAATGAAGGACCTGCATCAAGGATAAACAAGATCATGTGGTCAGCAGAAGACACCCTTTTGGAAGTGATTTATCATGCCAGACAATGAATGACTTTATGCCATCCAGTGTTCCAGAGATCTTTAAGGTTCTCTGGGCTTCAGGAAAGCACCAAAGAGAGAAAAAACTAATCTTGTTCCCCTGCTATCTAATGCTTAGGAACCACCCCATGAGAATATAATACCTTTAGGAGTTCAGTTTTCTGAACATTTTTGCTCAGAAAAAATTTTTCTGAACTTGCTTTTGGTATCACAAGAAAGACAGGTTAGTAACTGATCAGTAGGAAAGGAATGATTAATTATTCACAGCCCAATCAAAGTTGTTTTAGTGAAGTCAAACTGAGGCTAAAATATCTGGAAGGAAACTCTGCAGGTTCTGTGTGTGGGAGGGGATAAATTTATCTGTCAAGAGGCAAATGAAGCACTGATAACTGTCTCAATGTGAATTATGAAAAAATAAAGACAAGTGCAACTTCTGGGTGTACATGGAGAGCATTCAGCAGAAGATGGGAAGTGACATTTCCTCTGTAAACTGCACCATTTAAAACTTGTTAAGTGATGTGTCCAGCTCTGGAGGGCACTTCAGAAAAGACATCTAAGCAACGGAGAGAGTTCAAAGGAGAGCTGCAAACACAATCCAGGGCAGGAAAGAAAATCTTTCACTGTGAAGACTAGGAGGCTTAATTTCTAAAGCTTCTTGCAAGGGAGGCTAAGGCACATCATCATCCCATGAAAACAGCTCCAGGTTCAGCACCTCAATGGCTCTGCCTGGAATGTCATCTCTCCCCCCCATCTTTGGGAAGGTTGGAAAATGTTGTAGCAGTCTTTATGTGTGGCTTTCCAGTAGATTAAAATAGAAAATGAAAATAAACGCTGGCGTGATAACACCTTGGAGTCTCGAAGTTCAGTTACGTTTTGGGATAAGTTGAGGTTCAAGAAGTTTCTGTGCAAACCCTTCATGTCACGGGATGTTCAGGCTGCCCAGATGGCAGGAGTTATTCTAGAGAGAACCATCTACTTTGCTTTTTTTCTGTCCACAGCACATCCCTGACATCCCTTGCCTTTTAGGACTAGAAGACATCAAATGTAAATAAAATAATACAAACTGACAATCCTTTGGAAAAATCTGAAATGAAAGTGCATTTAATTAGTGTGATGTTGTTCAATTTGTGTATTTACTGCCCATCTCAGTCCCATTTCAGGCTCCTCACATTGCACAGAGAGAGAGAGGAAGAAAGAGTGAGGGTTACATTTGGTAAAACTTATTTTAAATAACTAGAATCACAGTTTGTGTCAGTCCCAGTCCTGTCAAAATGTGTCAGCTGGACAAGGGGGAACTGCTTTTTGCAGCCTTTCCATTTCCTTGTCCATAAAAGACAAAATGACTGTAACAATTTCATGACCTCTACATGAATTCAACCATGCCCAGCTGTTCCTTTTTATTTCTCTTGAGGTTCCCTCTCCCAAACAAACTGACATTTTTCCTTCCACCATATTCAATCCAAGCATAATTCTCACATGAAACACACAAAGTTGAGCCAAACTTCACAACAATAGTTTGGCCTGATGATCAGCTTTTCATTCCCAGCTCTTCTTTTGTCTGGATCTGTGGCAGTGGATAACCAAAGAAAACAGGATCACACCCTCACCTAGATCTGCAGCTCTTTGCTAATAGAAATGTCACTGCTCTGTGACAGTGGCAACTGTCCCTGACTTCTAAGGAGTCCAGCTGTGCCTTAAGAAGCTTGGGAGACCCCAAATTTGAGGACAGCCCTCATAGCTCCTATTTACATTCATGCTGTTGCCCCACTAGGCCAAGTTATGACCTTACCCAAACCTGCCAAATCCTATTATCTGTGTCATCTTTCAGAACAAGCCAAATCATCCAGTCTCACTCTTCTTTTCCTCCCACCACCAATCTAGTCACTATGGAAAAGCGAATTAATTGCTGGGACAGACCTAATTTATGGAACACTCCTTATCCTCTTGCTTGCCCGTGTTGCAAACAAGCAGCTGAGCAGAGACAAACCCTTCCAGGACACACATCTTGGTGCAAATTCTGAAACCTCTGGGTATTATACGTGTTTCCAACTTAGATGTCTCCTTCCTCCAAAGGCTGGAGCAGATTAGGAGCAGAGGGCTAAATATTTGCCTCTCAAATCCCTTGGGAGCTGAGAGTCCAACCCTGAGTATTTCTGCTGGATGCCACCAGAATAAGGGGCTTCTCCCTTTCAGGCCAACAGAAGGGAACTGGTGGGAGGTTCCCATCTCCTCTCCTGACCAGCAAAGGCAAAGAAGAGATGCAGGGACATGACACATAAAGAAAGTCATCCTCTGTCTAATTCCATGATGATCTGACCCACCTCCCATGCAAGTCAACCTTTCCTGTCTTATACTGATGGAAGGTGAATGTTGCCCCAACCTTCTCCTTTTCTCCCTGTCCTGGAGCTACTGGATACACTATTCCACGTTATTGCAGGAGTCTCGTTGGAGACTGTTCCCCCCCTGTGTGGGGGAAAGAACTGCTTGTTGAGTCAAACCACACAACTGGCTGATTTTCCCTGTTTCTTCCTTGTTCAGAAAGTCTCTGTCATTGAGTGTCATCCTGCCTTCCATTTTTCCACCCTCCCTGGAGACACAAGAGTCTGCCTGCCATGTAATCCAAGTAACCAAGTGGGAATGCAGGGCAGGAACAATTCTCTAAAGCCCACAAACTCCTGAAATACCCTCAAAAGCAACTAATTGAAGCCATTCTTCCTGTCAGGTGTTCAGAGTTTAAATTCATATGCCTATTGCTGACTTGACTTTCCTTAGGTTTTGCACTACCAGCCTTGTTTTCAGGAATCTCTTCTTTCCTTTAAAGCAATCTTTGTGGCATGTGGCAATGTTTTGGGTTTTCTTTTTAAATCACTTCATCAGTGGAATCCTTACTTGGCTAAATGCTGTTAACAGTGATGAGCACTTACAAAGCATTTGAACCACTCACAGATATTCAAGCAGTGGCACAGGAAGAAAAAGCTTGGAAAACACATATACAAACACACACACTTCCACAGCAGAATACAAATACTGAGTCTGGAATTACTGAGAGCTCTGCAAACCCTGGTGGGGGGTATAATTATCCCAGCCTTCCCTGGATGAAGGGCATGAATGCCCAAAGGGAGGGTATGACCCAGCTCTCCCTGTGCCACATTGGCCAGAGCGGGCTCCTCTCTGACTGCCTTTCCTTTTCCCATCTCTTAAAGGAAAGTTCCTTCCCAGCCAGCTGAGACTCCACCACACCATGTGCACATCCAAAATCTATTTCTGTCCAAGCCAAAGGGTTTGTTTTAATTCTCTGCTTTGTTTGAGTCTCCTCTGAACACAGACCCTGGCCCCAGTTTCCCTCTGGGATGGGGACAGCAGTGCAGGGATAGCACTGGATACAGAAATGTCTTAAACCACTACAGCAAGCTCTGGAAAAGCTCATTTTATGTCAGGATCAATGTTTTATATCCATCAGTGAACAAGGGGGCCTTCAAAGATGCACAGATGATCTTTAAGGGCTCTTCCAAGCCAAACCATTTTATGATTTTATGTTTCTATGATTTCCATAGCCCATGGCTATTTTTTCTAGAGTATTCAGAAGTGGGAAGGTGGGTGGTACCCTCAGTAAAAAGAAGACAGTTGACAGAAGAGCTTTATCAGCAAAGGTGCTTTAGGAGACTGTGCCAGTGAACACAGAGAAGGGGTGTGGGCACTGCTGTGTTTGGCTGTGATAGAGACAGCCCCATCTCCACTCACGTGACTATAAAGAAATAATTGAGTTTAGGAACATGGGAAACTTGAAGCTTCAGTGAAATCCCATCCCTGGAAGTGTTTAGGTCCAGGTTGGATGGGGCTTGGAGCAACCTGGTCTAGTGGCAGACGCCTATGCAGGAAGGTTGGAACTGGATAATATTTAAGGTCCCTTCCAACCCAAATAACTCTGTGATTCTATGAAGTTTCTCTGTCTGAGATCTTCACCGAGATCAAGATTAATTTCATTTAACTTAATCCATCTAGAAGTTAAACACTGAGTTTAAGCTGGTCATCTGAGGTCCCTCTATAGCTCTTGGAGGAAGACACTTTCTGAAAGTGATTCACATCATCTTGACATATGGCAGAGGAACCTTCTTCAGGGTAGAGCACATTGCATTTCCTTTCAATCCATCCTCCTGATGAAAAGTAGCATTTAGAGTCTTCAGTCCCTTCACAAGCAGATCACAAAGGGATTTGCAGGATCCCAGCTTTGTGACAAAGCTGTGCAAGCCCAAATGCTACTGAATGCAACCAGGATGAGACTCTCTGTGAAAAAACCCAAACCTTAGCTAAAGGCCTTCCGGATATTTTGCCTTTATCTGTCTACAGGACCACACAGATCTTCAGCCTGTAGAGTAACTTCAGAACACAGGTCCTGAGGTTTGGTAGATTCATGTATTGTGTGTGTGCTTGTTAGTAGTGTGGCCAAACTTAGTGTTTCCTGTCGAAATACAACCACCAGGAAACTGATTCATTCCGTGATAGTTCGTATCCACGAGACTCTGATCCACTCCCAGTTGTAACTTATGTTTTCATTACAGCCAGAGTAGATGTTGACAGATCTTCCTGCTTCCCTGGTACCAACGTGCTCTGAGCTTGTTCCTGGAGGACTGGGCCAGGCCTTGCTCATAATCTGTGTGACAGACAAGAATAGTGGTTTTACGCATCAAAGTTCACTTTGAAGTAAAGATTTGATCAGCATGGTCAATTGTGTCCAGCGTGGATGTACAAACATACTCCATGAGCCAAGTGCCAGAAGTGCCTGTTTCTTCCCACTAAATAAGGGAAACAAGTAGCATAAAATGGAATGTCCATGAAGTCAGCTGAGGTTAATGTTACTATTGCTCAGGACTTGCTTTGATTTAAGCGTCACGTGTAAAGGAGTTGCAAGAGTTTTGTTATTCCTTGAGCTCAGTCAAACCATGAGTTTTCTGCTCCTGTAATCAGGGGAGGACAATCCCAGCGAGGATTATGAATCGACAGCAGGTGCATGGCTGTGGGAAGCTGCGCCTAAAATTAGTGATGGTTCATCATCAACACTGAGGATGTCATCAAGATCCAAATGGTTGGTTTCTCTGGCAATCTCAGAAAACGCCGCCACGTTGAGGGTCAAATTTCAAAAATTATTCTTTTTCTAAGTGCACGTATTTAGGAACAATTGTCCTTTTGAGTTTCCTTTGCTAGGCTCTTGTTCTGGGGTGTTGTTTTCCATTGGTTTGAGGGCTGGAGTGGCGAGTGGGTGTTAAAGTTGCACACGTTAGTTGACTTAGAAGGGGCAGCATTAGTGGGGAGGTGCAAGATCAGAATTTAAGATGAACCTTGTGAGTGGAAAAACTGGTCTGAAGTACAAAGAAGCTTTGCTATAGAGAAAATTCACTGTGTTATAATCCTCCAGACACCAGATAAAACACTACATTAACAGAAGTCAAGAGGCCAAAGAGGGAAAGCAAATGAGTTGATTAGTCTATAAATTAATCAGACAAATAACATTTAAAAATCTAACAAATTTTTGAGAGGGAGTGATAAATCTTTTCCAAGGTCCATGTTGTTGGGCTTTCATTGCAAGGGAGATTTGGAAAGTTTGGGTGTAAGCACTGGAATCAAACATTTAAAGGCGTGCAAGGATTCACCACCCTTGAGGAAGGTCTTTAAGACAGCCTAGATAAACTGCTGTCAGGAGGATTGTAATGTAATTCCAGATGCAGCAAAGACTAGGGAACTTCCAAGGAAGATCCATTTACTATGAGTGACATTCTGTAAGACAGAAAAGCCTGTAGTGACTTTGTTTTGTTGCCTAATCTCTGCAGCCTGTATGAAACGGTGAATTACTTTGCTGCTGCAGTGTGATCTCATAGATTTGACAAGTCCAGCTGACACTTCCCAGACTGTGGCCGTGTGATAAACCTGACAAAGTCCACCTTGAGGCTTTTTTTCTGCTTGGGAAATAGGTCACAAGTTTCACCTCAAGGTCTCCCTTTTATTTTCCTATCAGCTCAACATCCAGTGCCCTATAACACTTGGCAGCTAAAAGAAATTCATTATTATAAAGAAGTCTGTGATGTTGAATCAGCACCTCGGACTGTGCCAAAGACAAGCTGTGAGCCTGAGCAGTGGAACTGTGGGGAAACAGAGCACAGAGCACACACAGGGGTGAAATCTGGGAACCAAACTCAGGAAAATGGCACCAAAAAACCTCCCTCCGAACAACCAAATCATCAGCATTGCTCCAGTGGAGCTTAAAGCAGTGGTATCTTCAGCTTGATTTCTTCTGCACACCAAAAAAACAAGCGAACTGTGATCCATACTGAAAACTTTCCTATGGCAGCAACAATGGTTTATTCACCTCCTGTATTTGTAATGAAGGACCAAGGCTTTCATTAGCACAGTCACTGGTGTGTCATGCCCAGTATTCCTGGCAGACTTGTTATTTTATGTAACACAATGTGCAGTGGGAAAAAAAAAAGAAAAAAGAAAAAAAAAAAAAAGAAAAAAAAATTGGTCAACCTCCCAGTGATGCACTGGGCACAGGAAATTCAAAAGGACAATTGTTACTAAATATGTTCACTTAGGAAAAAAAAAAAATTTGGCATTTAACCCTCGATGTGGTGGCATTTTCTCAGATTGCCAGAAAAACCAACCGTTTCACAAGCCAGCTGTGTTTAAATAAGACATATATGAGAAGGTTTGTTTGGAGAAAAAGAGGTAAGATTTTCTCCTGTTTCGTGGCAAGAGATTAATACCCCCTTTCTCACAAAAGAATGGCTTGATCTTAGAGTGCATTGATGTTTTTTTGGTTAATATCCATTGCTGCTGTAAGAGGGACATTGCTTAATGCATTAATGCTGCTGCTGAGCAGCAGAGCCTGTGGTTTCTGTCTCCAGCATCAGCTGGGGAGAAGAAATGCCTAATTTAGGAGGTGCCTTCAGACAAAAGCTGTTCCTGGGGACAGCCAACTTCTCTGTACCCTTTCCCTAGCACTGCTTGCTGTGTGTCAGGAGAGCAGGCAGTGGTGAAGAAGATCATGGAACCATAGAATCCTTCAAGCTGGAAAACACCTCTCCTCTGCGGAGATGCTGCTGTCAATGTGGTGGTACAGGAGAATCGGGGGGAAACAAAAGTCTATTTCCTGATGCAGGCTGATTTAGCAGTTGTCTGGGAAATTCCCTTTTATGTCTCAGTTGGAAGACAGTCATCTTTATTACTTAATGTCCCAGAAGTGTCAAAAAAAGAGTAATAACAGTCCTGCCACTGGTGTGGTTGGCAGCTGGACAGTTCTCATGGCCAAAGAACTGGGACTTCCAGAGAAAGATAAGTGCTGACTCTGGAGCTGGGCAGCCCAGGAAGCCTAAAAAGTTGGTTAAATGGAGCCAGTGGAGTGTAGATGTCTAAAACCAAGGACTGTGATCACATTCTGAAAGCTCACACACTGTGCATTCACTGAGACAAAGAACATCAGCTCAGTCAGAGCCATTTTCATGGTAGATACCAACAATTAGGGGGTACAAATGCCACCCACATGGCTTTGTTGTACTTGTGATGAAAAATTGTGCTGTACTGACACATTTATCACTGCATCATATATGTTCTCAGGAAGTGCTGTGGGGTCTCTGGCCTTTAGAAGAGAGAAAACTTGAAATTGGAGGCAAACTCTCAGAGGAAATTCATGGAGGGTTTTCTCTTCAGATGCCTCCAAAATCTCCTTCAAGAGAAAACAATTTTTTAATCATCTTCTCTGTCCATCTGGATTAAATTGATCATCTATGTAAATAGGTTTGCCTCTGCTGATATTGAATTCCATTCATTTAATTGTACAACCACATATTTTGTCCAGTCGTATATTCATTGATAAACTTTTCTACACTTTTATTATGGTCTGAAGGGAAAAATAAAATAAAAACAAGGCTCAACATATTCCTATCTAGTGAAAAATTTGAACAAAAATCCATCAAAAAGAGAATTATGTTATCCAGGTGAACATGGAGGAATGTACAGATACTTTTTGTCTCTAAGAAAAGGAAAAATTTGATCAGTCTTCAAAACTTGTTGTGATTTCACTGAATCAGGAAGTACTTAAATGAAAATTAATCATGTGAACTTTATGCCCTTGAATCCTGCTCGTGAGAGGGTGACATCCCATCCTGGCTCCCAAAAAACCCAGGTGACTCATGTGGTTGATAAATAACTGCTGATCCTCACAGGTGAGTTTCTGATAATTCAGGTCCAGCTTCTCAAAGCAATTCCAGGGTCCAGCTCTGTAAGGGAGGGGGGGACTTTGCAGGCTCTGAGTTTTCCACAGAGGGAACAAAGTCAGACGAGTCCCTACGGAGGGAATTTTCAGCAGTTGCCATATGGTGCAAGTGGGTGCTTAGACTGGCTGGTAGCAAATGCTGCAGAGGGGGATGTGTCTGAAATCTTCCATCTTCCCTGGATTTAGGAGAGTTAAGCCAGGGATTCAGTCTAAAGCCCCGCCAGTTCCTGGGCACATCACCTGCTGTCAGGTGTTGGTTGCGCTCAGGGGCTTCTTGTAGAGATTTTCCCAAGTGACTTTCCCTTGACTCAGTGTCCACTTTTACATTTTACAACAGCAAAATTGGGAGGTTCTCCTTCTATCCAGAAAAGGAATGGAGGCCAGGAAGCAACTCCTGAATATTGGGGGTGCAAATCTCTTTAATTCAGTGGCGTTACTGGAAACCCCACCTGCGAGCTACAGCTTTCTGTGTGGACAGCACTGAACAGAACACAGGGGAAAACATTTTCATTCCAACCAGAAATGCTGGGCTCCTTCCTATTTCTGAGATGCTGGAGCAAGATTACATGGATGCTCCAGCTCTTCCCTGCTTCATGGTTTTGCTCTTCTCCGTGGTGGTGAGAGCTGGTGATGCCTCGGAGGGGTGACAGTCTACGGGCAGAGGTAGGAATTGCTGTTGTCTCTGAAACTGTATAAAATGGAGTATTCCTGGAACTGCTGCTTGCCCGATAAAAGACTTGTCTGGCAGGGTCACAGGGTAACTAATTCTTCTCAGGAGAAGAATAATTGTGGTTTGCTGAATTTCCCCTGGTTCTCCCAATCGTTTGACTGCTGGACTGACACACGTTCCTTCTGCCCTTCAACTTTGACTGTTCCTTCACCTAAGAGGGAAATTCCCGGAGAATTCATGTTGGCCAAGACCAAATTTGCAGTTCCTGACATTTGTTTCTTGTTCAAAAAGCAGCAATCCTGAGCAATCTGACGTGTGGGAGCAGAGAACAAAGCCTACCACTGAACTACAAGTACATTTGTTTTCTGACTGAGACGTTAAGTGAGATTTGTGCTACAGCCCTCCAGAACCTGATTTGTTTCAGACAAAAAAAAATGAGTTGGTCCTGGGATCTTGGCAATTAAATATCCAGTCCTGTGAGCTTGATTTTTCACTCAACTATCCCCAGTGTAACTAAATCAGAGTTGTTGGGACTACACTGGTTTAAATCATCTGTGAAGAAACACCCCTCAGCTGAAAAGCTACTTTCTCCCTCTTGTTCCCATCAGATCTGTTCTTAATTGCATGTCCTAAACACTTACATAAGGCTGACAGTCATCTCTATTTCCAGAAAAATCCAAACCCCACCTGCAAGTGTGATTTGGTGCATAAGCTAAAACCACGCCCAAAAAAGCTGTCTGCACTAACCCTAGTGTATCTGATACGTGGGAAACTGGGATTTGTCCTTTATTTTGGGCTTCTGGTGGTTGTGGGGTCTGAGTTTAGAGGCCTCTGGCTACTTGGCCGAGCACTGGGGTCTTTGCCATCAGCCTGAGTAACATGGGATGGAGCTTGTGTTGTGGAAAAGTGGCACAATGAATAGAGCACCAATTAGATCTGTGTTGGGGTGGACATTTCTGAAAAAGTCCAACTGGTTTCTCAACTCATCTTTCCTCTTTCCTCATTACACTTACACTGCTGTGTAATTTATTCTGTTCACATCTCCCTCTGCTTTTTGTGCAATAGATTTGTTCTTTTGTTTTCATCCCCTTCTGTTTCCCCTCCTGGTGGAGGGGAAACACACACAGGACAAGGCTGTCTCTGCTCTCTCTGCCCAGAGCTGAAGATTGAGGGGCCCTGGGTATCATCACCGTGCAGGCAATTAGTAACAACACAGCAGAGATGATCATGGTTTACTTCACATCACAGCATAGGTGGAAAAATTGGATAATAGCTCCACCCATCTCTTTTTTGTGTGTATATCCCCTGGAACTGTTTCTGTCTTTAATTTATTTCAGATTTTTTTTTTCTCTTTTTCTGCCTGAATTATTGTTTTATTGAGTTACTGTGGCACCAAATCCCAGAGTATAAAATGAGAGGTGGGTAACAGTTATGGAGAGACCAATGGGGAGTCCCAGGATAAAAATACAAGTGTGAGGTGCCCTTGGTTCAACACCAAGGTGAGTGCCCAACCTGCTACTCTTAAGGCTCATTTAATCTGTGTGTTGTTCACATATTCCATTGGTCAGACAAAAGTCTGGCTTTCCTGGTACCCAGTCTCTTCCACAGGCCAGTCAGGGATATTTAGAGGAGACTGTAGAAGTCAAGAAACACTTTGCAATGCTTCCCCTGGCTGCTTTCCTGGCTTCTAGAAATCTTCCTTGGAGGGATTCTTTCTCACCTTATCAGTAGTGACACAGAGGTTGCTTGGTCGTCCAGTTCCTAATTGTAGGAAGAAGTGAGTAAAGAGGGAATTTCCTGTGGACAGGGCTGACTATCTGGGCAGCTCCATCCCACAGGTGCCAATTTGGGACACATGGAAACTCTTGTAAACTGCTCATAGAGCTCTTGTTGTGTCCAGTTCCCTGAGGTGTGTGATACATGCCCTGTGTCTTGGGCATCTGCTTGGTAGGACCAGAGAAGCTGCTCACTGAAGGCATTTGAGTCTCAGAGTCTGTTTGCAGTAAATAAAAAGTTCCACTGAAAAGGATGTAACTAGAATCAATTGAATCTTATATTAAAATTCCACCGCCTACCATTATTTGGCTAAATTTGATCTTTGATTTGTCTGGTTCCTCATTGAAGTCCCAGTGTAATTAGAAGGGTAAACCAGATAATTGAATTATTCCCCTTTTCTTTGCCTTTTCGTTTTTTCACTGGTAGAGTTCTGTTGTGTAAGTGCATTATAAAACAGAAGGAAATAAAGTTGGCTATATAGAAAATCAAGAACATCTGATGCCTAGGGAGAATAAAAACTTGAGGGTGATGGGCTGCAGACATCTGGATTCTTATTTAAACAGTTTTCAGCTTTGTCACTGAATCATCTTTTGAAAACTGAATATATTTTAAAACCCCTTATTGACTGTCTAATACTATCCAGGTGTGTGCTTGATTTTTTTTCTTCTTACCGACATATCGACCAAATGAAAAAGCCTTGAATTAATTTAAGTACAATTTAGAAGATGTTGAAGTAAGAAGAGGGAGAAAAAAGAGGAGGCAGAGAAGTAGGCTGGTTTTAAATACCCATCCTTCAAGAGCTGTGTCTGGGGAATCAGCTCCTGACTCTGGATCAGATTTTCCTCGGTTTGAAGTCAGAGCAAACCGCCTGGTTTACAGATGGAGGTGCCCCAGCTGCTGAGAGCACAGGGGTTAATCCCAGGAGTGTGTGCAAGTCCCGCTGAGATAAACCAGGCACTCGGACCTTTTGCTCTCAGAGGCACTCTGGCACTGCCGGGAGATTCATTCTGTCTGCAAAACCAAGCGTGTAATTTCCCTTCTCCCTTGCTCTCCCCTCTGTCCCGGTCCCTGGGCAGTCCTGAGGCTCAGAGGCAGCAGCCAGTCTCCCTGGTGACAACCAGGACAGCTGAGCTGACCCTCAGCAAGGTGGTGACACACAGGTTTGCACTGCAGGAAGCCCCCAAACTGGCTTTTTTTTCCTGCTGGTCAGAAGAGGAAGGCTGGGGAAACCCTGAAACACCTCTGTGCTTTGGGGAGAAAAAGCGCAGAAATGACATAAATTAAAACAAAACAGTAAAAAAAGAACAAAACAACAAACACCTTCCCCTCAGCATCCAAACTGCATCCGCAGAAAGCTTCCAGCTTACTCTCAGTGTTATGTCAGCTTTACACAGAGATTAAAACTGATCCCTCCTCAGTGAACACCAGCTCATGTGAGCCGTGTAAATCCACAAGAGTGTCCGTAGAACCGTCAGACTTGGCATCTGAAACACCTCCACGTCCACAGAGCCAAGAGAAAGGACATTTCTACCTGTTTCCAAACGAAACAGAGGTGCTGAAGTCTCTGGAGTGTGCATTTATTTAGTTGTCAGTCTTATTTACCACTCTGAGCTGTTCCCTGCCGCCGCTGAAGCTGAGCGTGAATAACTCACCAGCCTGCACAGATAATTTTGCTTTTTGTTTCGGTCCGGCTCGAGACAGAAATCCCATCAAAGCTTTCGTTCCAATCCCCGTGCTGAATGATGACACAGGAGTTCAAGAAGTAGAGGGTAAAAAAAAAATTCCTGAGGCGCTCCTAAGAGATTTTTCCAAGAATTTTTAAAAGCCTCTTAAAAAACGGCGGAAGAGATCGAACGCTGGTAAGGGAGGGGAAAGGAAAAAAAAAAAAAGGAAGAAAAAACTTTGGCAGGCAAACAGTGTCTTACATCAATCTAACAGTCAGCATCTATGTAGATGTTCTTTCCTCCTTTTGTGCAACACCCCTTCCCTCCTACAGACCACCCAAAGCCCTATAAATAATCCAAGGACTGTATTTTTCCTCCAGATTTCTCTTCAGACCTCGAAGGAAAAACTATCAGGCAAAGGAAGGCAGAGAGGGAGAAGGGAAAGTGAGGAGGGGAGAGAGAGAAAGAGGAAAGATGGCTAGTGAGTTCAAAAAGAAAATGTTCTGGAGGGCAGTGGTGGCTGAGTTCCTTGCCATGAGCCTCTTTATTTTTATCAGCATTGGCTCGGCTCTGGGCTTCAGCTTCCCCGTGGTGGGCAACAAAACATCCACGAGGTCCCAGGACAACGTGAAGGTCTCGCTGGCTTTTGGGTTATCCATCGCTACCATGGCACAGAGCGTGGGCCACATCAGCGGGGCCCACCTGAACCCGGCGGTGACCCTGGGGCTGCTGCTCAGCTGCCAGATCAGCATCTTCAAGGCGCTCATGTACATCCTCGCCCAGTGCCTGGGGGCAGTGGTGGCCACTGCAATTCTGTCAGGAGTCACCTCTTCTCTCCCAGACAACCTCCTGGGGCTCAACGCGGTGAGTAGAAACTTTTAATTCCTCCTCCTTTTTTTTTTTTTTTTTTTTTCCAAGTAGAAATGTAACACCTGTAGCCTACTAAAGTTGTGTGTGTGTGTATGTGGGGGGGGTGATGGTGACCTCAGGCAGGCAACTGCTTATTGTAGCAGAGAATTCAGCCCTGACTGATTCCAGGAGGGATCTGTGTCATAGGGATGGCCCTTCTTCCCCACCCCCATTTCGGAGCTTTAGGACGCTCTGGTCAGGATGAGTTTTGCTTATGTCCAGTTTTGTACATCCACGTTGCTGAAAGGTGCCTCTTGACAACAATTTAACACTGAAATCTCTGGCGGTTGCCTGATCTTTCGTGGTTCTGAGGGTCTCTGAGGTGACATGCTGATTAATGTGCATGTACCAGTGTTGTTTTGGCTTCTGTGAATGTGGTTCGTTTTCAATACCTAATCAGTGGTTTGTGTAACCTGCTGATGACTGCAAGGAAAACCTGTGGGAGTAGAGAGAGGAGCACAGCAAGAGAAACCCTGTCCCCAAAGGGGTGAGCTTTACCTGTTGCATTAGGCAGAGTGCTCAGATCCTGCCTGACACAATCCCAGCTGCCCTTTCCCTGTATTTCTGTGCATAAATGGGACAAATCCTGAATTCTCAGGTATAAAGCTGTGAGGCAGCTGCAGGTAAAATGGGTGCAGGTTTCATCCCTGTCCCAGCCAGATGCTCACATCATGCTGCCTAAAAACTGCCTGGCCACAACTCCTCCTCCTCAAAATGTTGTCATTTTGCTGTTGTTGTTGTACCATAATAGGAGAAAAAAAGGCTAAATACACTTTTAAACTTGAAATCATCCCACTGTCAGAGGCAGTGCTGCAGCCACTGCAGTACACACAGTACTATAAATGGAAATTACCTTCTAGTCACTTATTTCACCTGACCTCTTAAAAACAACTATTTCACATATTTTCTATAGCCCCTCTCCGGCAGAATATTTTTAACATGAGCTAATTTGAAAGATCTACCCAACTGAAGGGATATTTGGGACAGAAAGCTGCAGATAGGGTACGTTTTCTGAAATATTCTCGGCAAAACATTAATATGGTTTTGTACTCTGTGGCATTACAGCTAATTCAGAAGATGAGGCAGAAAACATAATAAAATCTGATGCCAGGGTGACTCCTGAGCAGCTCAGTGTCACCCACCCCAGTGTTACTGCCTTCCTCCCTCTAGCCTGGTGCCTGCAGCTACTCCATCCTGCCACCGTCTTGGAAATTCTGATGGGTTTAATTCAAAACACTTCGGGGAAGAAAAGCAACTAATTTTATTGACTCCAGAAGGCTCTGTCTGTATGTGTGTGATACATGATCTTTTCCTCTGAAACCACTGGCAGAGGGAACAGCTCAACCACATGGGACAGGGGATCCACCCAAGTGGTTTCCTCGAGAGGTCCAAGTGCCATTAAACACGGGAGGTCTGGTTTCGGTAGCACTCAAGCTTGGTCTTTCCCTTTTGCTTCCATAAAATCCTGAGGACTCGTTCCTTCCTCTAACCAAAAGCCCCAAAACTGGCCCTTTGTAAAGCGGGGTAAAGGTCTTCTTGCTCCTCAGGCAGTAACTCCCCGAGCTGCAAAGGCAAAGCCAGGCAGTGTTATGTCTCCATCATGTAAATTTTGCAAATTTGGCCACAGTTTCTGTGCAAATAATGGATAATATAGTCCCTAAAATCCCTGGTCTCAGTGTTTGTCATTGTCATAGACTCAGAAGTTTTTCTTAATTTTTATTTTTTTCCCTTTCACATCTACTTATAAATGTTCTGGCTAGAGGAGCAGCGGGGAGACCTCCCTGGGGATGGGGAGGGCAGCAGCTGTTCTTCTCCCTTGCAGGAAAGAACTAGAGAGGAAGGGAAAGCAAATCCATTCATTTCCCAGTGACAAGCTTGGAGTGCCTGGGGAGGGGAGAACTGGGAGGGGAGTTTGGTCTGAGCTGTGCTTGTGCAGAGCTGGTCTCAGCCAAGGGCACATCCTGAAACCACAGCCCAGCACCAGGAGCGCGGTGCCTCCCTCAGCAAACAGGGGACAAGGAGAAACCACGGAGAGTTGCTTTAATGTTATGCTTTTTAACCTGAGGACAAGGAGGGGAGGGACAGAGCTGGCATCCCTGCCAGCTGCTTTGTCTTCCTGCCCTTCTTGTGGAAAATGAGGTGTGGATTCACTACTGAGATGCTTGTTTGATAAGGTTTGGAAGAGGGCTTGGATGTGTGGGACTTTGTTCTCTGTCCTGACCCTGCCATGCTCTTGGAGAGGTGTTGTTTTTTTTTTAAAGGGAAAAATGGGGTGGAAGCAGCTTAATGGAGTGAGTGTCCATCCAGTGTTCCCAGTGGATACTGGGTGGGGTTGCATGCCTGAGCTTAGGTTTATCCTGCCCAGCTGTAGGTCCTGCACTGAGGGACCAAGCTGAGAATCCATTTCCCCAGGCTCCTCTCTAGTTCACAGAGAAGGAGAGACAAAGAGAGGGACTTCAGCCTTTAGATCCATTAAGTTGCCCTCCAGAGACACCCAGCTCTTCCTTGGCATGACAAGGCTCCAGGCTTGGGAGCCTCTGCTCAGTATCCAAAATCAAGTGGGACAAATTTGTGTCTTTCTCATTGCCCCAAGAGAACAAGGGGAACACAAGCGAATGAAGCACAAAACCCAGCCACGGAAGGTGCAAGGCTGAAGAGAAAGAAGGGAGAATGAAAATGCAGGAGGTTCCTTTACCATGCTCCATATTAAGGTCTGTTTTACACTAAGACGAGCAAAGCAGTCACACATTAAGAGTTTGATCCAAGCTTTACTGAAGTCAAAGGAAATATTTTTAGTTACTTTGGCCGGTTCTGAGTAAGACATTTTGGACAATATTCAGGGGGGTATTTAGATTACTGAATCCTTTTAAAACACTTAACTTCCAACATATTCTAGTAGTGGGGTGGGTGCCAAAGTAAAAACACTTTGAGAATTGGAAAAGCTGAAAGAGAAGTATGCAGTGTGCTCGCTTTCCTAAAAAAATTAGGTATTTTTCCTCGCATCATATTGTAACTTTCTTTGGAAGTTGATTTGCTACACGTTACAAGTTTCCATTAGGTAAAAGTGCAAGAATAGAGAATGCCTAATCCCAAAAGCACTCATCTGCCAGCAGAGCTGGCTATTGTCTAGTGAGGACAGATCTGTAGTTTGGATAATGGAAGAAACTATTCAGCACGAGCAGTTAATGACCAACAGAGAGCTCAAGCAGGAAGGACGGGGGAGAGGAGCCTCCTGTGCTTTAAGGTAACACAATATTTGCTGTCCAGCAATGATTATCTGGAGAGCTTTTATCAAGATTTTAAAAACATTCTGAGGAAATTTCTTTCGCTCGGGTTAATTTGATGCATTCAGTTAATCAAAGTTTGTAAGAAACGCAGACACCTCTTCACAATTTCATGTTTTCTCTGTTTTGGCACACGGATTGGAGTGCCAGGAAATGTGCCCCCTAACTCTGGGGGCTAAAATTTGGAAACTATTTGAAAACTCTGCCTTCAAAGTTTATGATGAAAGATATTGTTTTACAAGTTCGAAGTGGGTCAGAAAGTGTAGGCAAGAAAAACAGACCTGAAGGTAGCGTTGCTCGGGTAGATAAAAAGAGAAGAAAAACAACCAAGAATAACAAATAGAAGGACTTGGGTTTAGAAAACACTCAGTGGACTGATAAATGTTGTTTGTGTAACTGAAGTTCTTTCTGCAAAAGCCAGGAGAGGTCTGTGGGCAGTGGAATAGGAGGTTTGGTGCGTTTTCTTGAGACAGGTGAATAGTCATATAGATGCTATTCCTGGAGCATGGAAAGTCACTTGTTGCTGGAACACCCTTTGGATTTCCAGAGTGACTGGCTGTGTCTCTGCCACTAAAGCTGAGAGGAGTGTCCCCAAACCTGAATCAGCTGTGGCAGAAGAATTTGTGCCCATAAGGTGCAACATCCTTTGGTGACAGTCAGAGAGAAAAGAAACCCTTGCTGTCTTTGACTCTTCATACCAGGACAGTATCTGCTGCTTTGAGGTGCCTTCCACCCTCACCAAAGTCTCACCACAGAATCACAGAATCATGGAACAGTTTAGGCTGGAAGGAACCTTAAAGCCCATCTCATTCCAAGCCTGTCCCGTGGGCAGGGACACTTTCCACTAGACCAGGTTGCTCCAAGCCCCTTCCAACCTGGACTTGAACACTTCCAGGCATGGGAATGAGTCCTCTTTCCCATGACTAATCCCAGTAAGCTGCACTGTGGTGCAGCACCAGTAGAGCAGCTTAGAACCCTTTCTCTGCTGTCTCTGTGTGTTCCCCAGCTCCAGCCTTATTCTGCTACTCGGAGAAGACGAACAATCTCTTGTCTCCAGGAGATTGGAACATAGGATAGAGCACAGGATCCTTATCTCCTGCACATAATTTTATCTCTAGGACATCAATGCAGGTGATTTTTCTCCCCAGAAAATGTCCAAGGCACAGAGACTTCAAGTGCAAACATTAAATTGACCCTGCACTGGGAATTCCCTTTCGTACAGTTGAATCTTTCCCATCCTTTAGAAAGTTCTCTCAGGGAGGGGATCTCGGATGGGACTCTCAGCAGTTGGTCCAACCTGGTGCACCACTGGTGGCCCTGTGACCACGGGGAGCGGGACTTGCATGGTTGCCCTTGATGACTCAGTGCTTGCCTTGTGATCTCCCTCTCTCCTCTTGCCCGCGCCCTGCGAGTCTGTTCTCCTTCAACCTCAAATTAAACAAAGCCGGCTCGAGTTGGAAGAACTTCCAAAATAAACTGAGGGCTTGACGGTGTGAGGGGACAACTGAGTAAGTGATGCTGCTTTTCCTCTGAGTCAGTGTGGAAAATTGCGGCTCCAGAGGTGCCGCTGGATGGACGGGACATGCGGCCGAGTTGCTGACCTTTAGTGCTCGTTAAAAAACCCTGGGATGCCTTTTTTTTTTTTAATTTAGTTTACATACGGTGACTTTCTCCAGCCTCAGTGCAGCGAGGAGCTTCATTCTCCCTGTCTGCGCCCTCTGCCCTCCCTGGTTTTGATCCAGCATGGGCTCCTCCTGCCAGCCTTGTCTCTGCTGGGACGTCTGAGCGCTCGAGCGCTCGGGCTTTCGACAAGAAGCTGCCGCTTTTTTTGGAGTGAGCAAAACGGTTCCTGCACATGAGATTAATCTGGGATTTTTGTTTCTTAACCAAGAGTTGTCACAACAATGGCTCATTGTTCAATGTCAGGGTTTTTTTGCAGCAGAGGCCTTTTATGACCTGCCAGCATTGTATTGGATCGCCCCAGGCTGGGCAGGTGGGACACAGGAAAGGCACCTGCTCAAAACTGTCCACGGTCTTGGACTCTTTCTAATGAGTTCTCACAGTGACAGCAGAAACATCTGGGCTGCGACACAAACCTGATGGTTATCACCCATTCTCCAAAGCATTTGGGGCTAACGGGGGATTATAGCTCTAATCCTTATCTCAGATCTCAGAGAGGTTATTATCTCATTTCCATTTCCAAGATTTGCTCAGTGTTTCTGTAATAACACAGCCCTATCCTGAGATTTTGGCAGAGGACACGCAGGGATGCAGCAGCACAGCCATTTCTGGCACAAGGCAAGGCCTGAGTGATCATCCAGTGGCCTTTTGGTGTTGGAACAGGGGGTTTCAAAGTGGGTTTTGTACCATGGTCCACATCCAGAGGACCCAAGGACATCTGGCTCACTATTTGAGAAACGCTCTGCAAGACTCAGATTAAAATGCCCTTTATTTATTTCTACTTAGAATTGATAGAAATTTATTAAAGGGGTGAACAGAGGGTTGCAAAAAATTGAGTTGCCATAGACCCAAACCCCTTATTTGGTAGATTAATTAATGTAATTCAAATGGAGTTATGTTAGGATTTTAGGAGAATGGTTTATTTCTGTGTTTGACCAGCTGTCAAACTAAGTAGGATTAAGTATGAAATATAAGGAAATTCATTTTGCCACCACCCTTCCTGACTGGTGAATAAAAAGTTAAAATGGTTTTTCCCTTCCATAGTGTTCTATGTGTTGTGCTATATGGATGGGATATTCTGTGTGTACATGTGTTCACACACCAAAATGATAGATAGAAATCTCTCTCTAACCCTAATTTAATTTTTTAATTAGAATTAATTTTAATTAGAAAGAATTTTTTAAAAAATCTCTGTTAGTGGGTGTCTAAAGGTCTGACGTAGAAGGAACCACAGCTTGGGAACAAATGGAAGTTTCCACAGTAAACATGAGATTGGATATTATGGATCAATTCTGGGTAAATTGGTCCAGTGGTAAGAAAAAACATAGAAGACTTTTTAGCAGAGCTCATGGGCTTCAGCAGATAATGTGAACCTTCAGGGAGTCAAGAATAACATTTCTTTAATCAGAGAATCCTAAATAATATCACTATCTGGGCTGTACAGGTATTTTTAAGAGAAGCATTTTTAAAACAAGGATACCAAAACCACATCACAGGTACTAAAGGAAGAAAAAATACCCCATGAAAAATTTCCTGTTTGTCTCAAGAGGAAATTGCCTGTTTTCTTTAGAGCAATGGTATATTTTTGCTTCTTTGTCCATTCTGCAGCTTCATTGAGAGGATTCAATAGCAGAGAGGTCTTTACCTGCCACTACAATTGAAAATGCCAAAGAAATCTTCATTCTTAGAAAAATCCCTATTCCAGAGCTGGGGAAACCAATCCAAGCTATTGTGCTTGTGCTCAATTTCATACATCATAAACAATCTGTATGTTCTGTATCTGTGTTTTTAAATTGCTGAGTTTCCCTGCCTTTAGGTGTTGTCTCTTTATCACAAGTAAGCAGAGGCAGCTTTTCCCTGTGTGCTGATCACAGTGAGACCTCACGGTCTGTGGCTGTGCCCATCAGTACCTCCAGAATAATAACGATGCAGATGTCACAGAACCTTTGAGTGTCTCCTGGAGGTTTTGCTGGCCTGGCTGGGAGCAGCAGGCGGTCCCTGTGTGTTTATTAATGTGTAACCTGATGGGGAAGTACTGCTCTTCCTGGCATCCAGAGCCAAAGCTGGTGCAGGTGTTCAACTGCTGCAGCTCCACTGACGAGATCTGAGGCTAAGGTGAAACATCAGCCTGTTAAATCCAATATACAGAGCCTGACAGGCATCCTGGAGGAAACTATAAACAGCAGGAGGGCAAAAATTTGGCCTGAAATCTCTGCAATGAGTTTCTTTTTTGGCAGTTGTAGACTAGAAAGGAGTAAAGAAATGCTCAGTGTGCTTCCCTGGATGAGCCCTCTGTGCATCCCCTCTTGAGGAACCACTGAGAGGTATCACAGAAACCTAAACTTTTCCAGGCTCTTGGCACTAATTCTGTGCCAAGGGAAGTCAATGGATGCTTTCAGAGCAGAACTGTGGCACGTTTCCTTACAGACACGCACAACTTCTCCTGAAGGCAGTGCTGACTGTGTTTGGACTGAGGAATGAGCAAGGTCGGGTTTGGCCCCTTTTCCTTCCTTTGTTATGACTTCTTGCTTGATGAACAAGGTGGAGAAATGAAGGATCTGGAATTGTTCCCCCAATTCCTGAAATCCACTGCACGTATTCAGAGCTGCTTTTTAACTCCATGAAAATGCCAAGGCTGCACAAGACTGACTGTATGAACTACCTCAGACTTGGAAAGTTTGAAAACTTCACAGTTTTGCTGGAGTGTTTGTCTAGAAATATAAAATATCACTTTGGTGCAATTGCCAAGAACCATATTGTGAGGTTTGTGCAAATCCAGCTGGTTATTCCAGTAACAACATAGAAGAGAAGATCCTACTAGGCTTACAATTCAGATAGTCCCAAAAATTCTCCGTTGAAAGACTCTCTCCTTTTGGGCTGGTAATACAGGAGATCACAAACAGCTCTGTGATATAAACAAGAGCTTCACATGTTACAAAAAATTAACTATTTGCTTGTGGTTTGCTGGGTAAAGAAAGAAAAGTACAAAACCTCACAATTCCTCATCCTCTGAACAGAAGTTGTTTATTTCTCAAGCAGCAAGATTCAACAGCAACAAAAAAAATTGTTTCCCCAGAAACAACTTTCCCAGAGGCACATCCAAAAGTGAAAGTGCAAGTAAGACAAATGGTCTGTCTCCAACCAGCAAGTCCTATAGAGGGGCTGACTTTTACTGCCTGTCAGTGATCTGACATAAAAACTTCATGTGCTCTGGTTTAATATAAATTAAACCATCTCTCTTCTCTTCGCCAGGCCTGCTGTGACACAAAGCCCTGGCTGGTTTCTCCTCGGCCCTCAGAGAGGGTGGGAGGAGGGAGGTTAATCCTGTTCCTGGAGGGTGTCTGCTGTCCAAAGAACGGAAAATATGATTTCTGCTTTGGGAATTGAATGAGTCCCCTTTAGAGCTCTTAAGGCTGTATTTATAGGAAGGATAATCTAGCAGAGGACAATATGTTTTGTCCCCAGGTTCTGCTGAACGTTTCTGTTGTTGATCTAGGACACGATCCAAAGCTAATTCATAAGCAGCTTCTGAGTGCTCCTGTCATATAATTTTAAGTGAAACTCTTTGCCTGTCTCTACTTCCTAAAGAAATGAGACTTTTGTGCTCTCTGAATCCCCAACACTCAAATAAAGGGTATAGAAACATCCATTTCACAAGGATGCTGTTAAAGTGAATAACTGCAGTTAAATAGCCAGGGATAAAATCTCTGAATAAATTTTGACTGTCAATTAAAGGAAGAGTTATAGCTATGGAGATCTGGGACAGAATTCCAGCAGAAGAAAGGTATGTTATCAAGGTGGAAGTTATCAAGTTCTTTTCGTGACAGAGTTAAAGCTGAAAGAGCGAGAAAAGTCTGAAAAAATGGGAGGTGAGGCAGAGGGAGATAATTGGCAGGGAATTAGGGACATGAATTTCTGAGATTACATTTGAAGAACATTGCATTGAAGAACTTTGCCCAGCTAAACACTGAAATGATAGTTGGTGTAAAGCAGCATGATTAATATTTCAAGCAAGGGGATGAAGAAGAGAGAATGAACCCTTTAAACTAATGTGAAGAGTTTCACTTATTAAGAAAAAGAAGGGAAATCAAAGAAAGGAAAGTTTAAGCTGGAGGAATAAAATGCAGTAAGATTGCAAGATTTTGCTTTGAATAAAATGCTAAAGATCTGCTTTTAAGAAAAAATATCTGCCGTGGCAGAGATAAGGTAATAATTTAGTGGGGATGGCCAAGATATGCAAAGAAAAGAAGTCCCAGCCAGTAGTGATACGTCTCGCTAAATTGCTTTGCCTTACATTTTCTCCCTCTGAAGCACACCAGCCAGTGGTGTTTCATAAGAATGGGGAAAGCTGACATTCCCCTGCTAAAAAACAGACCTCTCCAATTCCAGAGGCCTATGATATTTCAGGAACGATGAGAAACTAATCCCTGTTATATGAAAGTAAGCTGGGCCCTTGAAGCTCCAGTCCTGGGTTTGCTGGATGAGGTGGAGCACAGCACCACGGGATGGAACCACCTTGCATAACAAACTGCCTTATCCATATAAAGGGAAGCAGGTTTGGACCTGATATACTTTTGCTCATAATGAGAAAAATATGAAGGCACTGGAGAAGTACACAGTGGGCTTTACTTTGGGCCAGTTTAATTTCCTGTCCCCGTTTCTCTTCTGAAGGCGGACAACGGGCAAATATCCTGTCCTAAAACACAAAACAAAACAAAAAAAAAATCAAAAGGAAAGAAGACATACCATTAATTCGCCCAAATTATTGCTGTGGAAGTCAGTCAGCTAAACATGGCAGCTAAGGGCGCTTCTGAGAAACAAATTCCACAGTTCCTGCCTCCTGCCTGATGTGGAGAACTGGAAGCAACGCGGCCGCTCCCCGTTTCCTAAGACAAAAAGCAGGTTCCTCTCAGCTGGATACTCCCATGTTCGTGGCTAGATAATGATTTTTCACTAATATTTCCCCCAGTTTAACAGTCCTTGTTCGATTACAGCTCATGTCTCTCAAGTCACTGACCGGTGTGTGTTGTATCACCAGTGGACCTGTTCAGAGCCTCCACAGGGATTGATCCCCACTTGGGGTTCCTCCATTTGATTCTGTCACCAGCTGCTTCCAGATGTCATTAACTCAGCTGAGCCAGCCAGCACTGAGGCAGTCCTGCCCCAAACCTTCCCCCAGGAAGAATCTTTCCAAAGAACCAGGGTCTCTTATATGATAATTCAGCTTGGAAAGGACCTCAGGAGGTGTCTGGTCCAACCTCTTGCTCAAAGTGGGGTCAGCACTGAATTCAAACCCGATTTCTCAGGAGTAGCATTAACAGATAAAGTTAATATTTTAATGGGGAGCCAGTATTGTACCTCATTCCATCTCCAGCAATGCAAAGCAGAGGGCTCCAACTTGCCTTAAGTGCTTCCTGAAGTTCCAATCAATTGCATCTCAGGAGCTTTCAGAGTAAGATTTGAATTCTGTACATTTATTGAATTCCAGCAGATTTTTATTCCATGCAGTTTTTTAGATTCACAGGGAACCAGAGTAAAAAATATTAATCATAGAATCGTTATGGTTGCAAATGGTGGAATTCTGCTCATAGGATGCACCTCCCTTGGGGTGTCTACGTGGAGGTTTCTGCGTGTCACTTGGGTGCTGTGACAGCCAAGAGAGAATTACTCAGTGCAAGTTAGTGCAGCCAAGACGGATTCAGCTGATCAGATGAATGTATCTACATTTAATTCTCAGCTCTTGCCAGCAATGCAACCCATTTCTCATGTGTGTTTCTGGCCCCTCTTCTGTCAAAATAGTCCCCTAAAAATGAAGTATTGTGGAATTATTCATGTGAACAAAAAAGGAGAAGAAATCTGGACAGACTCATGGTGTGGGAAACTGTGTTGGAGATGAATGTGGGCCTGTGTGTTTCATTTTCATCCCTTTAAGTGTGTTTGGTTCCTTCAAGCACTGAATCTACTCAAGTCTCCCAAGTCTGAAGCATGAAAAGCTCAGGGAGTCACTGAAGCTGTTCCTTATCCTCTGACATTTTTTTCTGTGACTTAAATGACAATTTTTGGGCTGAGAGGAGAAGATGTAAGAGAGTTTCCATCAGATTCATCACAGGCAAATGCAGTGTTAGCCCACAGACCTCATGACCAATGAAGGGAAGAAAATCATTGCGGTGTGGGTACAGTCACTGGAAAAGACCCCCTTCACCCCAACACTGTCGTAGAGGTGGCTGTTTCTTATGTTTTGAGGCATTATCCTGTCTATTTAGGCACCAGGGATATGGTCACCTCATATTCTTGATGTTCTCTGTAGCAGACTGCCAGATGTTAAGACCAGCTGTGGATTTTTAGTCAGGTTTAACGTACGGTACTCCTTCCTACTAGATTTGGATTAAGCTTTAGACACCCCTAAAGTTTCTGGAGCCGGGTATCCTACAGAAATCCAAGCTTTCCTTAAAAACAAAACAAAACAAAACAAAACAAAAACAGAATAACAAATGGAAAATACAAGGAAAGGACAACAAAGTCACGTTGGTTGTGCTTACCTGGTTCTGCCAAGAGCTTTAAACCAGCAGGTTCAAAAGGTGCAAAGTGTCTCATGTTGCACTCTTAGCTGGGTAACACTTGCAAAACCTCTGAACAAAGATTACATCGACATAAATACACACATCTATATGTACACTTTACCCTGATGCAAAGAAATGCACCTTCCTGCTCTCCTTGTTGTGCCACAGCAAAGCAGAATTCCAAGGCTTGCCTGGGTTGGCCTCGCTTTGGAACAGGTCCCAGAGCCCTTGCTCTGGGATCTTACGTTCCTGGCAGGAAAAAATCACACGCTAGAGGAAAGCAAGGGCTTTCCTATGACATTTCCAGCTTTTCTTTGATTCCACAAGACCCATCAATAAGTGTTGATTAGCGGGGAGAATGACCTCAAGTCACGTCAGCTGGAGGATGTGTTTGTGCCGGAGGGAAAGGAAGAATATGATTTCCACCTCTCGAAGATAAGGGTTATCACAGGTTTTTTAAAGCACAGTTTTTTGCTCTTGTTGTCTTTTGTCTCTTACAGAAGCCCTTTCAGTGAAGTGGAAGCCTAATGGTTGGTCAGTGTTTCATCTTTTAAAATGCCAGGGCTTGTCAAGTGTTGCATCAGACCTCTAGAATATGGATTCTCTGAGACTTAAAAGTTGCATTATGATAGAAAAGAATTTATCTTCTTCTCTGCTTTTGGGTGTGTGTACACCAGTCACTTATTTGCTAAGTCACCTGGATTTAAGTTTGGCCATTTGGCCTTCCAAATGTGAGTAGGATTTTCCAGGGAGTCTGCAATCCAGATTCCTAAATTACTTTTGATATCAAGAAAGCACATTTGAAGCCTAATTTATTGAGATCCACAAATCCCACTGTCTCTGAAGTGAAAAACAGTGCTTATTTTTAACAGGGGGTGACTTAAATACTAGAACATTAATTAAGAGATATATCAGACATTCAGCATGAATTTCTGGATCATTCCATTTTCAGTGCTGTCTCATGTATATATTTGTGTCAGACTGATACATCTCACATGTAAATCCTATTAATGCTGAAGGTTTCATTAACTGATTTCAGTTTCTGCTGTATGGATGCTGAAGGAACCAAAATATCTACCATTTCAACCAGAATTCCATTCTATTTGTGGATAAACTGCATTTAACTGAGAGGATATCACTCCTGCATATTGAAGAACAAGACATAAAAATACATTATTGATGCCTCAGATTAGCAGGACTTGAAAATCAGTTTATTTTCACTGTTTTTACTTAGCTAATCAGATTTATGCCGACCAAAAACTGAGATTTTTTTTCCCAGTACTCAGGGATTTGATATGATGCTACTTTGTCACAGAGAAGAAACAAGAAAAGTGAGTAGAAAAGGTGGACAGTGAAAGAGTTCAGCTAAATATCTTTAAGTTTTGAGGTTACT
Organism: Myiotriccus ornatus; assembly: GCA_036023395.1. Taxonomy (NCBI): domain Eukaryota; kingdom Metazoa; phylum Chordata; class Aves; order Passeriformes; family Tyrannidae; genus Myiotriccus; species Myiotriccus ornatus. The sequence goes on along the minus strand of JAYRBT010000082.1, from coordinate 2,825,216 downwards.
GAAATATTAGTTTGGGGGAAATTAGGGGATAAAACCACAAAACCAGATTTATGGTGAGATCTCCCACAGTTTCATTGTTCTGGACAGGTCACAACAACATGGAATTACAGTTTTGCCATGTATGGTCCAGCAATTTACAATACAGAGACTTTGACAGAAGGGGAAACTCCTGACAGCAGTATTTTTGAGCAGAAGTTTTGCAGAGTTTGCTTCCTACTCCAAGTCACTCCCAGTCTCAGTTTCTCTGGCCTGTGCCCAAGCTCATGTTCCATCCTGTCC
>JAYRBT010000082.1:2806491-2824837 GCA_036023395.1 Myiotriccus ornatus | reverse complement strand
GAGTTTGCTTCCTACTCCAAGTCACTCCCAGTCTCAGTTTCTCTGGCCTGTGCCCAAGCTCATGTTCCATCCTGTCCTTGCAATTGAGTTATTTCTGCTTAACACTGAGTTACTCAGCTCAGCAACAACCTTGCCTTGACTTAATGAAGACACCACTGAATACAGAAATTAAGTAGAACTCAAAACTTGATATAAAAATGGTTTAGCTCCATGGTTTCTTGCTAAGCACAAATTTCCATCAATACTCCTGAAATACTGACAGCATTTCTGCTCTGTAATGTTCACTTATGTGATTACTGTGGTTTCAGTGTGTCATACAGCATTTACATTTATAAGCAGATCTACTGATTTCATGACTAATAATACCATTGGAATATCCATGTCTGCCAGTTTGAGTTTTTCTAGGCAATCTGCTTCGTTCCAGGAGGAAATTGAAATATTTCTCCCATCAACTCCTGAGGATTCCTGAATTGTGGATGCTCTTTTATAGATCCCAAAGAAGCTGAATGAGATTCACTTTAGGTCTTAGCTTAGGCCAAAAAGAATCTACATTTGAGTTAAGTGCCTAACATCTTTGTAGCCAAATGAGATCTATATAAAATTAAAGACTGAACTTTCAGTGATCACCTACATTTCATCAGCTGAATGGATCTCCTCTCCAATGATTACATCCACTGCCTGTCCAAGGTAGAGACACAGTGCCTAAATATTGACATCTAGAGGGTTTTTAGTCACCTTTGGTCTTCTGTAGGATTTGTATTGTATCTATCAGCCCCACAGCTACACCGTGGATATCCCAGGTCATTTTAAGTGGAATTAAAGGAATATTTTCAGCCAATTGATTCCCAGTATAGGTATCTTAATATTAATGTGGAAATCTCAGAAGCAACGAGTTGATGTCCTCAGGCACTACAGTTCACTTCTGAAAAAGTGAATTATGCTGAGGGAGAATCTCTGCCTTATTTGTTTCTCACATGTTGATCAGTTATGTTCTCATTCTGTGCTGTGGTTGAGTGTCTACTTTGTCTGGATTCAGCAGCCACTCAACCACATTGAATCACCAAGGAATTTGGCTACGCCTAGACTTGACTACTGCAGTGCAAGATTCAAAATTAATTTTTTTTTTCCTCCCCCCATTAAGCAAAGCTCACCTGAAGAAAGAAAGAAATGGCTGTGCAGGTCTCCATTTTCCTACTGAGAAAATAGATCCTACAAAACTTTGCTACACTGGGTGAAGTCAGGTAGGAATATCAAGTGACATTTTGCTTCTTGTCTCCCTGCAGCTTTCAGAGGGGATCAACGCGGGCCAAGGACTGGGGATCGAAATCATTGCTACCTTCCAGCTGGTGCTGTGTGTCCTGGCCACCACAGACCGCAGAAGGAATGATGTCTCGGGATCAGCACCCTTGGCCATCGGTCTCTCTGTTGCCTTGGGGCATCTGCTTGCTGTAAGTTTTAACCCTCACAATTTGTGCCTGCAACGTTCCCACCCTGGCACGAGCCAACGAAGGCAGGAAGATGATGGGGCAGCGATAGTTTCTTCCTTCTCCTTTCACTTCTGAGACTCTCCTGGTTTCTGCAGCACACATGGCCCTCCTTTCTAGGGCTGTGTGGCTGTGGCAGCAAGTGGTGAGGTGGCAGGAGTTGCTGTGTAGGACCTGTCTCCCTGGTGGGACAGGACAAACCTGGGGCAAACACTCTTCCTCCTTTCTCTGAGGAAGAATGGGTGGGGTGATTAAAGCTGTTGTGAGCATCCAAACCCTGCTGCAGGCTGCATGGAGGTGCCACATGTGCCTCAGTGCCTCACACTGGTTCTCTTTCCCCCTCCCCAGATCGACTACACCGGCTGTGGAATTAACCCGGCCAGATCCTTTGGCTCAGCACTGATCGCCAACAACTTTGAAAATCACTGGGTAAGTTGGATAAATTACTTTACCTTAAAAGAGCCTCTGAATGTGCATAACCTACAAGATCAGAAGCATTTAAACACGTATCATCAGGAACAGCTCAGTGAGTTTTCGTTTCTGTTTCATTTAACGAAGAAAAATCTCCCTTTGCTCCCGACCAGCCTCGGGCAATCAGAAAACCCTCAAGCTCAGTCAGTCTCTTTGTTCAAAGTGGTACAGTAGATTTTCTTAGGTTATTTCACTTTATATTTCTTTATTTTGAACATTTTGCATGTTTAAGCCTTATTACGTAAAATCTCGTGTTGTGTATTTATTGTTTGAACTGACTTTGTAAAGTGCTGCTGCTTAATCTGGTAAAACCCAATTTAAGAAGATTCTTAAGCAGGTTTATAAACTGAAATGGATCATCCAATATTTGGAAGCCAATAAAATGTTCAGCATCTTAAAGTTAAGTGTCTGCTCATGGGTTTTCAAGGATAAGTGCTCTGGAAACACTATGAATTTTAGATTATTCCCTGTGGTTGAACGTGGTTAAAATGAGCAACTTCACAAAAATTTATTCATTTCACCTAAGCTCAATAAAGGAGGCTGATAAAAAAGTTGGAAATGAGCATGTGTTCTTGAATATATAAAATGTAGCTTGTTCCAACTCTCCTACTCATGATTTTGTCAGTCAGCTGCACAGGCATTGGTGGAAATTGAGTGATACTACGATGGGTAGTGAAAATTGTGGGTATGGAGGCCATTTTAATTGAAAGAATAAAATACAAAAGAAGGGTACTGGGGAAATTTTAAAATATTTCCCACAAAAATTTCTATCGGGGTACTCGGGTAAAGCAACTAAGCCAGTATTTGGTATTTTCAGAATTTAATAGAAAAAGTGTTATCCTTTGTACAGACAGACCAACCAACTACTGGCTTAGACTTCTGGTACTGCTGAATTAAAGTTTTTCGACTCAGTGACTCTTTGGCCTTTTAAATCCTTCAATATCAGCAGTTATTTCTAATAAAATAGACCTGTCTACTAAAATCCTTTTATTACCTCTCCTTCCAAACTTTACTTGCCTTAAGTGGTTAGACCAGTTCAGTTACAGCAATATCACAACTAAAGAGCAGCTAGTAGCAAAGTAATCTCTTAATCAGGTCCTCATTAAGTAACTCTTTCAAATTCACCCGTCCCTGGAAGTTAAAGGGAGAATGGAATCTAATGCCTTGTAGTCTTAGAAACTGCGCTTTGCTGCCAAACTTACCTGGAGCAGCAGAGACGTTTTAGCAGCAGATACCGGATTTTAAATGTCAGAACTTGGCAGCACTGTCACAGTCATTCACCTCTGGGTCTCTCACCAATTCACGGTGAGAAACTCCTGGTCTCTTGCCACGTGCTTAAGCGAACGTTCGGGAGACAGAGTGTCCATTCGATGTTCTCGGTGTCATTTTTGATGTGAGAATGAGGAACTCTGCAGAGGAGCTTCAAATGCAGAAAGACCTGATGCGTTAACTGGGCTTGGACCTGTGTTTCAGATCTTCTGGGTTGGCCCCATCATCGGAGGAGCAAGTGCTGCCCTGATCTACGACTTCATCCTGGCTCCCAGGACCAGCGACCTGACCGACCGCATGAAGGTGTGGACCAGTGGCCAGGTGGAAGAGTATGACCTGGAAGGAGATGACATGAACTCCCGTGTGGAAATGAAGCCGAAATAAAGAAGGACAAGGAGGAAGGGGGGAGGGAAAGAAAAAAAAAAAAAGAAAAAAGAAAAAAAGCAGCACATTGGTTTCCGAAGATTTTATCAGTGTTATAGACTCTTTGTAAACCAGCAAGCAGTACTTTGTGTTTTTTTAATTCAATATGGTTTTCCATCTTATGCCCCCAATCCTATTAATGTTTTTGGGTTTTTTTTGTATCTGTGGTTTTTCAATTATAGAGTCTGCAGGCCAAGAAGTCATTTTTAGACACCTTTGCATGAGCTGAATAAATTGGGCTGAAATTTAATCTCTCCCTTGCTAGCACCAAATTTTCTGGTGTATTTAGCACGGGCAGTTCTCCCACCACATCACTCGGTAATGATAAGTAGTTCAAATGACTAATCTGTTTGCTGAAAGAATGGATACTGAGGACAGAGAACCATCATAATGGGAGCCTTACATCTGAAAAAAAAAAGCATTTATACAAAAATGCAAGTCTAATGCAATCTAATACCAACAATGTATGGGAAAAATCTCTCTAAAATCATTGTCCAAAAGTGTCTTTTGGAATGAAAGGCCACTAAAAATTACTTGGTATGTAGAATTAACCATAATTTTATAAATTCTTGATCTTCTCTGACAGAGAGGGCCAGAAAAGTTTAGCAGGGTAAAAATCTCCAGAGTCCTGGGATCCTTTAGAATTCCTAGTGTTTCATTCTCCCTGACCCTGCATCCAGCCCATGGGGAGGGGAGAGAATATGGGACAAAAACCAGTGTACAGATATATTAATTCCTGGGAAGTAATAACTAGAAGTCAAATAGGAGAGTAGTAATAACAATGGCCACAAGAACAACATGGTGCCAGTGTGTGAGCAGGATCTGATTGTTCCTGTGACTGCTCTGCTTTTGTTCATCTTATGTAATTTATCTGTATGTTCTAAAGCAAAACAAGGAGAATAGAAGTCCCCTTTCTTTGTGACCCCATTCCAATAGCCAGCGCTGGGACATTCAGGGACAACAAATAGATGGACACACAGTATATTGTCTAATAAGGAACAATTACATACCTGTGTGTAAGTCCATTTTAGGGGTCGTTGCTTTGGGTTTTTTTATATATATATATATATAAATGTTTATATATATGTTTTATACAGAAAGACTAGTATACTGTTTTGTAAGAAAATAAGAGCATAAAGACAAGTGGAAAGAAAAGAATTGCAGCAGTGCTTAGCAAAATAAACGACACTGGAAACGTGGAAAAAATTAACACTCTAAATGATTTGGAAGATTATTTTCTGGTTTTGGTTTTGTGTGTGTGCTACTTATGATTTCCTGAGTAACCCAAAGCTGGTCTTACCTACTAACTATAGAATATAGTTAAAGCAGATACATGCTGATATACTTGTTCTGCACTAAACAGTCTTCCATAAGAAATGAGGCCCAGGGGAATCTAAATTAAAAAAATTTATCACAGTCCACCATTCAGAGAAACACCCCAGGGGTAGTGGGAGGGATGTCTCCTCTTAGAGAGACAGTGAGGCATGGGAACTGAGAGAGGATTGACACAGGAATCCATATGGGCTGGATCATCTCATCCACTTGAGCAGATGTACAGTGAAAAAAAAAACATAATAAAAAGGAAAATCACCAGCAAAATAAACCAGAATACATTTTATCTCTCTGGTCTACACTTGGTGTGCTGTCCCATGTATCGTCTGTGTACATAGAGCATGACTGGATTTTGAGGTGGTTTCAAAATAAACAAAATCAGTTGTGCTAACACATGAACTGTTCATGATTCTTGATTTTTCATTTGCTGTGCAACACAATGCCATTTCATTTTCTGTACCATCCTTCGGGTGGTAAGGCTGAGGCAACTTCTGCTTTTCCACTCCTGACTGTTCCTTTGATTTGATGCTACCCTTTGGGGAAAGAAGTGTTCCTTGTTTTTGTGGCAGGAAAAGCAGGCCTTCACCTGGAATTCAACTCCATCCAAATCACACTCGGAAATGGAGCAGATACCACAACCTTCCACCCACTTTCCAGAATATCTTTTTCAATTTTATTTGCTGTTGCCCCAGTTGACTCCAAATTAACCTCTTTTTTTGCCTTACAAAATCCAAGCCAGAACAGCTGCAGAAGTGACCCAAAGTAAACAGTTTGTTTTGACAAGCTTGAGGTAAATTAACACTGCCAGTGGTGGAAGGAATGTGAGATTCACAATTTGTTCCTTCGGCTACACCCTGCAAAGAGCAATATCTTGGTTAATTTTCTGCACTTCAGAGTCCAAAACTTTGAAGACAAGCCAGACTGGCTTCTCATTTAGGGTAGAGTAAGCCTATGTCATGTTAGCTGCTCTGGCTTATGATCACCAAAATAATAAATGAAGTAGATTAGAGATGTACAATAATTGTTTCACTAGTGAAAAAAACCCAAAGAAAGAACCCAAATCAGAGTAAACAAGTTGTGATTTTTTTTGGTGTATTTTATAGAATCATGGAATCATTGGAAGTTTTGTGTTGGAAGGGACCCTAATTAGACATTAGTCATCTAATTCCAACCACCTGCCGTGGTCAGGGACACCTTCCACTAGACCATTTATTCACAATGATAATGATTAAACAATTCACAGGAAAGCTCTTAAGGAAATTAAGTGGAAAAAAAACCCCCAAACTTTAGCAGCATTCCAGTCTTAAACCCCTCCCTTCTTCTTAACAAAAGCAAAGCTTAATGGTCCACTTAAAGTGCTTTTGTAGTGCTTAGATCTTGAACTGAGAACAGCAATTCGGGCCGCGGCTGTTCCCTCCCGGCACAAAGGGTTTTGCTTTGTGCTGGACAAGAACACTTCAAAGTTATTATCATCTCATTAAACTATTTGGAAGACGCCCAGCAAAGGAATTAAAAGCACGAAGCAGCAAATACTGAAACCCACTAGCAAATGTCAAGTGGGCAAATGTGATCAGACAGAAACTCGACAGAGCAAGCCTGGGACTTCAACATTTGTTTGAACAGAAACAGTGATGTAGCACTGAGAATTCCTGATCTGTAGATTAATAACAGTGTGGTGATTCCCAGGCACAAACCTCTATATTTATTGCACATTCTAAGAGGAAAAAAAAATTATAGAATCCTGGAATGGTTTGTGTTGGAAGGGACCTGAAATGTTATCCAGTTCTAACCCTGCTGCCATGGGCAGGGACGTGACCCCCTGGACCAGGTTGCTCAGACCTCCTTCCAGGCTGGCCCTGAACACTTCCAGGGATGGGGCAGCCTCAGTTTCTCTGGGAAACCCGTGCCAGGGCCTCCCCACCCTCACAGGGAGGATGATAAAGGGTAGATGCTTCCATGGATTACCTGGGGACCACCTAGCAGGGTCTCAGTAGCCACCCATCAGGTAGCCCACAGCACACAAACACCTGCAGTCCCTGGAAGTGACAAAGCAGGGGGAAGTATTCCCGAGTCCAGGAACATGGGGTTCAATGCCTGTACTGGCCATCCCAACTAACAGTCTCTCAAACCTCCCAAACTTCTCCTGGGCAAAGCTGAGCAATGCAAAGATGATCCACTTCGTTTTGTCTGAGGGTCGGGTGTGATCCCAGGGTTGTGCAGGGGCTCTTGCTCTGTGGTTTAGACCAGCTGACAAATTATCCTGCAGTTATTGCATGTTCCAACATGAGATTACTTGGAAGAAACCCGAGGAAGGTGCTTTGGATTCATCCCTGGAGAAAACCCTGTCACTATGGGCAATCTGTGGAGATATGGTTCCTAACTTTAGCCATCTATCTTTAGTATTAAATACATATTCTGCCTTCCCATTGTAACTGTGGCCATTTAATTTTAGATTTCGGGTTGGGCAACTCTACACAGACTTTTAACACGTGCAAGGGAAGAAAGGCAATTGAAATCCAACATAATGACAGCCAATACTCCAGGAAGCTTCCATTGTCCTTCCATATCCACCAGCTGCACCAGCCACAATTCACAGTGCAATGTTTTAAAAAATTAGAATAACACAATAATACTAATACAGAGTTTCTCAGAGTATTTCAGTGTTTTCCCTTCTCTTACCCAGCTGAAGTTTGGACGTGCCAAGAGCCACACAATAAATTATTTTAAGAACATGGCTGTTATGATTCTGTTGAAGCCTGGGTTCTAGTAAACATCTATGTCAAGAATGGTTCTGGGTTTCATTCAAGCCTGATGTCCTTGAAAGTACCATATTTTGGGTATTTAAGTTGTCTGACGTTGTGGAAATTAGCCCAGAATTTCTTCTGGGGACACACGCATCCTCTTATAGACTTTCCAGAGCTGAATTGTGAAATCAAACCTGTGTTTAGATAGATTAAATGCTAATTAGACATTAACCATTGATGAGATCACATAGTGTTCGGTTCTTGGAATTAATATGCCACATAGGGCTGTGAAAGATGTTCCTGAAAAGGCACAATTCTTGTTGACTTCAAGATTCCCTTTTGCTATTGGACAAATCTAGTATGTTCAGATCTGCAAAGAGAGTTCACAGGCTAAATTCTGATTTGACAGTAGTAGGACTTAGCTGAAACCCTCTCAGTGAAATCCTATTCTTGCTGAAGCCACAGTCATAGACTGTTATTTGTTTCAGGAAAGCGAAATTTGACCCCAAATATCATCATATCAGTTATATATGTCTGAGTGTCTATGTTTCCTCATAAAACTTTCTAGGGACCTGTGCTCCTGACCACTTCCATGTATCCATGGACACCTGCCTATGGCATTCCTGTTCCTCTACAGCTATTTGAGTCTTTGGTTGTGGATGTCAGGCCTATTGACAATAATACTGTGAAAAAGAACAAACACGGTATACTTTAGGATTTGGTAAAGGCTGAGCACAAAATAAACACAGGAACAAAGAATAGATGGAGGGAAGTGACACAGGGCACACAAGGCAACTTTTTGTGGACTTTGTTAGCACTCAGAAGGATTCATTCTTCTCTCACCTTGGTTGAACTCTACACCCCACTGCCCCTGAGCTGTGCCTGCCTGAACGAAAGGTCTGCACCTTTTTTTAATCATTGTGCCACGAGATTTATAGATTTTGATTTAAAAAAAAAAAGAATCCCAGAAACTCTGTACACTCCCCTGTTCATGGTTTCCTGGACTTCCTGACCTGTCATCCTCTAAAGTTTGCCATGAATTGCCCTCATTGTGCCATTTCCTCTGTTTTGTTTCTATTCTTGTCTTAGAGCAGGGATTAAGAAGCTTGTGGAAAATTATCAACATAGTGATACTATTTGCCCATTTTTGGGTAGTATTTCTAGAAATTCCTTTCCCCATTCTCTTCTTTTCCTCCCCCCTTTATTTTCAAGGCCCTGAGAAGGGCTAATAACAATTAAAGGTGATCCCTCCATCTGATCTCTTCTCCCTTCAGCTTGTGCTCAGTTCCCCGTTCTAGAGGGTGTATCCTTACTCCTACTCAAAAACCTGTAGGGACCATTTATTAATTCATTTCTTCTTTGCCATTGAAAGCAAACGAAACAATGTTCCCTGGAAGCATGGGAGCCAAACAGCAACCCTTGGCAAAAAGTGGCTGTTAAGTGCAATTGCTGGAAACAGTCATAGTTTTTCTTTCCTTTTTTTTTTTTTTTTTTTTTTTTTTTTTTTTTTTTTGTTGTTGTTGTTGTTGTTGTTAATTTTTTTCCCCTGAAAAGTGACTGGAATACTTGCAGGTACCACTGTGTCCAACAGGTGGTTGTGACTATAAAAACAACAAGGTGCAGAACACACTTGGTTTCCTGAGCTACAATTGTTTTCTGGTTTCACCATTTCAAGTTATTGCTTAACGAAGAAGAAACTGGCACCAAAAGGGAGAGAGGGAAAGGATGGGCCTGCCTGATACTGCATCCCATCAGTCCTGTGTGGAAAGAGAGGCCACTTGTACTGTAACTGCATTTTCTGTCTTGGAGCCAGATCTGATTTACACAAAATTGTTTTAACATTGTTCAAGGAGCGAAAAAGGAGCTGAGTTCTATTCCTATCTGGCTTTCCAGTGTTTCGTGTTGTCATGGTAGCATGAAAAGTGTTTGCTCACACAAGGGAGGGGACATCAGTACTTTCATGTGTGCTGTAAGAGATCTGACCTCAACTCTGGCTGCTCAAGACTCAAGCCAGGCAAGGGAGTGATTCTCAACCACCTATTTCAATGTGTGAGAGCCAGAAAGATCCCTGTTGTGCCAACTTGACACACATTCCTTGCTGGTCCGTGTCATTCCATTTCTGTTAATCTTCTAAGTGTACTTCAATGAGTCTTCTTTGCAAAGGTGAGTCATGAAGGAGGCCTGAACCGACAGACTGCAGTTTATTTGCCACAGGCAGGTATTTTGTCTCTAGGGCATTTTCTTTTTCATTCTTTTCCTTGCTGACACTGACACATTTACGTCTTTTTTTTTGTCTATAGAAGGCAGAGAAAATGTTTTATGGATGTAGGTCCACGTTTCCATGTCCATGGCTTGCAGGTAAAAGTCTGGAAGGAACGGGAAAGTTGTACTTCACTACTGCAAAAACCCAAAGAAACACCTGCTCAAGAACTGCCAAGGAAACTCTTGCCATAAGCAGTTTGGATGAAGCCACCTTGGACCAGGAGGAGGAGAGTTTAGTTGTTTGATTGCAGATCCTCTCATATTATTTGCCCTTGGGTTTAGCAGAGAAGCACTGGAAAATTTTACTTACTAATACAAACATATCCAGAAGTAATATGTCTTGGTGACATTTTAGGAGGGAATTCCTCTCAGTGGCCACCTATCTCTGTCCAGTGGGTAATTGGAAATGAACTTTTGCAAAGTTAAGATCTAACAAGTGGAATGACACTTTTGGGAAGAGCCCTGGTCCTCTTGATATGTGGAATTTGGGAGTGACTATTTTCAGAGAACTTAGAGAAATTACTGGTCAAGGTCTGGCAAGAGGGAAGCTTTGGACATGTCCAGAACTTGAACTTTTAGCTTTGAGGGACCTTAAAGACAACTGAGTCTCTGTGTGAACACTTAAGTGATTCAGGCACTTCAGATTCATGGGTTTGAGTTCTGTTTATGTCCTTATGCAAGTACTTTGCCTTGTCACATGAGGGCTTCTCACATGGACTTTCAAGCATTTTGAGCTTCTATTGCCTCTGACCTTTGTCAAAACATACAGAGTGGTTAATTATTATGCTGGGGTTTCCACTGCATGAACAATAACCTCTTTCTTTCCTTAAGGGATTGTTTGTCCAATTAACCAGTTTTGTCCAATATTGTTGAAAAGCCTTGACTTTGGCTCCTTGATAAATAATAGCTGTTTCCTGAGCCCATTCAAACATTGAATTCATTGTTAAATTTTAATAATAGCCTCAGAAAAACTGTAGGGTTTCAGCACCATACATTTATTCCAGATATAAATCAACATAAATGATTTTAATAATACACAGCTCTAAGAGATTCACTTAGTAAAGTCACTTGAGTGTTTTGCACGAATAAAGAAAATGGGATAGAACTGGAAGAGCTGCAGGGTCTGCAAATTTAATTAACTGGCAATATGTGGGATTTGGTGGTAGGTGAGGTATGGAAACCAGTGGGATCCCACAGTCTGTGGTGCCAAGCTGGATTCTCAGACTGGAGTATGACTTCCATGTGACTCAGGAAAATCAAGTGTGCAGATGTAGGTGTATAACATCCTGTGCATGGAGCCTCACATATGGAAAAGCATGTGGGCCAGACTTCTGTAAAATTACTAATGAGTCTGTGTGGAACACACTTCCCCAACTCCTGTTATCCCAGCAAAGATGTAACAGAGTTCTTGGGTGAATTTAGATGAAGACTCAGATGGCAGCTGATATTAAATTCATAGACATGATTTGAACAGTTCTTTTAATTGCTTAATTTTTTTTAATTTTTTTTTAATTTATTTGTTTGTTTGTTTGTTTTTATTTTTTATTATTTTGCTTTTATGTTGGAGGGAAAAAAATTTATCATTTCATACTGTATTCCGTGGATGTTTTGAAGCAGGTTATTATTTTTAATGGTTTTGAGACACAGTATAATTCTGTTATTCCGGAGAAGATTAATTTCGACTTGCAAACCAAGACATCTAAATTTAGATGTTGGCAAGGTAGGAGTCCACGTGTGAGGCAAATTTTTAAACATCTATTAAAGTCACTGCAGGTCTGCTGCATTCAGTTAGGGAAACATGAAAACTATTCAGATGGCAAAATTATATTTAGCTGAATTACTGCAAAATTCCCTGAGAATATTGATCTCAGGAGACTCTAATAGATTCCTGTCTCCCTTGTATATGCCTTTGCAGATATATGCAAACAGCATCTATAGTTTTAAATAAAATATTTTTAAAGAATCATATATTTTTCAATAAAAATAAAATCATTTGCAATATTTGACTTGGATCTTTACACTCCAGGTTTGAATTTATAGCTCAGTTTAATATCTAAAGGGCAAATATATAAATGATCAGAAATAAAATGTAATTCCTTGCCAGCAAGAATGACAAGCACTAGAGAAGACTTTAAATTAGTCCTGTCTGGTGAGAAAGAAGGATTTTATATTCAAATGTGCCAACTGCCTCTTAATCACATCTAGATATAGACAGAAATTATTTGCCTATACTGAGATAGAAACCCAGCAGAACATTAACACTTTGGTTGTCTGATTAATCTGTCCCTCAGGCTGGAAGCAGACTGACTGTTCTGTGAAGATTTGCAGGACCTCAGCCTTTTAGGAGACACGGGACAGGACAGCCAAGGCAAAACTGGGGGTTTCCCTGGGAATTCTTGGAGCCAAAAGTTGCTCTGGTGGAGATGTAAGTAGGAAGGGCAGCCCATGGGGTGCCAGGCTGTAGGAGAAACCTGGAATTTGGGTGTATAAAGTAATGTTTCTAACAAGAGGGAGAGTGAAATTTCTGAGTATAAAACTTTATCTGTCCATTTCTGTGGTCCTCAACACCCACTTACATCCAAGAAAGCTCTGACAGTGATGTTTTTTTTCCACATCTTCCTTACCCAAATTCAGCTGGTAGTTCTCTCAGCTGGCCCAGCTGCTGCCTGGTGGTTACACATCAAAACCTGAAGCCTCCCAGCCCCTCCAGAGCTGAGATTTCACAGGAATGGCTGTTCCATTAAACACCCTCATTTGTACAGAATCAGTCCTGCCTCCATTCCTGCTGCACTCCAATCCCCCAGGATCCCTGGGATGCTCACAGGGGCCCTGCTGCTCCCTGCACTTCTGTTTAAGGCAATCCCCAGAGGGGTGGTGACTAAAGAAAACCGTCTGCAACCTGCAGCTTTAAAAATAGCAGCAGATGGCTGGAACTCTGCCCCCAGCCGGGCCTGCAGTGAGCAAAGGCTCGTGAACGATTTCAGGGTCAGCCCTGCACTGTGGGAACAAACAGCCCGTGCTGTGTTTGAACTGGAGACTGAAGAACCAGCCACAGCAGGAGTTGTTCTCTGATTCTTTTCAAGCACTTTTGGAAGGGTTGTTCTGCTTTGTTCCTTCAGCCAAGCAGGCTGGAGATGGGACTGAGCTTGCTGCACTGTGAACATCCCTTGTCAAAATGCTTCATCCCTTTTTGCCTCTCTTCTTTTTCCCACACCTCATAATATTTCCATCCTTTTCTTTTTTTTTTTTTTTTTATTTCAGACCTTCCTCATTAACTTTTACCCCAACAGGATTTGCTTCTCTCGTGTTCCATACCGCAATATGGACCAGTCCCAATTTTAGAATCGTAAATCATAGAATGGTTTGGGTTGGAAGGGACCTTAAAGATCACCTCACTCCCACTGTCCTGCCATAAGCAGGGACACATTTCACTGGACCAGGTTGCTCAGAGCCCCATCCAAGCTCACCTTGAACATTCCAGGGATGGGGCAGCCACAGAGACTCTGTTCTTTATACCTCTCTTTGCTCAGTACCTATCCCTGATGCTGATGCATTTCACACCTTCGTCACTGCCTTTACAGGAATTTGTTGTCACGGGTCTCCAGCATCTTTCCTCCCTGACTTTCAGTGCAGATGTTCTTCACCCATCAGCTCACCATGCAAACAGCACTCGGCTTCTCAGCTCCCATCATCAAACTTCTCACAGGGCTGCTGCCACCTCCTGTATTTCAGGCCACAGTGTCTTCCTTGCACACTGTATTCTCTGGACTTACTCCATCCTGCATCAAACACTTTCTGGAAATGAAGCCTCTCCTCCTGCTTTCTCCTCTGTTTTAGCCCCAGTCAAAATCAAAAATCAGACCTAAGGCCAGCAATCCCAATATACTCCTACTTGGCAAAGGACTTGAACGTAGAGTTAGATTTCAACCCGAACTGCTGGAAGGAGACATTTGGGAGTAGAGAAAATTGGGAGCCTCTTCTCCCATTTTCACTGTTAAAAAATTCAGCAGCATTCCCAGTTTCACAGCTTTGACTGGGACCATGAACGATGGAGCCTTTCTTTTGTTTCTATTTTGCACTTTGTCTTGAATTTCCTTTTATTTTCTGTTGTCACAGAAGAAAACAATTTTTCTTAAATATATCAGGTTTGAAAAAGATGCCCTAAAGCATTTTATAGACCTGATTTTCCTTCTTAATTTGTGTTAGGGTGTTTCCACAGCGTTCTGTAGAAGCTACAAGCTGCCCCACAGCTGTCTGAAAATACCTGAATGTCCTGCTTCATTTCTTACTTTTACCCAGTCCCCTCATTACAAATTGAAATGGCAATAAAAATTAGGGTGATAAACAAAGAGGGACTTAGCAATGCTCAGCTACCTGAGGGCAAAGCTCGCATCTTGCCCAGCGAGCAACAAACATCCAGTGACATTGAGGCAATGAAGGACATGCAAGCCATCCTTCCAGTGATGGAGCTCTGCAGGATATTCGTGTTGAACAACAAAACCTCATCCCTGATCCGCCAGTGCAGGACTTGAGGCCTGTGAGGCTTTTGCAGAGAGTTATCACTGCAATCTGTGAGCAGCAGGAAGGCTGGTGAGCGAGTTACTCAGTCTGTTGCTGATGGCATTATGTCACCCAGGAACACACCTCCTCCTCTGAGCTGAGAGGGAGGCAGGAAATCTAAATCCAGGAGTTACCCCAGCAAATGTAATCTGCAAATCTTTTCTCCCTGGATTAAGTCATTTCAAGGCTTTGTCAAACAGCTTAAAACAGCCTGAAAGGGGGCCAAAAGCAGCGAGGGGTGCTAGACTGGGTTGCAGCTGTGACTGAAAGGTTGACAATGGCTGAGGTGAGAGAGGGAGGCTGGAAGAATGAGACCAACAGGGAAGTGTTGCTGCCCACGCAGATAAGTCATTGGATGGAAAAGCTTTGCCAAGCAAAGGCTTGCTGCAGTGGAAAGCACATTGTATTCAGGGCTCACAGCTGCTGAGTATCAGCTCTGCGAGACAACCGCTCTGCTGCACCAGGGGGATTTACAACGTTTAGTTCCTTTGGGTGCTTCTTGCACAGCATCCTTCTTGCTGTCTGGGAAAGAGGGACGAACAGAACACACTGTGATTCAGCAGAGGAGAAATGCCCTTTGAAGACAATCAAAGAGCAGCCTGAAGATACAGGGAGGGGATAGGACCAGGACAGCTTGCCAAGGGAAATCGCCACGGTCTTGGCCTAAGTGTGTTGGACGCAGCGAGGCTTCTCCCAGGAGCTGTCCCTCCCCTCCCTGACTCTTACCAAGGACAAAGGCTAATTCTTAATCTCCCAGTGTGACAGAGACAGTCTTGGGATGGGGATTTCCCTCCTCCCCTCTCCCAAGGCCGGCTCCAGCGAGGTGCAGGGACCCTTTGACGACTTGACAAAGGTCTTTCAGCACCATCCAAGTGCGTTTCTGAGTGAGACCCTTCTCCCTGTGAGTGGGGAGGGCAGCCAATCTCCTTCTTCACAAAGTGGCTCTGTGTTGTCCCTCTGGCATCCGGACACAGGGCTTGTTACCAGGCAGTTTGAAGGACTTTTTAAAAAAATAGATCCTTCAAGCAAGCAGAATAAGGAGACAGTGAGACCCGATGACTTGCCAGGAAGTTTGGATGGGTGGGATGTGCATCAAGTTTTCCCCACCCCTGCTCACAAGGAGCTGGAAAGTGGGGCTGCCTGCCTTGATTAAACGGAGCCAGCAATGCAAGGAGCTGGGGAAGGAAGGGGTATCACCAGGGGTGGTTGTCAAATAAAAGGAAGAATAATGATTTTTTTTAAATTTTATTTAAAAACTTGGAGCAACTCTTTTATATGGGCTCGTTAAGTGCTGGTCTCTGAAAGGCTTCAATGGCCTCACAAACACCAAGAGCAGGAACCAGTGTCTCAAGCAGCATCAAGGTCCTTTTTTACATCCCAAATAAATTTGCAGCTTCCACATGACTTCTGGAGACTCTGTGCCTGTCACATCTCAGTGCCTGGAGCAGCGTGTGGATGTGTGTGTGTACAGGAGGGTTTGCATGTGGATGTATTTACAGACACCATTTCCCAGCCAAGGCCTGGGGTGCAGAGTGCCAGCTTGGGGCTGAGCCAATATTGTTGTGTTCTGGGAAAACACACAACGAGAGCTCCTATTTGGGTTATGATAAGAGTCCAATTTAATCACAACAGAAGCCAAAGTCATCCCAAATTACAGCTCAATGCAGGCTGTGAGGTTGCAGCAAGTAGTTTTCAAAGAACATGAGCTAATGTCTAGAAAGTGAGAGTGGAGGAAGGGCCCTGGATTTTGCTTTTGGCCTGGCCACCAATTCCATTCTGGTCTCACACAAATCAGAAAAAAATTAGGCAATATTTGTTATCCTGAAAAAAAAAGAGGTAAGAGCTGTTATCCAAGTAAGAGCTGGTAAAAAAACCCAAACACAACAAACAAACAAACAAACAAAAAACAACCACCAAAACCAAGATGTCTGCAGAACTTCAGACTGTTCCAGTCTCAGACTGTAACATGCAACTAAATATGGATGGAGAAGGCCAACACACAAGCTCTGTTTTGCTTTCCCTGAGGTGAGATTTTCAAAGACATTGGACTTAACTAGGAATTCAAATCTCAGCATTATATTCTGGGGGCTTCTGCCTCTAATTCACTCACATTTCTGAATGTCTACGATAGGTGATTGCCTCAGTTTTCCTCCCTCTGACAGAGATAAAACTTCTATGCTGAAACAGGGGCAAGTGTGTGGAAATTAATTGTCTGTATTTTTACAGCAACTCTATCACTAGCAGCAAGCTCTTCCTGAATATTTTAATATTAAAACTTCAAAAGGAACATTTTATTGCCATGCAAAGTTGCTGTGAAGTTTCATTACTTAAGTCTTGCAAATACTCTGAGTTATAGTTTTCATACCACATTTATTGTCATTTTTTATTGACATAATAACACAGGATGAAATCACAGTCAGTACTTCTAGGTTAATATCATTTTCTTTGGGTTTGAGGGTCTAAACATTGTCCTTGCTGCCCTGTAGCTCTGAGGGTGCTTTTAATATTTTGAAAAGGCAGAGCAGTGCCTTAGAATGATCTCCATCAGACAATATAATATGTAACTAATTAAAAGGATACTTTGGTGTCCCACTTGATCTGATATTTTTTCTTCCCTCTCCACATTGTGCAGATTTTTTTTTTTTAAATTCCAGCATCCCAGCTATAACTTTTCTTCTTCTTCACTCAAAAAGTGTTCTGTGTAGTGGCCATAAGGAAAAGACCACAACGTGGTACTCTTTGAATGTTGCACCAACTCTTCGCTTGAGAGCTATTATCAAGCAAGAAAAAACAATAAAATATTGCATTGAAGAAGTCTGTGGCTGACCTATTCCAATTTCCTTGTCCAAGATGGAAGGATACAAAAGAAATAAACTCCAATAAACACTGTACATTTGAATATTTAAGGTGCCTGACTTTCTACAATGACACTGTGATTTGGTACTTCTGCCTTCTTGGAGCCTTTTGAAGATTTTTTAAATGACTCTCTCACTTTCATAATGTCACAAGTGTTTCAGAGGAGAGGAAGATACCACTTATATAGGCTTTCTATTTTTTAAATAGAGTCTTCAACTCATTTGTGCTCTTTGTGCTGGTGCTGCTCTGATCTCACTGATGACTTACAACAAAACATGTTGCATAAACAGCTTTTTCTCTTCCTTCCAAACTGTTCTTCTTCATCTTCCTGAGAATTATTGCTCAAACTCTCATACTTGGAAAAAATTTGGGTTTTTTTTGTCTGATTCAAGTGGAATGAACTCCTGACCTTTTCAAACTCATTGAAGACAGACCCAGCAGAAAGAGACTTATAAACAGACAAGTTCTTGTGAAACCACCAGGGCTGCAAAATTGTCACCCAACAACTGGTAATGGCCCATGTATGGCCTGTCAGTGACAACAAGATGAATACATTCATGGGTGAGTTATCTTGCACCCAGAGATGGTTCTTTCTGGGCAAATGGGATTCCAAAAGAGAGAAAAAAAAAATGAAGAAAAAAGAAAAAAGAAAAAAGCTGCTTATTCTATAGCAGGAGGAAAATAAAAATTCTTTAAAAATAAATAAAAAAAAAATTCTTCTTCTTTCTTCTTCTTTCTTCTTCTTTCTTCTTCTTTCTTCTTCTTTCTTCTTCTTTCTTCTTTCTTCTTCTTTCTTCTTCTTTCTTCTTCTTTCTTCTTCTCTTATTCGTTCTTATTTCTTCTTTCTTCTTCTTTCTTCTTCTTCTTC
The DNA here is from genome assembly GCA_036023395.1 of Myiotriccus ornatus. Taxonomy (NCBI): domain Eukaryota; kingdom Metazoa; phylum Chordata; class Aves; order Passeriformes; family Tyrannidae; genus Myiotriccus; species Myiotriccus ornatus. The sequence goes on along the minus strand of JAYRBT010000082.1, from coordinate 2,806,568 downwards.
TTTCTTCTTTCTTCTTCTTCTTACTTCTTTCTTCTTCTTCTTACTTCTTTGTCTTCTTTTCTTTTACTTGTTTCAAT
>JAYRBT010000082.1:2790103-2806396 GCA_036023395.1 Myiotriccus ornatus | reverse complement strand
AGTTCTTGTGAAACCACCAGGGCTGCAAAATTGTCACCCAACCACGGGTAATGGCCCATGTATGGCCTGTCAGTGAGAACAAGATGAATACATTCATGGGTGAGTTATCTTGCACCCAGAGATGGTTCTTTCTGGGCAAATGAGATTCCAAAAGAGAGGAAAAAAAAATGAAAAAAAAAGAAAAAAGAAAAAAGCTGCTTATTCTATAGAAGGAGGAAAATAAAAATTCTTTAAAAAAAAAAAAAAATTTCTTCTTCTTTCTTCTTCTTTCTTCTTCTTCTTTCTTCTTCTCTCATTCATTCTTATTTCTTCTTTCTTCTTCTTCTTTCTTCTTCTTTCTTCTTCTCTCATTCGTTCTTATTTCTTCTTCTTCTTTCTTCTTCTTTCTTCTTCTTCTTTCTTCTTTTTCTCTCATTCGTTCTTATTTCTTCTTTCTTCTTCTTCTTTCTTCTTCTTCTTCTTCTTTCTTCTTTCTTCTTCTTCTTACTTCTTTCTTCTTCTTCTTACTTATTTGTCTTCTCCTTTTCTTTTACTTGTTTCAATTATTAAACTGTTCTTACCTCAAACCACAAGTTCTATTTTGTTTCCTCTACTGAATCTCCTCCCCCCCTCCGATCAGAGCAGGGATAAAACCATGGTGAAACCCCAACAAAGTTTAGTGCTACACATTTTACCATCTGGAGACAGCTCCTCTCTGGGCTGATACTCTGAATTTCAGTAACACCCCGTGGATGGGTGTGATCAGAGACGAGCAGGGATTCTGTGACTCTGTGATCTAATAACCACGGTGAGATACCTTCTGCCAACACCAAAACCTGCACTTCTGGAGACACAAATTCCAGCTGGGACATTCTAGTGTCCTGTGTCACACAATTCGAGCTGTTCCTGACACTTCGCTCTCTTATCCTCATCCAAACTTCAGATCGTGCAGCCACTTTGGTGTGAAAACTGCGCGTAGTTCTTGGGCAGGGACAAGGTGTCAGGAGTGATTTCACTGCTTGGAACTTCCCAGGAAATGAGATCCTCGTAGTGGCATTAACAGAAGAGGTGAATCAGTCTGGGAGGCAGATTTCTGCTCTTTCCTTTCTGTTCACAGCGGGGGGAAATGGGTGTTCCTTTGCACTCAGCTGGGCAAAGTAACCTGTAAACTGCTCCTTTGAAATGCTGTGCGTTGTTACTGCACAATGAATGGGTATTCCCACTGATTCCTGCACCTCACTGCTACATGTTGCACAAGATCCAGATTAAAGAAGGAAATTTCTGAGCCTCCTTGCTCATCCTGCCGGAACACACCAGAGGAGAATCGCTGTTTCCACGAGTCCTGCCACCCCTGCGTCCTACGCCACCAACTTCCCAGAAGTGACCCAGGTTTATAAATGTTTTCCTGCTTCTGAGAAGTTTACAACTCTGCTTTGTTTGCAGCTGATTTCTTCCTGTAACAAGCCTCTCCCCACCCTGGTATGGAAGTGGTGATTTGATAGTAAGTGGGTATCCTGACACAGCAAGGAGGGAGTGAGGGAGGGAAATTACTACACTTCCCCCTGTTCTGCTCAGAGAGCAAACGGGAAGTTTGATGACTTTTGCTGTTTCAGAGGTCAGTGGGTCACGCTGGCCATTTCCAGTATGATGATGGCTCAGTCATTCTCTGCCCTCTCCTTTTGTCTTTCCGAGGAACAAAGCTCGGAAAACCACAAACCCAAGGTGCTCCCTGCAGTTTAACTTCCTGCAGGCTCATGATCAGAGAAAATAAGCGTAGAGGCACCTTCTTTACAAGAAAAGTGTCAAATCTTTCTAGATAACTCCCACAGTTCTAGAAAAACCGACCAGTTCTGTGAGCAGGAGGGACCAGGGAGCTGCAGAAAAGGTGTAAATCTCCAAGTTCTTTCTTACTCTCTTCTCACCCATCTTTGGGTGAAGTTTTATGTTCCTTTTGGTCACATTCAGGTCTTAAGGGAAGAGAACCCCTTGAATGGCACTGGCTTTACATTAAAAGGTATTCCAAAGAATCTTTAAAAGTTTGCTATATTTATTTATTTTTTTTCCATGATATTCTTACAAACACTGCAAGTTTGCTATTAAATAAAACAGAGGGACCAGAGTTTGCTCAGACAAAGCTGCTAGAATGAGGAAGCTGGGCAAGTAAGGTCAAGAGAGAAACCTCAAAGAACTGGGTGTGTGATTCCAGAGAAAAACAGAGATTGATGATTAACTGAGGGTGGCTAAAATAGATGTTACATAAGAGACAAGCATCAGTTATTCCTTCTCATCATTTTGGGCAGAAGAAATGGGTTTACAAGACAGCAGGAAGGAATCAAATCGAATATTAGAGAAAACCTCACAACTACAAGGAAAATTTCGTAACTACAAATAAAACTGGTCTGTGGAGTTGGTTGCCAAGGGGAGGACATGAATCACTGTCTGCAGATCTTCGTAGTTAAACAGCCATCTGTCACAGAATTAAATCTGCAGTGTTGTAGTGTAAGATAAGGGTTAAAATATTTAGTTACCTCTGTTATTGCAGCTACAGTGCATCTTGAGTAATTGGTATTCATAATTTTGGATAATGCAACAGAAACTTGCCATTATTTTAGTGTTTTATGGTTGGTTTATTTTTTTGTTTTGTTATGCCCTGTGTCTATGAAGGTCTGTGTAAAAACACAACTTTTGCTACATTTTGCTTTTCCTCCTATTTATCCGTCATTGAAAACTATCAAAATATGGGAAATGTGATGGGGTAGGTGGGGAATATATTTGTGATAATTTCAGTAAATCTGTTTGCCTCCCAGGAAGCCAAGTAAGTTGATACTCCCTTGCAAGGGAAAGAGGTGCAGATATGCCTGAGTCTAAATGATAGTGAAAAGAAATGTCATGGGAAGCTGTCCCTTCTCTGCTTACCATTAATCATTAAATCATCAATCAAAATTTGTCAGTTGTGTCTTCCTTTCTTCTCTGTTGGAAACATTGATGTAGTTTCTTCCTTACCCAGGGCTTCAGTCCAGGAAGATGCAAACTTCTGGAGGGTACCAGCAGCTTTGTGGAGTAAGCAAAAAGAGCAATGATTAATTCTGATTTTAAACCTAGTGGGACATTTTTAAAGAATGGGAAAAAAGGGAATTTGTGGGGGTGGAAAAAGAAGAATTTCTCATAGAAAAAGACTTTGAGTCTCTGTAAAGTCCTGGGCAAATGATGGAACTGGTCAGGGGTCAGACACAGTAGAGAAATTAGATAACAGATATCCTGAACCCTCTGAAGAGGCTGGAATGGCTAAAACAGAGGTTTTGCTTATTGGGTTAATCTCACCTTTTAACTTTCTACTGAGCCCTGAAGATGGTTCCAGGATTTCCAATATGTCATCTTCAAAAATTAAAATAAATCCCTGATCTTTCTAGAAAGGCAGTTCAAACCTTACCTGAAAAGACATTGAATCTGATAGCTGGAAAAGAGTCAGTTAGAATTTATTCTCCCCCTAAACTTGAAAGTTTGCCACAATCATCACAGTTTTATGATTTACACACTCATCTACAATTTCATACTTATGTAGTTCTTGTTGTTTTCCTTGAAAAGCTTTTGTTCCAGTATTTCCCTAAAGTGAACAATTTGTCTGTGCTGGGAACTATTTCTATAGTACTTAGGTTTGTAAGTAGAGAGAGAACTTCCATGTCATTATGTCATTCCCTCAAATAAGTGTCTATGTTGCAAAATGGAGTAGTTAATTACGGACCTCTTTTCTCTTTACTCATTCCTGAATTACCCTGGTGTGTAATTACTCAGTTACAACGGTGCAATCAAAATAATAACATGTTTCTTACTCTCCTCATTACTGCTGTAACCTATGCAACCAGAACCCTCACTTTTTGGCCCTGAATGTCACAGTGTGAAACCATCTGCAGAATAACCACAGGCACGGGCTTATCTGTGGTCCTCGGGCCACCAAGAGTGACCAGTTGGCTTAGCTCCTTCTGGTGACATGGCACAGTCAACACCATGATCACTGAGGTACCACTGAAATTTATTATTTGGCTGTGCTCAGGGCTTGTTCTCCCTCCAGTCTGAGCTCCCATTCTGCCAGGTTGTGTGTAAATATGTCTAATAATTTCTAAATCTCTGGAAATTAAGATCTCAGGACAAGCAGCTGGTCATTGGACTCACCCAAAGTTTGATTCTTTTTCTGAATCTCTTCCCATTTGGTCTGGAAGCAGAAAATCACAAGCAGACTCGTAAGTTGGTGTGGTGGGTTGACCCTGTCTGGGTGTCAGGTGCCCACCACACCGCTCTTCTCAGTGGGATATGGAGGTGGGGGTAGAAAATGAGCTGGGAAAAACTGATGGGTCAAGATAAAGGCTGTTCAAAAAAGCAAAAAGGCCTCATGCAGAAGCAAAGGAAAATAAAAGATTTATTCTCTACTTCCTGTCAGCAGGGGATGTCCAGCCACTTCCTGGGAAGTAAAGCTTCAGTGGAGCTTAGGGATTGCTCTGGAAGGCAAACATTGTATAAGGAATGCTCCTTCCCACCCCCTTCTCTTAAATTGTATTGCTGAGCTCATGATATGGATTGCTCAGTTTGGATCAGCTTTCCTGACTGTGTCCCTTCCCAGGATTTTGCCCACCCCCAGCCTATTGAGAAGGGAGGAATGTTGGAGAAAATCACAGAATCATAGAACAGTTTGGATGGAAGGGACCTTAAAGATCAGCTTGTTCCAAGCCCCTGCCATGGGAAGGGACACCTCCCCTAGCACAGGTTGCTCAGAGCTCCATCCAACGTGGCCTTGAACACTTCCAGGGGTGGGGTAGCCACAAATTCTCTGGGAAACCTCTTCTAGGGTTTCACCCCGCACATAGTCAAGAACTTCTTCCTAAAATCTAATCTAAACCTACTCTGACAGTTTGAAGCCGTTCCCCCTTGTCCTGTCACTCCATGCACCTGTAAATACTCTCTCTCCATCTTTCCTGTGGTGCCCTTCAGGTCCTGGAAGGCCACAATTAAGGCACAGCAAAGCCTTCTGTTTTCCATGCTGAACAACCCCAGCTCTCTCGGCCTCTCCTCACAGCAGAGCTGCCCCATCCCCCTGATCATCTCGGTGCCTCCTCTGGACTCCTCCAAGAGGTGGGTGCTGTGCCAGCGCTGCTCAGCTGGTGTGTTCCCAACACCTTTCGAGCTCCCAACACGCATCTCAGCTGCCAGGGGGAAAATTAATTCCATCTCAGCCAGACCCAGCACAGGCAGGGACAAGATCCAGACTGAAACCTGGACACCTCATTTTCATCACCTAAATATACGTGTTCAACGGGAGAAATTTCTGTCCTGGCCACTTATTTTCCTTGTCCTAACGTGACACACCCGTGGATATTTGAGAAATGCCAGGGTATTGGAGACACTCATGTTGATGGATTCAGGGAACACCTGTCCTATTCCTGACCAGCTGGAAGTTAAGCAGGACCAGAACAACTCGAATAGCAGCAACCACAGATGTTCAGGTAACTGAATCCTGTCCCAGATGTCTGGTCTCACATTAAGGTCCATGGAGACTTTTTTCAGTGTGTCAGGAGGCAATTTTCCATTAGGAAGGTCAGAAAAGCCACTGGAAAAAGAAAGATGTTCAGCCACCCATGAAAGGCAAGAGTCCAACCACACTCTGCTCACCCCAGATCATGGGACAGCATTAAAAAGAATAGGATTTGTTAATGGGCAGCACAGAGAGCGAAGCAGAACCACAGAGTCCTGACTTTTCCAGCTTTCCGGGTTAATTAATTCCATTTTTAAGGCGCAATGCTCAGGTTTTGCTGTTAGTCAGGGGAAAAAAAATAAGACCAAAAAAAATACAAAGCCTCACAGATGTCAGTCGTTGGTCCACTTTTTTCCAACCTCTCCCATAATTAGGATGATCAAGGATTTACTGATTATCTTAACCTTTGGCCAATGATACAATCCACAAAACACTCAGTGCCTTTCCCAAAGTAAAATTTGGCTGTACAGTGGCTTGAAAGAAATAAATGTAATTTTGTAAAAGAATGGGTTATACTTTAGGTAATGAAATAACTCTCCACCTCATTAATTAAATGCAAACATTTCTCCATCAGTGATTTCTGCTTAGTGCCTCATCAGGACAGCAACAATTTATTACAGCATACTTAGGAAAAAAACCCTCATTACTAGCCTTTTCAATTACACATATACATATAAAAATATAATATGAAGGCAACTAATCACTGTTTCTGTGGGGTTCTTCAGATTATTATTAATATTTTACTGCTGTATGTGATTCTGTGTATCTTATATGACTGTGCTAATAATTGTCCTGTCCTCCATTAAGCTTTAGCATTCAATATCTAGAATACCTTTTGTTGCACACTCTTCTGCCATTATTTGTTATTAATATTAGTCAAAAAGGCCTAATATAGCTACTTGATTTCTAAATCTGTATTAAGTATATGGGGTTTTTTTGTCATTATTTTCCACAGTTTCTATTAATGTTGTATATAAAGGATCAATAAGTCATTTACAGCAACACAGAAATTTCTTCATCATAAAGTGACATCGTATCTCCTCTACATTAATCTGGTTTCTAGAAAAAAAATAAAAAGAGCAGAAAAATTGTCTTTCCTCTTGTTGGTTTCTGAACTTCCTAGAATAAAAGAGAAATTAGAAGAATTAAATCCACTGTTCAGGCCAGTTTGACTAGGAAATGAATTACTGGTACGGATGTGAAAATGTTACAGTGCTATAAATTGTCTTTTTCCTCCCAAATTCTCATTTGTTTCAAAGACTATTTACTTTGCCCACCCCTGAAGACAACTCTGTTGGTAGTGCACTTCAAGGACCAACCTTCTGTGACTGCTGGAAGTCCAACAAAGCCCAAGGGAACTGAGCTTGAAGAGACTTCAAGACATCAACCCACCCACTGTCCATCCCCAGGGCAGTCTCAGCCATCCCTCCCATGGGTTTTTGTCTGATCTTTGTCAAAAACCCTCCAGTGACAGAGACTCTACATTTTCACCATTTCATTTTTCAAAGGCTTCAACCATTTTCAATGCCAGAAAGATTTTTCCTGACATCCCACCCACAACTTTCCCCTCCCAGCTTCAGCCAGTGCCTTTTTCTGTCCTATCTGACACGGCAAAATTATTCCTGTCTCCCTGCTGAAGGTCCTCTCTAATACAGGACGTGCCATGTCACTCTGCTCTAGTGGAAGGTGACCCTGTCCATGGCAGGGGGTTGGAACTGGATGATCTGTAAGGTCCCTTCCAACCCAAAGCACTCTGTGATCCTGTCATTCTATGATGTGTCCCCTTCATTTCCTCTTTTTTTCTTTTTTGGCAAAACCATGGCTTTCCTTCTGACCTTTCCCCTCACACTGCAGTTTCCTGGTGTCTCCTCAAACCCTCTGCTTGCCTGGTGGTTATTTTCAGCAGATTCAAAGCTTCCTTGAAAAATACTTCCTAAATGGTATTTAGCACGGTAATTTGACTGCTTACCATCACGAAGTTCTGTTTTATGCAGGAAATAAGTAATACCCTCATTTATGCACCCAGTAATTCTGCCTTTCTCCATTACTGTGACATCACTGACATTATTTACTTACCTTGTGTAGCCACCTGGACCCTCAAAAGCTTTCCTGAGGCCACTTTGTAAACAACATCTTCACAGACTGTGTTTGTGCACTTGATAATTTCCAGTGGTGCTTTTTGCTGCTGTTTCTGTTTTACTTTATCCTGAAATTATTAACGTAGAAGGTGGATTACTCTGTTTCTCTGATGTAAGGCACTGGTGGAGTATGACCAGCAGATAACGATGAATGTTGAATGTAAAGACCATTTTTAGGTCTTTCAAGGTCTTAGTGAGCAACTGATAAAATGACAACCAAAAGAGAGACATTTTGGCCCACACAGTGATCGTCTTCCTGTGTAGGTTGGAGAAGGAACTGATGTATTTGGTGTTAGAAATGACTGTTCTGTTTGGCTGAGACAACCTTGCACTTAGGAAATTAAATTTCCTCACCTGAAAAATTTCAGAGACTTAATACCAATTCCAGACGACAACTAACTTTGGAAATTAGTGTTTAGTGCATTTATTTATTGATGTCAAGCCCAAATAACAGAAGTCATGAGAAAGCACTAAACAGTTCAAGCAGATGTCTCATGAACTACATCAGAAATTTGAAAATTGTCTTCTGTAAAACTCTCAAGACATGGAGATGCTTCACAGAACATTTTCATTGACCTTTTTTGATTAAAAATTAAATTTTATTAAAATTCCAATTAAATGTTTTGATTATTTTTGCGTTATGATGGACAGGCAATGGTGAACATTGCACAGTAGTTAATCAATATTGATCAAATTCCTACTCAAGACTTTTTCAGAGGAGAATGATGTTCCCAACTCAAAATCCAAAATAAGGCTAATCAATGTGAAAAATGTGTTAATGTTTCTTACTTATCATTTCAAAAATCCTTAAGTTTTACTTTATCTTTAAGTACTTTCTTATTTTAAAAAAGTATTTTCATTTTATATTCAACTTGTGTGGGCTGTTTTGTTTGGTTGGTTTTGAATTTATTTTGGTCTTTTTTTTTTTTTTTTTGGTCTTTCAGTTTTATGTTTCCTCTGAAATAGGAAAGCACCATCCTCCAAAAATTCTGTTGGGCCTGTTGAAAAAAAATATATTTTTTTTTTTCATCTCTAAGTGATTGTAGAAATGTCTGATATATAAACTTCATGAATGAAGACTTGTGTGGAATGCTTGGCAGAATAAAAATGTTCTTGTTATGTTAGTCTCTGTATACTAACAGTCCTAATATTGAATTTCAGCCTCAACTTTCTGTAGCAAGATGGAAAGGAAACCTTTTCCCCAGTAAATCATGAAAACCAGTCAAATATCATGGATTAAACCTCTGAGCCTTCCAAAGATAAGGCAATAAACGTGCATGGGAATCCACTTTGGTGTCTAGTTTTTCCTTATCATCAAGCCATTAAAAATATAAACAGCCTGTTTTCATAACTAAGGATTATACAGATCACAGAATCCCAGAATGGCTGGGCTTGGAAGCGACCTCTGGAGATCATCCAGTCCAACACCCTTGCTGGATCATGAGTGCATAAGTTTATGTTTTCTGCATCCAAAAACTTCTGTTTTTTTGTTTTGTTTTGTTTTTTTCCCTTAAGAGAAGCGGTAAATGCAGCACTCAAATGGCAGAGTCCCCTGTCTGAAAACATCACCTGATGGGAGCCAAAAAACCCGTGGGTTTAGGTCTGTCTCAGCAGCTCCTAAAAACTGGCCCCAATCCTCTCCCAGGCGCTCCATCCCTGTTACAGCATTTGCCAGGGGCACGAGGGAACTGGTTCTGCTGGGGGGGAAAATAATGTTTACTTCTAGTCTGGGTCAGCTCCCTGCTCCAGTTGCCTGCAGTGCCCACAAATAGCTCTGGCAGGGAATGAGCAGCCCAAAAGAAGCCGAGAGGGGGAAGGAAAGAAGTGCTGGAGCTCTGTGTGGTCAAGTAGCGGTGCCACAGCTTGGCTGCCAAGCTCGGAAACGTATCCCAGTGGAAACAAAACCGACCAAGCCCACTGCTACAAACCCCCAGTGCACAAGTGCCTGAAGAGATTTAGCTTAATTTAATGTGATCAAGACTCAGTGTTCTCCATTTTGCACGACATTTAAACTGCTTTGGTTGAAATCCTCCCGCTCGTTTAATTCGCGGCGCGAGAGGAACGATCGTCCTCTTACACTGTGAAATTAATTCAACTGCATAATTATAGCTCTGCATATTTTTTGATCTTCAGTGTTAAAATGATAATTCACGGCCCCATTTATAAAACTCCTCCAAGTTCTGGGTTGTCTGAAGTTTCCCTGCTTCAAACATTCCCTTTTTTTTCCTCAGAAACTAAACATTCATTTGTCACGTCTGCACAACAAAATCGCCTATTCTTGGAGCTGTGGTTAAATGACTTGGACCCAGCCTTCCTCCTCCCCTCCCCTCCCACACCTTTCCTCTAAATTTCAATAGTTTTAAAGAATTATCATGGCAATAAGAGGCTCAGTGAGACAATGGTAGACACTGAAGTTTCCTTTTATTTCTCTGTAAATTTGCCTCCGATATCACAAACTTCACCATGACACTGTGTGCCCATGGCTCTGACCTTGGGAGGCCACGAAAGCATTCCTGGCTCCATTTTCACTTTGGTCACTGCTGATTGGGTTAAAGAGTTCAAGGAAAATGTCACTTGTAGCTCTTCTCTCGATGTTAAATTCTAATATTTATACTGGGCATGATCCCTGGGAAATATGAAGCTGGAGCAATGTCATCTCAGAAGCTAAAACTATTTAACTCAAATTGTTTATTTTTAGCTTTGGAAGATCCATGGGGTTTATATATCAATGAAATTAATTAGGTTTTTAATTAATTAGGGTATTTTAGGTAAATTATGAAAGATTGATTTATAGTATTAAAGTTTCCTCCAACTTTCCTTCATAATAAAATAAAAATCATGGAATCATGGAATGGTTTATGTTGGAAGGGACCTTAAACATCATCTCATTCCCACCCCTGCCATGGAGAGGGACACCTCCCACTAGCCCAGGTTGCTCAAAGCCCCATCCAGCCTGGCCTTGAACATTTCAGCTGTAGATTTATCTATGTATAAATGTCTTTGTAGCTACAATAATTTGCCCAGGGAAGTTCTGGCTGTCCCATTCCTGAAAGTGTCCAAGCCCAAGAGCTTCATAGAAGTTTTGGGATGCTGTTTTATGTGCAGGGTGAGAGTGCAGACACAGGGCTGGCAGGGCTGGGAGGAGGCAACAATCTGTTGTGGAACCAGCTAGGATCTTACAAACTACACGAGTTTGTAACGCAAACTAGAACCATTCTGCAAAAAGCTGCAAGGGAAACCTGGAGAGAGCTGTGAAAATGTCAGGCTCTCACCTTTGGGAGAGCCTGTGGGGAGAAAAACAGCTTCTTTGCTGCATATTCCACCTCTCTCCTGCAGCTCTGCCATCCGAAAGGCAGGATGCCACAACTAGAAAACTTGGCAGAGGAGCTGCATGGAATAGGGAGTGTGTTAATGGAGGTGATGAGTGGAGAGAAGATGTAGTAATTACTGATCTACTAAGTGCCTGCTTCTGCCCAGGAGAAGTGTGGGAGCAGACTTGCAGAGGTGGTGGTATTCAAGGCTGAAAAATTTTGGATAGAACTGGTAGGAAGTGAGAACTTTGTGCCTGTGGAAAACTGGTCCTTCAGATGTGCTTTTATGGTGAAACTAAGCAGCTCAAAGTTCTGTTATGGAGGAAACTTTTTTCTTTAAACAAAAAAACATTGTAATTTTGGTGGAATAATAATAAAGAAAAGACTCAGAAGTAATTTTTTTATTTTTTTAGACAAGTCTTTCTCCTTAACCACAAACAGCTGGAAATTTGCACAAAACAGCGACAGTAGGAAGGAACTCATTTTAATGGAATGTCTGTGCTGCAGATTGGCAGAACAAGGCTGAAGATACAGAAAAGCCAGGTTTTCCAAAATGATCCATGGTCACCAAAGTTCCTGTGTGGTGGATTTCAGCATAAGACCCCTCTACGCCAATACCCACTCTCCCTGAGAAACGAAAACCTTGAGAATGTCTTACATCGAGCTCTCTCTGTTCTCTGGTACATTGAAAAGTGGCAAATAATGCCTTGTGTGGTTTTTACAGGCATGACTTCAACAGTACTGAATAAACACACAGAATGGGTCAGATGTGGTGGCTGAAATGGAAAATTCTGATGTGGACACCCAAAGCTTACTCACAGGCAACTTATTTTTCTAATACAGGGACCAAAAAAGAGCATCCCCTTGAAATGTGAGATGTTGCTCCTCTGAAACGAGTCTGTTTGTGATTCATTTTCCAACAGTGGCTGAAATGGCTGTAGGATGCATGATCAGTAGAGCATTTTTGGGACAGCCTAAAGGCTTTTAACCTTAGTAGAACTGATACATTGCGGGAAACATCGTGGATGCTCAGCCAAATATTTTCTTAAAACTCGAATCTCTTTGGGAAGGAAAGCAGAGGGAATGAGTCCAAATGCTGTAACTGGTGTGATCTTGTGAGGACAGCACAGATCACTATAGTTTTATAAGATTTGCTAGGATTATAACAGTATTAAATATTTGTGAGACAGTTGAAAGTCCATGTTGTTGTCTTACTAATGAAAGCACTATAAGTAACTTAAATAATATAAATCATATTATCATAGAATGACCTGTGTTGGAAGGGACCTTCAAGATCATCCAGTCCCACCCCCTGCCATGGGCAGTGACACCTTCCACTAGCCCAGGTTGCTCCAAGCCCCGTCCAACCTGGCCTTGGACACTTCCAGGGATGGGGCAGCCACAGCTTCTCTGGGCAACCTGTGGCAGGGCCTCCCCACCCTCCCAGGGAAGCTGAGAAAAGCTGGCCAGCCTCAAAGTGGCTGAGGTGTGAAGCCATGGTGTGCTGCACCACAGTTTGGTGGCTGTTTGCCTCCAGGTGCTGTGAAGAAGGGTTTGGAGCCACTAGTGAAAGACTTACCAGAGGTGATAGTCCAGCACACAGGGCTTGAGATGGAGCCTGCACCCATACCAGGAACAAAATTGAAGGCTGGCAAGGTAAGGAGGCGGTGTGGGCGCTGTGGTTGCTGTGGCTTAGTTGGAAAAGTATTCCCTGGAATAGAGAGAATGAGGCTTTCGGAGATGCTAAGTAAGTCTGTCCCTGTCTGTGCAGGCTCCTGGCCATATTCCTACTGGGGGCTCCCTCAGGATCACCAACAGGGCAGAGAGCTTGGAGATGGCTGGGGTGACAGACCTCGGTGAGAAGATGGTATGTCAGGGACAGACGTGGTAAATCGTGTGTAGAGAGCGTGTACATGCCCGGTGGGTGTAGAGTTTAGAAGGTTTGTGAACACATTTCAGAGCTGGGTGACTGGCAGGGCTGTGCAGGACCACTGAGGCTGAACTGCTCTGGGGTCCAGTTGAAGACATGCCAACTAAACGATGTGAGAGATGCTAGGGCGCTATGGAGAGGGCTGCCAGAGGAGGGGTCTGTGAGTAGTGCAGCTGGTGGGGTCTCCTCCCTCCAAAAAGGGCAGAAAAACATCCAGCAGGAGAAATGGTCACATTGGAATAGGAAACAATCCAATCCCAACAAGCTGTGCAGCTGGGAATGGAACATGAGCCCACTTTCCTTGGGACACTGTCATCTCCTCAGGAGAGCAGACGGAAAGCAGATGGCTGAGCAGTGTGATGGAATGCAGCGAACCTGGTAAATAATGCATTCCCTCTTCTTCCCTCAGTACCTCGATGTGATCGGTGCTCTGGGAAGCCTGATGGAGATGAAGGAGCTGTCGGGAATGCAGCCTCTGCAGCACCTTCCTCGGGAGGAGAGGGAAGAAGCGGGACTGCAGAGACGGAGGGCCCTGGAGCTGCTGTACAAAAAGATCAGAAACCTCCAGCATCGCCTGGAAAGGAAAGAAGAAATGCTAAAAGATTATGAGGGAAGCATGGAGCAGCTAAGGTGTGGGAAAGCAAGGTCGTGGTTCCCAGTGAGATCTTGTCCTGGGATGCCAAGGGATGTGGCACCTTGCTGGGTCATGTGTCTGCCTGGGACCAGTCACAGCATGGCCACGGTATAGAAATGAAATGTTAGGAGAAATAGGGAAAGGTTCTCCCAGTTTTCTGCACTGGTACCTTGTGTGGCCTGATGTGGTTGAGCAGAGTTAGAGCTGGGGAAGCCTTGGCAGACTCCCTTGTCTGGGGTGGCTGGGGCCTGGGGCAGCAGCAGCATCAGCTGGGGAGGAGGGACGGTGTCAGCAGGACCAGGGCAGGCGTGGGAGGGCCCAGCTGGGTGCTGGGGGGGTCGATGCAGGCGACAGACCGACAGAATCCCCCCTCCTGGTTTGCACAGGCAGAACCAAGCATCCCTGCGGAGGTGCCAGGAGGAGATGTCCAACCTGGAAGATGAAGCCCACAGGGAGGCAGAAGAGAAGGCTCTGCTGCGAGAGGCTCTGGAGAGGACCCAGCTCCAGCTGGAGCAGGAGAAGAGGCTGCGGCGAGCGGCCAAACGGCACAAGGTGAGCGGGGCTGCAGCAGGTGACACCCAACTCCTGCACTTTGTACAACGGTCTGCTGGAAGCACAGGTGGAGTGGTTGGTCAGACCATCCCAAGAGGCTGTAGGTCCCAGGGTCCTGCTGCTCAGCCAGCTCAGCATTGTGGCAGCACCGCACTATCAAAATTGGAGGTGGTGCAGGCACCTGTAGCGATGGGTTTGGGCCATGTACTGGGGTGGGGGAGAGGAGGAGGTCGCACATGACCTGTCAGGACCTCTCATGGGTGAACGCTGTGTCCAGTGTGTTTCTGTTCTGCAGCCTGGAGCCACAAAGGAGGCTCAGGCAAGCCAAGAGCCAAAGAGCACACGGCAGATGCTGTCAAGAAGGGAAGCTCACAAGAGAGGCACCACAGGGGCGTTCAGCAGGTGATGGTCTGTGGTAGGAGCGAGTCAGCGCTGTAAACTTGGTGATGATGGAGCTGGCCTGAGATGTGGGTGCACTTTGAGTAGCTCCTGTTGGTATCCTGTAGTTCTTGGGCACGCTGGTGTGACAGTGTAGTGTGCAGGACCTAATTTGCCAGCAGTCTGTGTCCCACACAGCATGGTGGGATTTATGGCAATGGAAGAGGTGGTGAGAATACAACCCAGCCTATACATGTGTGTATAGATCTGTGTGTGTAAATACAGCCATGATGTGTGAAGTCGATTGTGTGGGGTCTGTCCTTTCCTTGGCTGCAGTGGCCTTGAGCACACACAGCTTGAAATATCCCTTGCAACTCCCATATCCTCTGGTCCCTGTGGTGCCTTGGAGGAACTGGATCGTAAGGCATGATGTAGTATGGAATTCCGGAATGCCTGGAACACCCCAGGAATGCTGGAGCTGCCACATGGGAAGGGGGAAGAAGAGAACCCATGTCAGCCATGCTGGTACAGCAGCAGCATGAGGACAAGCTGGGGAGATCAGCGCGACGTGCCCATGAGTTGGGATGGGATGATGGCACGGGGTCCCTCACCACCCACTGCTGACATCAACTGCGGTCCCACTGCTCCTCTTGTCATTAACAAGGGTGAGAGCAGGCCCTGGTTTCTGGGGAGCAGCAGTGTTTTGGGGTCTCCCTGCAGGGAACAGGCAGCTCCAGCGCACGTCGTCCCTGCAGCCGCTCCACCTCAGCATCGCTCGGAGCGCTCCGCGTGCCGCGTGCTCTGGGTCACTTCAGCCGAGGATAATTTGGATGTGAGCAAAGGCCCGCCGGGGGTTTTATGGTCTTTATTTTTTAATAGGATAAAAAGGTCTGGAAGCAGCAGCACAGTAGGGCTGTGGCAGGCTGATGCAGGGCTGTGGGGCGTGCGCAGCACCCAGGGGTGCACAGCGGCCGATCCCTAATGGAAGTGGTGGTGCCGTGGGGCTCCAGTCATCGATGTGGCCTGGTTTCCCCACCTCCCCCATGCTGGGAGAAGCTGGATGCTTCCCTGTCTGCATGCCTGGGCTTATTTTGGGGTGAGGCATGACCTTGATTGCCTGATGGAGGTTAAAGATGCTGCTGTGAGCATCCTCCAGGGGTGTTGGGCTGTTCCATGTCTGTGTGTCCTCCCTGTCCCACCCTTTAGCGAACCCTGGGTTGGGAATGGATGGAGCTGGTAGGAGCACAGGTGCTGTGCGTGCACCGGAGGCTGCAGAAGCCCCTTCCCCTACTTGGAGCCTATGGAATCGTGGAATTATGAGATGGTTTGGGTTGGAAGAGACTCCAAAGATGACCCTGGGTGAATCCCACTGGGGATTGTGATGCCAGTGGGGGCCCTGGGGGATCATGGACTGGTTTGACCCTAAAGATCATCCCGTGGTGATCCCACAGGGGGACGGATGAGTCCCGCCGGTGATGCCCGTGGAGGGGGGGTCCGAAAGGACGGTGATGGGCTGATAGAAGGCGGCGGGGCGGGGACCCCCGTCCCGTGCGGGTGCGGGAGCCGGGGTGTCGCAGCCCGGCCCCGGGGCGGTCCGAGGGGACGGTGATGGGCTGGCGGGGGGCGGGCAGCCGGAGCCCCCCCAGTGCGGGTGCGGGAGCCGGGGGGCCGCAGCCCGGCCCCGGGGCGGAGCGGGGCGGAGCGGCGCGGCCATCCGGGCACCGCACCATGGCGGCGGCGGCGGAGGAGCCGGAGGGGCGGCGGGGCCGGGGGCCGCGGCCGGGGCCGGCTCCGGGCAGCCCCGCGGGGCGGGCGGTGGGCGCGGGCTCGCCTGGGGGCGGTGGCGG
>JAYRBT010000082.1:2760349-2790003 GCA_036023395.1 Myiotriccus ornatus | reverse complement strand
CACTTCCAGGGATGGGGCAGCCACAGCTTCTCTGGGCAACCTGTGGCAGGGCCTCCCCACCCTCACAGGGAAGGATTTCTTCCTAATTTCCAGTCTAAACCTACTTGCTTCCAGTTTGAAGTCATTTCCCCTTGTCCTGTCACTAAATGATCTTGTGAAAAGTCCCTCTCCATCTTTCTTGTGGTGTCCCTTCAGGGACTGGAAGGCTACAATAAGTTCACCCTGAAGCTCCTCTTCTCTTCTCCAGGCTCACAAAACCAGTTCTATTTGGGTTGTTCACCTCCTCAAATGGGAATAGGAGGGAATCACACTGGGATGTACTGAATACTGTTGCCAGATTTGAAGACCTATGTCATGGTGAACTAAGACTCTGTAGGTTGAAGTTCTCTCATCAGAATTTTTCATAATTTTACCAACTGAAAAAGCAGATTTAGCATTATGGGCTGAAATTATTCCGTGTTACACGTCTGCAGGGAAATCTTTCAGTTCTTGAGATTTTGTGGCTTCTGAAATGAGGTTGGGAAAAATAGGCGTATTTTCCCACTATAAATACATTTGCAAGTATTCATTTACAAGGTCTAGAGCTTTATCTTCTGGAAAAAAAAAGATCATTAAAATTGACAGCAGCACAGCTCTAATTTTGTTTTAGACAGCTTTGTGAAAGCTTGTCTAATCCAGGCAAGGTATAACTATTTGAGGAATAATGAAACAAAGCCTTTTGCACACACTGAAGGGAAAGCTTGCCAACTTCAGCTCTCTAAAAACACCTTCTCGTGTTCTCAGTTCCCTCACAGATCCAACCTACAAACAAGCCCTGAAAGCTTCATCCCCACAGACACTTCCAAATGCACTTGAGCCCTGCAGAGGTACAACTTTAGTCCCTCATAGCTGTGGTGACTCTGGGGGATGAGAGGGTTCTTCTTTCCGTGGTCTCAGCATTCCCACTCCCAATCCATGTAGATAAGCAGTAAGAAGTCATTTGAAACAAGTGCAGGAAGATGAGTGGGGAAGATGGATAAAGAGCAGTGAAAACGGGGTTGTAGGATGGACCATTGTGGGAAGATGGGAGCTGGGGTAAAGAATTGATTTTGGGGAATGGCAGGATATGAGAATAGAAGAGCAGAGAACAATATTTTAAAGATATTTCATATCTTGTGTCTCTGATCTTGCAGTGTTAACGTTTGCTTAATATTGATATGGAATCTGAAATCCTCCACGAGAGTCTGAATTGATGGACAAGCTTTGATACACACCCAGCAGGGCTGGAGTACAGCCAAAATTATGGCTTCCAGACATTAGATTAGACAAGAGAATGTTGTAAAAGAGATTTAAATAAATTTTCATTTAATGCTTAGGATGAGATGAATGAGCTGAGTGCACACATTTCAGTACTTGGACTAAAAGAGTGGAAGGGTTGAGATTTAGACACTGAACTTTCAGATGTCTCAAGCAAAGTGGAAAGGATCCCTTGTGAATTTTGCCTTCAAATCACTGTCCAGCAGGTACCCAGCAGAATTTTTGTTCACATGTCTGTGAGTAGCTTTTGATCCTGTGTTTTAAAGTGCAGCACCATGGTCACTACACCTACACACAGATACACTGGAGCCACACTGAAAAATACCAGTTAGAATAAATTGACATCAACATTAGCTGTTAGGAGAGGGTTTCTCTTGTGCCAGCAGTGTTGTTCAATACAGGATAGCAACATTTAGAGCTCCTAAAACAATTTTGGGTTTAAAGAAAGAATCAGGGGTCTCATCAGGAAGATATAGGATTCCCATAACCTTGGAATCAATCACTGAACTCATCCAGTCCAGTCACTGAGAATGCAGCGAAGTCAAAAGTTGGAAAGCTTAAACCCAGCTTGGAGAATTGTTAATATTTATTGCCCACTTCACTGTCCTGTTACGTCACTTCTGTGCAAAAAGATAAATGCTTCAAATGCACAACTGAGGGGAGAAAGGGAAGTCAAAAAGCAGGTGAGAGATGCTGAGGAAGGCTAAAGGAGTGAAATCTGACTCTTGCTTTGGAACATGAACTCTTGTGCTTTATACAGCTGTGCTCTGCACACCCTGAGTCTGGCAGTGCTTGTAAGTAATTGCATGGAAAGAAAACCAACAACAACAAAAAAGCTTTGACTTCATTGTGTTTCAGTAATTGTTTGTTTCCTCCTCGGAGCAGATGGGCAGATGCACAGCGTCTTTCTCTTTTCTTTTATTTGCTTTGGATTCCACTTAAACAAGGCAAGATGCTACGAAAAGTGTGAACAGCAGCAGAAGGGACACACACCGTAGGATCTTGATATCAATTCATTTCACTGCTCTCTTACCCCACTCTCACTACAGAGAAACAACATAATTGGCAGAACTCCCTTTTTTTTTTTTATGTGTGTGTGTAGGCTTTAAGACAGTGACAAGAAGAAACTGGAGGAGAGCTGTTACATTAGAGTAGCTGAGTTTTGATAGAGGTTTTTTTAGATTTCAGATTATACAGTCTTATTAGTTACAATTTCAGCTGCTTTGGTGGCAGCATTAATGTGATTTAACATGTGAGCAGCTGAGATGCTTCAGGTGACAAATGGAAGCAGCAGGGATGTTTGTGGAAGAATTAGAAACATTTAAAGGATTACAAAGCTCAGAGGTCTTGCTGATATTTTGATTTGGACAAAGATTAGTAAACCAGCATTAAGGATCACACAGATAGTGGGAAATGTCCGTGAAACATGGGGGAAGGATATTTGCTTTGTTCTTGAGAGTAATCTCATTTTCAGCATCTTCCTTTTGTGATCCTCCCTCTATATCCTTTCTTCTTCCCTGGGAATCTCTTTTCTGAAGGAACATTTCATGAAGGGGGGGCACAGAAGCCTTTTTGTGGATTGAGAAAAACAAAACGCCATGAAATGACTGAAAAGACTTACTGATGTGAAGGTACATCTCCCTTTGTATCATCTGTGTGACAAACTCCACTTCCCTGTAGTGGGAGTAGATAAGTATAATTGCTTGTAAGTAGAATATCAGGCTAATAGTTAAAAATATGTCTGAAGAGCTCTGTAAGATCCTGTTCCGTTTACCCAAGAGAAATAACACTTTCTTCTATAGAGTTGCACTGGTTATTTTATGATTATACACTGATCAGAAACAAGTTTATGTGTTAGTGTATAATAGAAATCTCCCAGCATGTGTTGCATATTTTATTATAATAGAGGATAAATAAACAACCCTTATTTGAGTACATAATAGTGGAAAAACAACCATCTGGTTTTACTGGTGTACCTGATCATTTACCTTTTCTGGTGGAGCTGAACTCAACTTCTGGAGAGGTTTTAAAGGCTTTAGAAACGGAATGAACCTTTTCAATTTCTTTTACCTGAGTTTCTGTCATGGAAGACCTTGCACTCAGAGTCTGTTCAGGCAGTGCTTCGTGATAACTTGTATATAAATATAAACTGTCACAGCATCTCTTCAGGCTGGGTCTTCTTGAAGAAAGAGGCAATAATTTGAATCCCTGGTGCTTGATCAGCCTTATCTTTTTATTCGAGCTGCACGTGGTAAAATGTTCTCACGAATCTGGAGACTTAGAAAGAAAAAAGGGCATAAAAAAGGTTTCCTGGACTGGTGAATAAGCCAAACAAGCTTTGCTCTTGCCATGAACATTTCAGTGAGCAAAGAGAGTTTTGACAGGCAAGATCTAGTAACGTTTTTTGGGGGTTTTGTGCCAGGAGAAATAATTTAGGACAGTGCAAATGGGTACATTTCCTTCCTGCTGAGGTTTTTCTGGGCACAGTTCACCGAACCAAGAGAATGTTGTAGAATAGATTGTCAGTAAATGGTTTGACTGCTTTTTCTACTGACTAGTAAAGCTACTTTGTGCAACAGCTGTCACACACCATGGTTAGGGAGCTTTCCAGCTTAGATGTCCTTCACTGCCCAGGGTGAGTACAAGGAGGGATAGAATATATGTTGGTATGAAAAGAGACACCAAGTGAACAAAAATTTTCAAGACAGATGCCAATTTTCTGTCATTCTACCTACCGTTACATATCTTGGTTGATTTGAGGAGCTCCCCAGGCTTCTTGTTTTCAACTGATCTCTCTGACATCACTGGGACATCACACTTCATTCAGCCTCGAGAACCTTTTCATTGCTGCCTTAAACTGATCCATGGCACTGCTGTCTGTAAATTTGGCAAGAAAACCACATCCTCCTGAAAGTGCAGTAAATGGGAAGCAGATGATCTTGAAAGGCATAAATGGAATTTTCAACTACCAAGTTCCAAACCCCAGAAAAAACAAACGTTGTGCAATTAATCCAGAGATCTCCAGCAGCCTGAGAGCCTCAAGTTGTGAGACAATAAGCAGTTCAAATGCTCTGCAGACCAACAGGAGATGTGGACATTAACATGGAGGGGAAACGCCAGCTTACTGGAATGGGTACGATCTGCCCTTTGAATGAACCGAAAGCCAGATATTTATTTTCAAAATTCCCTGAATATTAATCCTCCCCGGGTGGAAGAAAACTGAGCCATATGCCAGCCACCTGCTCACCATGCAAGTCTCATCCCGAGTTTATTTTCCTGATGTGTCTGTGTGTTTTTGTATCTATCTTCACTCACACAGAGCACACCAGCACCAGTGGCCAGGGAGCAGAGCTAAGTCAGAGTGTCCCTTATGGCAACTGGTCTTCTGGGACTGGGGACAATGGTTGGATAAGGCAAATAATCCTTTCTTTGTGATAAGTAAAATTAAACGTGTATTTCTGCACGGTGGGTACAACCACAGCAGTTGGGATGTGTAACAGCCTGCTGCAGACTTTGTCCTTTGGTGGCCAAGGTTCTCTGGAGGTCTCCAAATTCTCTTCTGGTCCCCACATTAGCACAAGTCTAAATAAGGACTAAAAGCAGCTAAACAGTTCCTGCAATCAAAACACCTTCATACCAAACCAACAGCTGTGCTTTGGTGCAGAGTTTGGGGTTTTTTTCCAAAGAAAGGAGTTTTGCCTCCCACCCTGTGTAAAGACAAGCAGATGGTAGAAGGGAGAGAACAGATCAATTCCTTTTGGAGTGAAAAACTCTTTCAGAAGACAATTTTGCAGCAACTGTGTGTGATTCCAAGGTGGTGTTTCTTTGGAGGTTGGCAGGGGCTTGTCTGTGCCCAGGTGGGCTCTGCAGCATGTCCTGCAGTGCTGAGCCCTTCGTTGTGAAAAGGAGACTGGCCAAGTGCAGTCTGTCTTTCTGGGGCCAGATTTAACAGGGTCTAGCTAAATTTAGGGTGGAAATAAGTCCTGCACTCAAATCCAGGCCCTAGCAAAGAGGTCTTTGATTATGAACATAGCCAGAGGAATCTCATAAACTTTCCAGACCTGTGACTACTACCTTCTGACATCTCCACTGCCTGATGGTTTGCTCTGATGTAAAGTATTACAGCTCTACTGCCTTTAGCAGAGCTCAGCTGGGTTCATACACGTGTTGATGTGGTGTTTAGGGACATGGTTTAGTGGTGGATCTGACAGTGCTGGTTGGGCTTGATCTTGGACGCATTTTCCAGCCTTGATTGTTCTGTGATTCTGTGATTCCAAAGTGCTGTAACTTGTGTAGAGACTGTGGTACCCTCTGGATTCTAAACCCTGAGGTAGCATTTTATGTCCTTAAAACAACCCTGTTAGCTACAAAAGTAGGTCTGCACTGAATGGCTGATGATTCAACACCTCCTCGCTAATCATCTGAAACTCTCCTCCCTGTAGGTTGCTGGAAATGTCCACCCAGAATGTGATTTTATGACAGAGCTGAAAAAAAATGAGGCTGAATGTCTGGAGGACCCACAAGAGAGTGGAAATGCAACATCAGCAGGTGCCCATGTGTGAGGGATGAAGGGAAGGAGGGAGGGAGAAGTGACCCACTAGCAGGGTGAGGACCCAGCCAGGCTGCCAGTGTGCATGTTTGAGGGGTTTACTCACTGTCCCACATACCTGTTGTCTTGTCAGCTCATCTTCCATCCATCCTCTTTCCTTTCAACTCTTTTTCCCACAGTCTTTCCCTTTCAAATATGGACAGTCAATTTACCTGAGTGAATCCTTGTGTCCTTGTCCTATTCTTTATCCAACTGGATGCTATCATGGCATCATGCTTGCATGTCTGTGGGGGTGTTTTAATCTTTAAAAATAGGATAACCCCATGAAAAGTCCTGTTGTCTTGCCTTTCTTCCAGGATCACTCTCCCTCCCATTTCCATAATACCTTTTCATTTATTTCATTATTTCAAAAACCCCACCCCAGTCTACACAGTGGGTCTAACTAAAGCAGATTAAATAATCCCCTGGGGGTGTTTATTTCTCATTATAGAATAAAAATTGTGGCTAAAAAAACTATTTTTGTAAGACATGTAAGTGGTGGACTGGCAAAGTTTAAAAAGGTTTGGGGTTTTATTTTGCTCAAATATCATTATGCTTAAAAATATATTCCGCTTTCTGCCTGAGGTTGCAAGAGAACTTGGGACAAATTACTGTGCTGGCCAGAGGCAGATGCTGGAGAGACTCTTGCCTTACCATGCCCAGACATCATCCTTCACTTCATGAAGGAGCCAGGTGATGTACTATCAGGGTTGCACTGCTGTTCTACTGTTGTCTGGAAGAGTATTTCTAAAAAGTGGGGGTGAAGACAGAAAGTTGCGTGTTCCCGCCCTCCAGTTGGATCAGAGCAACACTGCAAAGGTTTCAGCAGGATCTGAGGGACCTTAGCAGTTCTGTTCATGTTTTAAGTGCTGTCCATAGTCTGTGACGAGGCCCTGATCCAAAACCCACTGGAATAAATGGAGGGATTCCATGGGTTTCCATGGGCTTTGGGATCAGCTCGTTGTGTGAGTTTTCTACAAAGCCCACAGAGGTTGTCTAGGTCAGAACTCAAGCACCGGGCTTTCTGAGATTTATGCTCTGATTGGTTTGGGATGAAATGAAAGGCAGAGGGATGAGTAACATGATTGTTCTTTAAGACCAAGTTTGGAGATACAAAGCAGAGCTTAGCCCTTGAAGCAGCACACGTGCTTGGCCAAACGTAAACCTGCAAATTAATCCTTTGTGTCTGCCCGCTCTGGGGGTGAATATGGCAAGGAACAAACTGTGGGCCCACAAGGAGGAAACCATCTTCCAGGAAAGACCTGGATTTGGCAGCTCCACAAGAAAAAGAAGCTGTAAAGCCCAAGCTCTGCCTCATCCAACACATGCTTGTTATAAACGAGGGATAAGGAAAGTCCCTTTCATCCGTGCAGATTCATTTCCTGCCATGGGATTCTCAGATTTATCCTTCATCTGAGTCATAAGTCTTCTTATGGAAATGTGCGATCCTCATAGAAGGAACTGCTTACCCCAGCCTCTGGTCTGCAAGGGAAGAATAAACCCCAAGGGAGGTGGGAATGAGAGGGGATATGTTAGAGGGGTGAATGCTGTACAGAGCAGAAGTCTGATGGACCAGTGCTTCCCAATCCTCTCCAGTGAACTTCTTTTTCCCTGATTTAATTAATTCCTTACTCCTTCCCACCTCTACCCCTGTCACCTTGGTTCTCTCACCTCTTTTCCCATTGTTTGTCTATAGATAAAGTATAAAGTGCTGTGTCTGATGACCTGAATTTACGCACACAAAGTATCCTACCAACTCTGTGAGATGCCAGTGCACGTGATCCTCTCCTCCTGGCATAACCTTTGTACCAGCCAGAGGTCTTCTCCTGGGTTTTATTTTCTATACTATGTGGATTTCCCCTGGAAAAAAAATTAAGTGTTTCTGTTTCAGCTGGGATAGTAAAAAGGAACTGCACAAGGAAAGGCTGGTCTGACCCATTCCCTCCCTACCATGTCGCCTGTCCAGTAGAAGATGAGATTCCCCTTGAAGAAGTAAGTTTAATTACATAAAAATATGGGAGTGGTGTGCTGGTGTTATGGGATTCCTTTCTGTTCCTGAAGAACACTGCAAAGGGAAGCTCAGCTGAAGCTGAAATTTCTTTCTAAGTGTGGAATGTAATTCAGATTTGACTCTAGCCACTTATTTTGGAAAATAACTAGGAATGTTTTGTTATCCATGTGTAAGAGTGTAATAAAAATAAAGCCAGCTGCAAATTCCAAACAATCATGAACTTGCCTACAGAAACAACCACTAGAGATGTATCATAAAATGTTCATAAATATGAATTTCAGTAATACCAGAATTTGTAGAATCACAGCACCAGCGATGTGCTGCTATAACACCACTGTTCCAAATTCAGCAATATCTAAGGACAAGAGAGGGTTTGGGTTTCTCATCCTGTATAAAATATCTAAGTCATTAAGGGAAAAAAAAGTCTCACATTTTTTTATATGTCAGTAGTGCAGATCAGAATCAGCCCCAATTCTTCAGCCAGATTTTGAGAATTGGTGATATCTACGGGTTATGTGTTTGATTCCTAATCAATATGGATAAAAATGCAGTTGATATCATCAGGGGGAGGTTTTACTTGTCTTCCCATTACTTTTTGTGTTGACTACCGTAACTGTTTAGCTCAAACTTCCCTCCCAGCCTCTAAGCCTCAGCACCTGCTGCTCTGCATAAATAAACACTTCTCTTTCTTTCCTTCTTTTATTGCTTCCTTACGCTGCTGGGGTAAAAACAGTCTTCAGTGGGGATAGATTTATGCTAGATATTAGGAAGAAATTCCTCCCTGTGAGGGTGGGGAGGCTCTGGCACAGGTTGCCCAGAGAAGCTGTGGCTGCTCCATCCCTGGGAGTGTCCAAGGCCAGGCTGGACAAGGCTTGGAGCAACCTGGGATAGTGGAAGGTGTCCCTGTGGCGGGGGGGTTGGATTGAGATGACTTTTAAGGTCCCTTCAAGCCAATTCTATGATTATTCAATTATTTTATCTAAAAGCAAACTCCTCAGTTGTAGGTTTCTCAGTATTAGGATTTGCTCATTTTCGGTGTTTTCCACTTCTGACTTGTTGCCAGATAAGGTCAGCCTAGCACAGCTTTGATGTTTCTCATGGAGTGCTGGATCCAGAGTCACTGGCAAGCTTTCCAGCTCTGAGGTACTTCTCTGAGCTCTGGCTGGAATTGTGCATAGTCAGGAACTTGGATAATCGTATACAATTCACAGTTCATCCACTAGACAAAAAAAGAGGCCACTATGCCTTGTTTCCACATCATACAACTTCATCAATCTCAAAAAATTATGGTGCAAATCAAGGCTCATCTTCTCATGGATAAAGCTAAACTGAAAGAAAAATTCAAGGTGAACCTGGTGTGTTCTGGCTGGTATTAAATGCTCAGGTTACACCATGGATGGTGAGAAATATTTGCCCATGGATGTAGGTCCTCAGCACCAAATGTTTCACTCCACTAAACCAGGGGTTGGAATTAGATGGTATTTAAGGTCATTTCCAACCCAAACCAGCCAGGGATTCTATGATCTGCACTTGTGAAGGTAGGTGTGGGGACAGATCCTTTTTCTTGCTGTCAGAAACCTATAAGGTCTCATTTTCCCATGGGTTGAATTGTCTTCTGAGCGAGTTTCTTTCCCTTCATTAACCAGAAAAGAAAGAGAATGAGAAGAAAGAGGATTGTGTCAACACTTAAACAGCCCAGTCCTGTGGCCAGGCTCTCACATTCCTCTTTTTACTCCAGACTCAGCTCCTCATATTTAGGCAGCTAATTTTTAAGCACCTAAAATAAATTAAATGAACCCTGAAGATACACTTAAGGCTCAAAACAAGTATATCCCTTTCTCCACAGTGAACTGTAGCAATGCACTGCAGAGCTGTGAAGATTTTAGGTTATAAAAGCATTGAAATGGGACCCAAGAGATGGCCCATGTTGGATTGAAGGGAAAGATTTGCAGCCTAGAGGTTATTCATTCTATTTTCTGCTTCCATGTGTGATAGTGAAAATCAACTTAC
The DNA here is from genome assembly GCA_036023395.1 of Myiotriccus ornatus. Taxonomy (NCBI): domain Eukaryota; kingdom Metazoa; phylum Chordata; class Aves; order Passeriformes; family Tyrannidae; genus Myiotriccus; species Myiotriccus ornatus. Next base: position 2,780,098 of record JAYRBT010000082.1, on the reverse strand, counting down.
CCTCACTCAGGGATCGTGTCTGATAAAGGTGCCACTTAAATTGAAATGATTTTTTTTGTTTGATTGACATTCTGGCTGAGTAACAGTTGAGTTTGGCAGCAAGAAAAGGAGAGGAGGAAAAAAAAGCAGAAAAAACCAAGTAACTGGAACACAATAAAAAGGGAAAGGAAGAATAGATGGTAAAATTGGAAATAAGGCAGCAGAGAGTAGGGAAGTGGAGAAATATAGGGAAAGGCTGATGGAATTCTGTATTCATCATGTAGCCAGCTGTGGGCAGGATTAAAAAATATAAAATACAGTATTTGTAAAAATGCATATAAAATACACTATACTATAAAATACAGTATTTATAAATATGCACCTGATTTTTAACAATGCCTTCATTAAAGATTGGCTTTGGAGTTTATGGTTTTATGAAGGAGCTTCAAACCACCCTGAGCAATGCATGTTTTTGTATTGATTGGGCTGTATCTACATAACTATGGAATAGGACTTTACAAAAGAAACATAGCGAGTGATTTCAGTTGATTTTTGCTGCAGGATTAAAAAGGGGAAGAAAAGGCAGTCAGGGATATGAACAGATTGGAAGCACCAAACAAAGCAAAACTGCCAGAATCTGTAAAAAAACCTGTCATTTAGCTGAAGTTTTGTGACAAATCATTCTATTGCCTTATAGCAATCCTACTTTTCTACTATAAGGATCATCTACACTGTAGGATACAGCGTGTCCATCACCTCACTCGTCATTGCTGTGACAGTTCTTGTTGCATTCAGGTAAAGGCGTCCTCTGACCTCGATTCTTTTAACATCATTCTTTGTCTGACACTGTAGAAGACAACATTAGACACTAAGAAATAACAGAGACAGAAATCCAAACTAATAAAAATAAAGATTTCCAGCCATATTGGTTTAATAACATTAAATCGAAGCTGGAAATGAGAAGTGATCAGAGAGAGCCAGGCAGAAAGAGAATCAGAGCTGGGAAATAAACCCTGGCTGAATGTTGGCAAAAATCAGCAACTCACTTGGATCCTGAAAAACTAATAGATAAATTTACTGCTTTTGTTGGAATAAGGGTATTTCTTTATAAACTATGTGTGCTTGCCTTGTGTGGCTTCAGGGAATTTTGTATTAATAAGAAGAACATGCACAAGGAACCTGATTGTAAATCAATGTTCCTATGGCATTGTATACATTATTATTGAAAAATTTGTAATGAAAGACACATTTTAAAATTAGAATTTGGCTATGTTTGGTTTAGATTTCTTTCTTACTGAATGATCCATCAATTAGGTATTTTCAGGTATAGTTTCGAGTATTTGGAGTAAAACTGCTTGTTTATTTAATCATTTAGTGTGTATTTAATGTTTGCTGCCACGTAGGATTCATTTTATTAATCTTTGCTTATTTCTTGTATTTCTGCAAGATGAAAAAGGCTGGAGTTTTAGGATTGTGCTGTGAGAATCAGGGTTCTCTGGGGAAAGTTTCTTGACCTCTCTTGGTTCCTAGTTCGTGTCTGGAAGCCATTTATTGACATCCACTCTGACCTCAGGAAAACAAAGCAGCCCAAATGAGGGGAAAGGAAGAAACAATGGACATAAAGAGACACAGCAATAGGGAGGGAAAAAATTATCGTTAACAATGGGGTTGACATTTGAGGTCAGTAATAAAATTCTGCCCACTCTGGGTGAACTTTGAGATTAAGTGACCCTCGGGTTGCTGGAGCTGGGTGGAATTCAGCTTTTAATGGAACTCTTTGCTTATTGACTAAAATCTTCATGTCCAAGCGAAAACGTAAAAATGAAGCTGTATAAATCTGTATTTAATAATGGTCAAAATTTAAATTTAATTAACTGAGAATTTAAGGTAGATGAGCCGAGTTGTTTTAAAGCACTTCTCTGCTTTCACTTAATTCATAAAAGTAAATTCTGTAAAGTAAGGAAAAAGCCTTTAATTTTAGACAAGGCTGTATTCACAGGGGTTTAATGCAATTTAAGTCATCCATGGCATGGTGTAGAGAAAATATTTTTAAGCAACTATTACCCCGTTCATTGGGAAGAGTATCTGCTTATTCCAGGATACCCACCTCGGGAGTGGTTTAGCCATTGTCTGAATTGTATCAGTAAAGATCATTCCTCAAATGCAGGATTGCCCCCCAAATAATACCAACCTGGCTCAGGTGTACTGGACACAAACATAAACTGAAGGAATTCCAGATTCCTTGAATTTGGCAGGCCAGAAGCATCCCCAGGCCTCCTTCCAACCAGGAAAGGGATTTAGATGTAGACTGTGGGTGAATTGCTTCGTGTGGAGAAGGTTTTTATATCTGTCTGAGAGAGTTCAGCGGATGAAAGAGTTCTTCCTATGTATGTTTGGAAGTGAAAACGGGATGAAACAAGGGCTTATTGCTTATTTTGATTACCCCCAGCACAAGCCAGTTGTGCTGAGAAAGACCTCTCTTCTTTTCTTCCAGGAGGCTTCGCTGTCCCAGGAATTATATCCATGTGCAGCTCTTTTTTACGTTTATCTTAAAAGCCATTGCTATTTTCGTTAAGGATGCTGTCCTTTTCCAAGAGGAAGGCATTGATCACTGCAGCTTCTCTACAGTAAGCACATGAAAATCAGCATACTGTGGTACTTGATATTTTTACATACCACTTCTATATGGTTTCACTTTTCAGGGCTCTTTTTTACTACTGCTTGTTTGGTTTTTTTTCCTTCTAACCCATAATGAAAGTTACATAATTCTTTTATTCAGTATGCTTTGCCTCCATAAACGTGAACCTTTTATGTTCTGAAAGCATCAACTTCTGGTCTTGAAGTACTCTAAATCAAATTTAGACTTTGACATAGCAAAAAGTAGCATTGTTTCACTGTTATGTTTCTATAACCTGAAGCCTAAAACTGAAGTGCCTCATAGAACAACTTATAAGGCTGATTCTTCTGGAAATGTTGGATTTCATGTTCTGTCCGGAAACTCTGACCTGTAAACCACAAAAGGCTCCAGGTACAAAGCAATCAAAAAAAATCTTGGCAATCTGGGCATGGTTTTCAGACGCAGGTTTATGGGGTGGTTCCTCTGCACTCCTCACGGACACACAGAAGTTTAGAGTTGAGCATAAGGAGGTAAATGGGCCCTTGAACCTTTGTCCAAGGAGCATTTGACACTGAAGATACACTGAAAGCAGTGCATTTAAAAAAAAAAAAAAAAAAAGTAAAAAAATCTCCTGCTTGGGAGCCCAAGCTGTATTTCTAACATAGAGAAATAAACCAAAATATAGTGGAGATTCCAAAGTATTAAGATGGTTAAAGTCTTACTACTCAAAAAGCCATTTTTTGTTCGTACCTCTCATTTTAAACATCATGTAATAGTGAGGTCTTATTCTCTGTAGAACTCAACCAGAATTACAGATGTCTGCCACATCTGCAAATCAAACACCTGTACCCGCCTTAAACTCTGACTGTCCTATTCCTTAGACTGAATGCAAGATCTCTGTGGTTTTCTGTCACTACTTCATGATGACCAATTTCATGTGGCTGCTGGTGGAGGCTCTTTACCTGAACTGCCTGCTGCTCTCATCCCTTTCTCATGGAAGAAGATATTTTTGGTGGCTTGTCCTCTTTGGCTGGGGTGAGTCAGGCTTTTCCATGAAATTAGTAAAAGGCAAGATGTTAAACAAGTTCAGCTTGGGGGGTGGGTGGGTCTTACAGCAGCTTCCAGTACCTAAGGGGGGCTTAAAATTTGGCTGGTGAGGGAATTTGCACAAGGACAGGGAGTGATGGAGAAGGAAGAAGGTGAGGCCCTGGCACAGGTTGCCAGACGAGGTTGTGGACTTGCCATCCCTGGAAGTGTCCAAGGGCAGGTTGTATGGGACTCTGAGCAACCTGATCGAGTGGAAGGTGTCCCTGCTGCTTGAAACTGGATGATCTTTAATGCCACTTCCAACTCAGGCCATTCCATGATTTCATGATTCTCCTATCCACCCCATTAAAAATACTGGATATAGAATCTAATCTGCCTAACTCAGGCATTGCTCTGATTTTATTTTTACGTGCATATTAGTGAGGAACAATCAAATTTATTTATTTTCTTTTAAAGAACAGCATTAAAGTACCAATGAAAGAAGTGGAAAATTAAGTACAACTGGGAACCCCCAGGGAGAGATCCAGTCTCAACCTTCTTCTCCCCACTGAAAACGCAGCCACCTCTAAGAAACTATCACAGACACCAAAGTTAGATATAACTTGCTCCTGTTCATGCAGAATATAGTTACACAGCCTGAGAATGGGTCCATCTGGAGTCATAGCAAGAGTTTTTGTTGTCCTAATATTGCTACAGCCCCTTTTATGCACTGGGTAATTGTATGAATAAAAAAACCTCTGTCCAGTAAATAACGAGGCGGGCATGAAACAGCAACACTCCCACCCTTTCTGGTGGAGTCTGGAATAAATCTAATTGTTCAGACCTTTATGGAGACCCAGAAATCAGAGACTGAGTGGCTGCCCAGAGAAAGTGGCTGTGTAAAGCAGGGAACTCCTTTATGGCAGGTGAATGCTCTTGCCCAGAGGAATTTCTTTGGTCAGCTGAGGGAGGCAAATGTTAAGGTAAGCCTGACAAATCACTTCTGGTGTTTTAGGGAGACTTGAACTTGAACTGCCTTCTAAGATAGAGTGTATCACCTTCTGTGTTTGTAAAGTGCTAACAGTACTATTGTTTTAAGATTTCATAAATGCAATTCCTAAATATTTTGTCCTGCAAAAAGCCCCCTTGTTACTTAAACCTGGGGTTTAATGTGCTCTCTGCATGCAAGTGGCAACTTCAGGGAGAGCACACAGGTGAGTTGTGTTCATCTGAGCAAGAGGCTGCAAATTCTGCATCTGGGACAGAACTATCTGTGTCCCTTTTTACCTTCAAGACACAAACGAGATATAACTTGCTTCATTCCATCCTGGGAATCAGAAGAATTCCCTTTAGGTTTTTTCTTTGAGTTTAAAACAATTCTTCTTACATGAAGAGACCACAAAGGGTGATTCCAGCTCTGAAAATGAAGGATTTGTGTCACCACAGCAGAGTTTCAGTGGACAAAGTTTGGATTATTTGATGAAACCAGACAACCCCAATTTTTGTTTAAATGTCTGACAGGTTTTCCTACACTTTTCACCCTCACATGGATTTTGGCAAAGTTCTACTTTGAAGACACGGCGTAAGTCCTTGCTTCCTACGTTATTCTATGTCCTTGATCCATATTCTTAATTTATTGCAGTGATTACATGCCTGCCTTTTCCTAAACTCCTGCTGTTTTTTGCAGATGCTGGGATATTAATGAAGGCTCTCCTTACTGGTGGCTAATCAAAGGACCTATTACAATTTCTGTGGGGGTAGGTGCTTCTGAGTTTGCCAACATTAATTAGGAGAAAAAAAAAGACTTTTAAATTAAAGTCTTGTTATTGTTTGCTGAGATGTGAGAGGAGGGATGGTGGAATTTCTACTGTAAACTTGCCTACACACAATGCAAACTATAAAGGGGCAGAGAACTGACACCCTTACAAAGCAAACATCCTTCAAACAAATTAAAACATTCATATGATTGTCACTTAATTGAAATTAATAGTGAGTGAGTGGCTGCACCATCCTTAAAATACTTGGAAGCAAATTTTTAGCATCAGACCTCAGAATCAGCCATCAATTTTAACACAAACTTTCAAGGTCAGTAGGTTTCTGTTCATAGCTGATAACAGTGATAATAACTCTTGAGCCTGACATTTATTGGATAAGCTGATGGGCTTTAAATGATTATCATATAAAATTACTCCCACATGTCATTAAACCCAAGCAGTGTCTGAGAAAGCAGCTACTGGACCTTAAGACCAACTATTAAAGGCTTAATTTATCTGGAGGACAGCTGCATGCAAAAGAGGCACATGGAATCATGGAATGGTTTGGGTTGGAAGGGACCTTAAAGATATGCATAAATAATGTGAATAAAGAATCTCAAGTCGAATTCTGGTCACAGTTTACCATATTTCAATAAATTATTGCATTTCCTCCTACCTCGATGACTTCCCCCCCCCTTCTGACATTTACATCTGAGGTCAGGGGACTGCAATGATGATTTCTCTGATGGAATGTACCTGAGGCATCACCAATGGATAAAATAAGATTGGAGTTTCTGGTAAAACAAGGATGTTGTCAGGCAAAATGAAGCATTCAGGCTCACCTAAAGAAGAGCTGGTGTCTGTGGACACACAGAGATGCACAGGGAGGATCTCTCTGATTGTGGAAAGCCGAGCAGCCTCACAGACTTTGGGTAAATCTGTGCCAAATGGCAGCTGTAGAAAATTTGATTTGCAAGTTAGGCTTGAACCTAGTGAGCTTTGGAGCTGAGCTAATGCTCCTCAGAGACTCCTTCAGAGTCAACAGAGAGAAATCTGTGCTTTTGGCATCTGACTTCAAATGAATGTCCTCTCTGGGAGGAGATGAGTCGTTCCCAACACCTCCTGAGGCTTTGTTGGCTCTCCACTGCTGGCAAAGGCAGAGCAGGGTGATCAGCTCGGCTGGAGGGATCTCACTGTAGAGTTATTTAGCCAGATAAGTTCCAGTAAAAACGTCTAAAGAGATCAGCAAAAACTTAATTCCAACTGATATGAGCTACGAAAAGTAAAAGAGTCACACAAGCTGTTGATGAAAATATTCTGCTTAGCAAAGTCAGATTGTCAAGTTTTCATCCTCAGCCACTTGTTTAAGAAGGAATGTAACCTATTTAGATACCTGAATACTGCCAGTAGAAATAACATTAATATCCTTACACTGACACCACTGAAACTGCAATTGAAATCACTGAAATTTACCCCCCCCCCCGATTTTCATTAAGAAGTTTAACATCAGAAATTAACCTTTTCTTTTTCTTTTTCTTTTTCTTCCTCCCCCCTCTCCCAAATATTGTGAGCAGGTCAATTTTGTCCTATTTATCAACATCATCAGAATTTTGCTGAAAAAACTAGACCCAAGACAAATCAACTTCAATAACTCTTCTCAGTACAGGTAGTGTATGGCTTTTTTTTTTTAAATCAATTATTTAAATAATAAAAACTTATATTTTCTAAACAGAGAAGCACTTGTTCAGTGTCCCAGACAGGCTCTGTTTAACTGGCATTAAATTTCAGAAATTCCCAACCTTATCCCATTCCCAAGGAAACTGATCAGAGGATAAGACTCAGTTCACCTAATATGGGCCAACATAATATATTCAGATGAGTTCTGGTGTCTGCTTTCCAATTAAAATCAATTGGGAGGCAAGAAAACCATTAATTGAATCTGCATTAGATGTCTGATCTAGAGTAGGATAAATTACCCTCCAAGCTGCCTTTTCCTTTATGAGAACTGTAGGAGGAGTCTGAATATTTCCATTTTACATATATTGGATATGTATTAGGGTTTTTTTCACTTCTGTTCCATTACTGTGCCATACTCTGTGCATTAGTCTTTACTGAGGGAAATAATCTTACCTTCCTTTTTCTCCTGTCCTTTGCCAGACGTCTCTCAAGGGCAACTCTGCTCCTCATTCCATTATTTGGAACCCACTACATCATCTTCAACTTCCTCCCGGATTACACCAGCCTGGGGGTCCGGCTCTACTTGGAGCTCTGCATTGGATCTTTCCAGGTAAAGTGACCACCGAGGCTTCAGTTCCTTCTTAGCAGCTTTTCTTATTCAATCTCGTGTCCAGATGACAATTAGGATCGCTCAAAAAGTCATCGGACCCTGAATCCGGTGTCTCCTCACCAAGTTTACTGTTCTTTGCTGGGTCACAATCCCTGAAGACGTGACCTCCATCCCACCTGGCTTTAGGCTTGACTGCAGATTTGGAGACTGCAAATACAAGGCCAAGGCTTTCAGACAAGTGTGTAAATTGGATGGTGGGTCAAGGTCAAGCATGGAAAACCTTCTTTGCCACCAGTCCTGGTCCACTTACCTTCCCTGACTTCACTAACAAGCTGATTTGGGGCTGATGTTAAATTATCCAGGGGCAACTGAAGCTGTAGGTCCAGCCCCCTCGGTGAGTTTTTTGGCCAAGGATAAATTGATAAGCAAACATAAACATGGAATAGTGCCTGGTGCGTGTGCCAGCCCGTGCAGAGTTCCATCCTGAGCAATGCCACAGCACTTTCCCTCCTGCAAAATATTTGGTGGATGTCCCCAGCTGCTCTGAATTGGCACACAGGGAATGGACAGCTCGAGGACTTTGGGGCCAACCAGAACAGCTCCTGGGGCTGCTTTGACATATCCCCCAGGTGGTCTGGCTACCTGAGTTATGAGCTTTTCAGCATTTCTTCACGTTGATAAACCTGTTTTTTCTGTTTAGATTATATGATCCGGAATTTTAATTAGGTGGGGCAGGAATAATTCCATTTGTTTTAGTATCCAGATCCATTTATATAGTCTAGATGTCGTGAAAAGAATGAATCCTAAATGAATTATATAGGAAACATAAAAGTTTATCCTCCATATTTTAAAATACATTCAAACCCTGGAATTTCCCCTTCTTTTCTGACTCCGGGGTAGCTGAGGTAGCTATTTCAGGGTATGATTTGGGTTCAGTTTCAGGCTGCACTAACACTCTGCTGGATTCTGCCTGCAGCTCCTAAAAAGGACAGAACCCAACTACCCTTTGCTTCCCTCCCTCTCCCTGTGCTGCACCTCAGAGTCTCTAAGGAGCAGCTGTGGGAATCCCACCAGACCTCACAAGGGAACATATCACACCCTGAACAGTTGCACAGCATCATTTGTTGGTCAGAATCACCCAAAATCCGGCAGTTGGGCTGGTTTGGTCCTCTTGAGGATTGAATCCATTGCCCAATAGACTCCGCCCATCTTAATCCCGACCCTCTGTGCAGGACGAGGACTGAGTTAATGAACAACTTAATGAATAAATTAATGAATAAAAGCGTGAGGTGTTGGGCTGGTATCTGCTCATGCAGGTCCTTTGGCCTCCTGAGGTTGTCCTGAGTTTATCTCAGTTCAGATTTTAACAGATTCAATAGGCAGGAATCAGATTTTATCTGACACACTGCAAAGACACGAAAGTTGACTGGAAAGCTGTATAAGCTCCATCCATGGATCTCCTCCTGGAGTCCATTTTTCCTTCCTGATTTTTAATGTGTAAAGAATTAATTCAGAGTGTTTTTGGCTGGAGAATGGACGATGCGTTCGTAAACATGTCGTGGGAGGATTTCAATTGCCACATCATCTGTTCTTGTGAATTCGGATCGTTTTACTGACTTTAATGAAATGCCACTAACCAGGTGTTTATCTGGCTGTTCAGCTTTATTGGAGGTACAGAAAATATCTTTCAATTTACAGCAATCCTCCCACCTCTAGTGATACTAATTAATTCACATCCACCATTATGAAGTCAGGTAATGACAGTGGCTTTTCCAAACTTTTCTAATACCCAAAACTTTTTTTTTCCTGGTCTTTCTCAGGGCTTTATTGTAGCAGTTCTCTACTGTTTCCTGAACCAAGAGGTAAGGGAATTATATCCTCTACAATATTACTTTCACTGGCAAATATACACAGCAATCAGTTTCATACAAGCAGATAATCAATTTTTTCAGTTTCTTGGCATTGTCTGTTAACATGGGAATCAACCTCCATGAATTTCAGTTCAATTATCTTCATGGGAATGAAGCCATCTAGTGGAGAAATCAACTTTTGCTACTTTTCTATCCCTCAAGTAATTTTTTATCTTTTCTTCACATTTTTGCCCCTATAGTAGGTCTTGGAAATCCCCTGAAAGCACAAGATGCTGCAGTGATGCAGAAAGGTCTCCATTCACCAAAGGTCTATGATTAAACTGGAATCAAAATTGATGGTGTTTACCCAATAATAGAATATTATTTTTCAGTGGTTTTATTTTGCTTCTGAAGCTTTTCGGTGTTTTTCATGTTGCTAAACCTGTTTTTCTGTTTAGAGTATATATTTCAGAATTTTACTGTAGATGGGACAGGAATAATTCCATTTATCGTAGAATCCATATCCATTTTTATAGTCTAGATGTTGTGATGAGAACAGATCTCAAATGAATTATATAAGAAACAAAAAAGTTTATCCTCCACAATTTAGAATATGTTGAAACCCTGGAATTTCCTCTTCTTTTCTGACTCCAGGGTAGCTGAGGTAGCTATTTTAGGGTATGACTGGGGTTCATTTTCAGACTCTGCTGGACTTTGCCTGCAGCTCCTAAAATGGGACACTCCTGTTTCGTATATTCCCACCCTCCCTCCCCACAAGGGCATCCCCTGGAGTGTCAAAGGTGTGTTTAGGAGGTGAATCCTGCCCCTAATCACTCCAAATTCCGCTGGCTGTTTTGACCAAATCTTCATTTTCCAAGTTTAAAGTCTAGGGCTGTTTAGGCTTTCAATCTGTCCTTCACCATTCACATGAGCCACAGTCCAGATTTCCGGAGTTTTATCAGAAATTTCTGGAAGATTAAGTCGAATCTTTTCAGATATATTAACACCTCTTAGCCTTCTGTTTGGGTTTATGGCTGTGAATTATTGTCTATGCTGCCTATATATCTATGGATTATTGACTCTACTGACTAACAATCCTAATCCCTTCTAACTACACACACAGTTTCATGTTCAGTTTGACATTCCAGACACACAGCTCTTCAATTTAGAAATTTCCTTCCCATTCAACATCTGGAAGGGCACATTTTTACAAGAATCAGATGTGACAGGAGGCTTTAGTGGGTGGTCTGGACCCACTCTGAGTTTCTGTGAACACGCCAGTACACGGTATACAGAGCTGTCAACAGAAAGCAAAAGTCTCTCCTGATAGCTGCTGGTTTTCCCCTCATCATCCTAAGTAGAAAAGCAGAATTATTTCTCAGCCTGGTGAATGCTGGTTTAGAAACTCGCTGCAAATGATACTTTTCTAGCAGCAGATGGAAACAAGACAACACACCTTAGCAACCGAGGAAGAGCAGGCAATGTGGAGCAAACATGTTTAATTGTGTAGGCAATGTTGGTGGGACCGTTGGTAGAACAAATTTTCAAAGGAATATTTAAAAAAAAAAGGGAGAAGATTAAAAAAAAAAAAATTGCAGAGAAACTATTCTAGTGGTGGAGAACACGATTTCCAGCGCTGGAGTTAGTGTATCGGGCTTAGTGCTGATAGACCTTTCAGTTCGGAGGAGGAAGGTGGACTGAGGCCACAGACTTTAAATGGAAAGCAGGTAAGTTAAAAATGGAAGTGGTACTTTTATTATTATTATTATTATTATTATTAATTGTGTGACAGATGGAATAACAAGCTTTGGATGTTGGGCCCATGGTCATTAAGTAGGAACACAGAACTGGGTCAGCTCACGCAGAGTCATGGAATGGTTTGGGTTGGAAGGGAATTTAAAGTTCATCTTATTCCACCCCCTGCCATGGGCAGGGACACCTTCCACTATCCCAGGTTGCTCCAACCCCTGTTCAACATGGCCTTGAACACTTCCAGGCACTGGGCATCCACAGTTTCTGGGCAACATGTGGAAATGCCTCACGACCCTCTGAGCAAACAATTTCTTCCTAACACACAAAATCTACTCTCTTTCAGTTTAAAGCCATTTTCCCTTGTCCTATCACTACATTGAGTGTGTCCTTAATTCTTGAGAGGAAGAGTAGGGTTCATTTACCCTTACCAGCATGGGAGGCAAACTCTGAGCCAGCCACACTGGAACTTTCCATCAGTGCAGAAAGATGGCCATGGTGGGGCAGGCCAGATAGACTGGAGGATCCTACATTATCAGCTAGAAAGGGAACTAACTTGAACTGAGATGTCTAAAAACTTCTCTAGGCACTGTTTCTGTGTTGGTTCTTTCCCACTGGTCTGCTCCCAAGCAGCATTTAACCACAAAATAGCTTTCTCCTCTGGTTTTGAGGTGCAAACAGAAATCGGGCGGAGGTGGCACGGTAAGAGACTCGGACTCGTGCCAGTGTGGAGGAGAACGAGATGGACTGTGCCATCCAGCTCTGGAGTAAAGATGACCACATCTGTGTGCTGAAGATGCCTCAGGATCTGGAGTAATCACACATAAAAACCTGATTAGGGAAAAAAAATACAACCCACCCTACCAAGCAACTAAATTAACTAAAACCCCAAAAAACACAATGATTGCAGTTTGTGCTGAGTAAATAGGAGAAGGTTCCACTTCTACAGTTCTGCTCGTGGGGCATCTTTTGCAGGACAAGCATTGCGGTGACAGATTAAACACTGCACTGCCTGGCCTTCTAAACATAAAATAACCCTCTCATTGATACACTCTTCATCACAGCAAACACAAAACCCAGCTATTCCGGCTCACTTTTATGCTTTCACTGATAAATATATGGAATTAAGTGCCCAGGGAATGGACATCAGTAGTACCCTAAAGCTCTGGAAACTGTAATCCAATCCTCATGCAATGGGAGCTGGAGTCTGTTCAGCTTCTTCAAACTTTGCTCCTTGTTTTGATTCAGTAAACGTGGAAATCAGGAGCCAAAAGTCTTACTGAACTGCAACACAAACACTAAAAATGTCCTCTTATGTTGTTTTTTCATACTCTCTTTAGTAGCAAAAAAGATTCAAAGTTCACAAAAAAAACCAAAAAAACCCACCAAACCACTCTTGTGTTCTGATGTTATTTCAGTATCTACAGTTTAGAATATTTCTGATAACCAAGAAGCCAAAGGGGAGGCACTGGGAAGGCTCCACATGATAATCATTAAGGAATAACTTCTCTGTGCAAGGAAGTTAAAAAGAAAAGCCAACTTTTGTACAGGAAGAGAAAGAGACCCCCAGGAGAGGGACAAGGAGACTTCGTGGAATATTGCTGAGTATTTTCTTAGGTGTGACTGTTCTTGCTCTCCAGTGTTGTAAAACATTCAGAAGCTTGAAAATAAACTTGTGTTCCCAGTGTTTGTACTTGAGGGGTTTTATTTGGTTTTGTTTCGGGTTTTTTTGGGTTTTGTTTTTTGTTTTTTCCCCCAGTGGTTGTCGTAACCTGTAGATTAATGGATCAGTCAACATCTTTGATGGGAACATCAGGGTATGGAAAGGAGTGAAGAAACCTAAACTGTACCAGTGAGGGAGAGTCATTACATCAACACATTTTTACTCTGCTCTTCTGAACATTTCAGTGAGCTGCCAAGTCTTATTGAACAGCAGAAATTATAACAGAGAAAAATTGAGTTGCTTTCCTTTTTTCCTTTCCTTTTACATAAAAAAACTAGATGACGTAACTTTCCACTCCTTCAAGTTATCTGTAATTTCCTGGATACAGGTGGAATGTCGTATCACCTGGTTTTTGTGTAAAAAGCCGAGTGCCAAGAAGGTGCTTTTCTCTTCCAATTAAAAAAATCCCTCTCCTCTCCCCTCAAAAAATTAGTTTTCTCCTTATTATTCTTCTCCCTGTGAAAATTACAGCAATGACTGAACTCAGACGGGAGTGTGGGAGCACCTTGGGGAGCTCTGGGAGGAAGGAGCTTATTTCCATTCCTGCAGTGACTCCTTGGCACAGTTTACAATGTGTGGCCCAAGGTGTTGATCACGCTGGTTTTGTTCCTTTATTCAGAAGAATTCAAGGTGAGCTGGGTGGAAAGGAAGGGGCTAACAGAGAGGTGCCTTTCAGTGTCACACAGCATCCAAGTGACAAGGAAAAGTGGCATTTTCAGTAAACACAAGTGCTGTGGCAGTTAAAAGAAGCTTTTTCCCTGGAGACGGATTTTTCCAGTCTCCAAGAAATCATGGTCTCCATCAGAATGGAGCCCAGTGCAATAACTCAAGAAAGACATCAAAATTTTACCCATCTCTACTCATATACAGCGAGACAGAAAATTCCCCGCAGCTGCTGCATTTCTCTTGGTGTATAATTAATTGTGAATATTGGCTGATTCACTCTAAAGACCATCGTGCTCCGTAAGTGGAAGATAAAAGGAAAAGCAATAAAACCAAAGTGAAAATCTTTCTTCTGCTGAACAGATGGCCTGGCCCAGCTGATTTCTGGATGTGTGAGGGCACTTTTTGATCCCCGTGTCTCAAGCAGTGATAGGAAGTGTCATATCGAGACTCTCGTGAGTCTTGACTGCATCAAATGGATTTTCTGCCTTGTAACTAAATCCTGCAGTTTCGACATGGTGTTTCCATGATGGCTCTGACATTAAATGGACAGGTTAGTGGCAGACATGAAGGCACATGAATTCAGGGGCTTCTCAGGGCTCTTGTTCTCTGCTTTTATAGAAGCCTGAATTAAGAGATTGGCTCCAAATCCCTCTGCATCAAGAATACCAGGGGTCTGTCCTAATAAATTCCATTGACTCTATATAATACATATTAAGCATAATTATTTGGATGAATTCTAGTACCTGTGGCATCCCTTGTCACCTAAATAAGGCTCTTGCACGCTGGTCATTGTCCTTTCCTAGACTTCTCAGCTTTTTTCTAACACAGAGATCGGAATCTTAATTTAATTCCCTCCTAAAATAAACAGGTACTTCAGGGAGAATACTTACCTTTGAGATGGCTGAAACTGGAAACAGAAATGGTTACAATCAGAAGAAATTACTCTGATTATTTAATTAGAATATTAATGTGAGTTTTGACAAGGCATGGCATGGATGTTCGAGTTACATTCCTTTTTCAGCAAATTCAATTTTAATATAAAGTGTTAATTTAAAAGCTTTAGCAATTTAATTTTTCAAGATTGACTTTAGATAATTTATGCTGAGCTTAACACTGGGAGCACGTGCACAATTACTGCACAAGAGTATTTTTCTGCAAGTTCTTGTTTGTCACATGCAATGTTTGATAAAACAAGTACGAGAAGTGTGACCAGCAGAAACTCCTTAACCTTTGAAGAATAAACCTGGCCAAGTGTGATTTGCTTTCACTTGGAGCAGGGCCAGAGCAACGAAAAGCTGAGCTTAAATAGGGGATCATTCCCAGGGTGTGCAAATGGCTCCAGGGTCTACAGTGCAACGAGGAAAGGCAGGAGAAAAATGAGGAAAGACAGAAGGAAAATGGAGCTTGCAGAACGTAAGGGCTGGAGTTGATCTCACTGCAGCTGCAGAAGGAAAAAATAAAAAGCTGAGTTTTAGGTGTTACTCTCAGGTTTCTGCCAGTTTAGATGACATTAGTTTATATTTCTGTTCCTATCCTTAAATACACCTGTCAGATGCCTAATATTAAGCAATATGACAGCGTGGCATGACCCCATCTTCCAATTCTCTTGTTGAATGGAAATACCCCACGTATTTGTGGGAGTATTCCATTGGTTTCTTCTATGATGTACATTTAGAAAACATTTTTTGTTAGGCTTTTTCCTGTTTTTTTCTGCTTTTTTTTTAATAATTATTATTTTTATTTTTAAAATCTTTTCTCAGTCAGAAAATCACCTTTATAAACAGGATTTTTTTTTTTCCAGGCTAGTTTAGTGTCCTACAAGCTTCCCCACACATTACAACTATTAATAACTTTATTGGCAATTGATAGCAAGGATGGAGTCTCTCCCGCTAAAAGCATAAATTTTATTTTTCGTATTAACAAAATGAAATGGTGCATCATGTAATGACTATCAGTGGTTTTTCTGACTTTATCTAACACCGAGTGAAGCTCACTATTATTGGGTTTGCATCGTGAAATAAATTCAGATTTCAGTGAAGCCAGGACAACTTCTCAGTGTTTTGCTTTATTTGAATTATGATTCAAGCTCTAACACAGTAAACACTTGGTGCAAACACCTCTACCAAGGGATGCCCCACAGTGATAATGGCATTGACCTTATAGAGAAAAAAAACCCCATAAAAATATTAAAAGTGCCCCAAAGTGCTTAGTGGATTTTAGATTGATTATTCTAATAAAAAACTCTACTGGCAAAAATTGTTTTCTGAGCTAATTTGTACCTGAAATCCTTCCATGTAGGATCCCGAATCTTCCGTGTTGCCTGTTTGTATCTGTAGGAAAAGGGGGATGTCGCTGCCTGCCCATAACGGATTGGGAACAAACCTGGAGCATCTTTGGATCACAATGGTGCTGGTCCCTGCTGGTCAGGGAGAGCCCTGGAAATGGAAACTGAGATCAGACACACATAATCCACCTCAGCCTTGATAGCAAGAGAGATAATTACATCTACACCAGCTCTGTCTGCCTCAACTGTGCTCTTGTGTTGTCAGATTAAGGCATTAATAAGGTGTTCTTAAGGTGTAAATTGTACAGTTATCCCTAAAGAACGAAGCTTTTAATCAGACCCTGCCTACTGCAAAATACATCAGAACGATGGGGAGGTTTCTGGTTAGTGAAAATGATTTTACAGCACACTGTGAAAATCCTACAGCTAAAGGGCTTGAAAAAAGAATTGCAGCTCGCATGAATATTTCATGATTTTTGTGCTTTCAGAACACAGCGTTGTTTAGTCGCAAATAAAAAAACACCATGTTTATAATTCTTGACATAAATTAAATGACTGGAATGTTTATTTCTACTGTATTTTTGTTCAAACGCTATCAATTTTTAATATACATTAAAATTCAGCAGTGTGAGGAAAGAATGTGAAAATACTATTTGTAATTTCACAGAGCAACAGGATTTTCCCATCACCTCGTATGTGACTGAGCAAAACTGCTGTGTCAAAGTGCACAATAAATACCTTCCCTGAAGCAACAGGAACACACACAATAAATCCTTAAAGATGGAATGTGCACACAAATTCTCCAGTGAATCTGTGTTTCTTTATTTCCTTCACTCGACTTGCCAGAGTATTTTATCTGTGCCACAGCTGGGCACGAGCTGAGCTGGGGGAAGGTGTCCCTGCCCGTGGCAGGGGATTTGGAACTGGATCATCCTGAGGGTCCCTTCTAACTCAGACCATTCTGTGGCTCCCCAGGATCAGGCCAAACAGCTAAAAACACACTATTAAACTGGGAATGGCTTTCACCTTGAGATGTTGGAGCTAAATCAAGTTTGGGAAATGATGAGCAGGGTGGGTGATGCCTCCCCTCTCTCTGCCCAAGCACAAGTTTATTTTAATAACTCATGTTGGTTTCCAGCCAGATAAAGTTCCTTGATCCAACGGGCTATGTCTGCAGGGAATTGTAGAAACACCTCTTTTTGATAATAGCATTAATTTCTGATGTTTTGAATTAATTTTAGAAAGTAGAGAAGTATCCACACCTAATCCACACTGAGTGCACCAACAGGTTAAGGATTTTCTCCATTTCCTTACAAAACAGATAACGGTGTGTAAAATGGAACACTGAGTCCAAATCAGCTTGGTGGTAAAAAACCCATCTGATAATCTGATTATACTGTGTTAAGTGTCCTTTCTTAACCCATGGGATGTACAAAGACAAGGTAAAATCCCTTAAGGGAAAATGAAAGTTAAAGGAGCATGAGCAGTGTCAGTGTGGAGGTGAGAGGTTTATTCCTCGAAAAATTCCCTGTACAACACTGAATGCCTTCCCAGGCGTGCAAAGTTTGCATGGGTGGAAGGTAAGGCTGAATAAATGAATGGAAAATCTGGGAAAAACCAGAGCCACAAGCGGGTTGGAGTCCAGGATGTTCTCAGGGAAGCAGAGTGTGTGCCTGCCCTGAGCTTGCACTCTGCTCTAGGTGTGAGATTTGACCACCATCAGTGATGAACAAAATACGGAACAGAAAGTTGAGAACTTTCAATGAAAACCTCTGCCACCCTTCCCAGCAAAAATGTACAGTCGTGTTGCAAAGTGCACGTGCTGGAACACAGGCTGGGGGCCGGGGGGAATGAAATACCATCTGAATACTGTGAAAACAGCCAGAATTTCCTTTTATTGGGTATGAAAACACTTGTGTGGTTTTCCATTCGTGAGTGAGAGAGGTCACAAACTGTTTCAGAAGCAGTGGCAAGAGGTTCCTTTATCCTTTATTTTTATTTGAACCATTCCAATATCCCCCTGTTTCCTGTGATTACAGTGTGGTTCTGTCCCCTATTTCACTTGTGTATTTTAATTTTTTATGACTTCATTTTTAATTATGTTTTCCTCAAGCAAGGAGGCTATTTAACCTACAGATGATGGATTAGCTCTCCTTTATTCCCAAATGTACTATTTATTTATTTATTTTAGTCCAAAGGCACATCCCGACTCCACTAGATGGCAGCCGGGACCTTCTCGGATCCCATCCCGCTGAAACCGGACGGTACTTCTGACGGATTCCCTGGACAGACACCGATTAAGCTGTTCCAGTCCATGGGTGAATTATTTCACCTCCTTTCCAGCGAGACTCTCACATTCCATTCAACACCAGTGGGCTCCACTGTCCATCCTACAGTTAGGACATGACATCTTTCTTTCCCTTGTTGCTTGCCTGGGCTGGACTCGAAGATTTAGATGTCTTTTCCAACCCAGATGATTCCATGATTCCATAAAGGCACCTAGAGGTCCCTCTTAGGGATGGTGCCATGGATTTACACCTGGTATTCCTTGGCAGAGGAAGTTTGTTGAGCCTTTTACAGGTTGTAAGACCTCAAGTGTGGATTCAGGGGTGGCTGGAGCTCGTCCTCATCCCTGAGTGTGATCTACAGGCTCCTGGACCACCCAGCAGGGCAGGGGAGCAGCCTGGGAGCTGTTTCCAAGGCCACTGTCGACTGACAGCCAAGTGGAAAATGTACCACTTTGCTTTTCCAGCCACGCTGGAGACCACTCAGGGTCACAGTGACTTTCCATGGCAAAATATAGACAAATCCAAGGGCGGTGGGAATGCATAGCACTGTTCCCTGTGGGAACCCCTGGCGTTGCTGGGGGGAGTGTCCGGGAGGAGATGGGTTCTGTGGGGCTGTCCCTTCAGCTGGGACAGACGACAGAGGAACAGGCAGATGGCAAAGTTGACAAAGCAAAGCCTGAATCATTTGGGTGGATTAATCAGTGCCTCAGAGCTGGTGGTTGAGTTAAAACATCTCCTGCCAGCAGCAGGGCTGTCTTAGGCTCCGTCCCATCAAGCAGCAAACGTGGATTTGGTGCCAAAGCCTGGACCTCTGGTACAGGCAGCAGGATTGCTGTGGCTCAACAGAGCTCAAGTCAAGCTTTAAATCCACCTGAGATGCCAAGAAAAAGGAGGAATTAACAGCTGACCTCGATTAGAGCCACAGCTGCTTGGCTGCTCAGCTGTAGGAAACTCATTCACGGGTGTCCCCGTGGTCACTTGGTCGCCTGGCTGTGACAGCAGTGAAGACATTTGTGAAGTCAGCTCTAAAAATCACAGAGTGCCCCTTTAGTATTGTGACAAAACCTCTGCAGTTCCCTGTTATTTTGTCCTATTAGTGCGTTTGTGTTGCTGATAAACATTTCAATGATTTTTGAGAGAAAACCCTGTAGGTTTGGAGTGATGTCTGTGAGGATCAGTTTGGGTAAAGGCTGGACCTGGAATGCAGCTGGATTCTTCTGTACCTGTAATGTTCATTTAAGGAAAAAAAAGGGGATTTTTTTGTGGATAAGGGAGGAAGGAAGAAAGGAGAAAAAAGACAAAAAGGAAAAAAAAAGACAAGAAAGGAAAAAGGGAAAGGGAAAGGAAGGTTTGGGAAGGTTTGGGAAGGGAAGGTTTGGGAAGGGAAGGGGAAGGGAAGGTTTGGGAAGGTTTGGGAAAGTTTGGGAAGGGAAGGTTTGGGAAGGGAAGGGGAAGGTTTGGGAAGGTTTGGGAAGGTTTGGGAAGGGAAGGTTTGGGAAGGGAAGGTTTGGGAAGGTTTGGGAAGG